>JAHWFO010048557.1:151230-194614 GCA_023313115.1 Rhysida immarginata | reverse complement strand
ACAGCAGAAGTCAATTGATGACATTATTACAGAGGAGCGTTATAACTTTAAGACCACTAAAATTTTCAGATAAATTAAATGAAAAGCTATCTTTTGATATTCAAATTATGTATTTTATAAACCACATACAGTATGCCTGTAAACATAATACATATAAAAAAAATTTAACTGTCTTATTATTTGTTTAAGCAACAATGAAAATTTCATGAAAAATACAAAATTATATGTTGACATAACTTTAAGACCATGCTCATTTTTTATTAGAACTGCATAGTGTCCCACAAACAACTGTCTGATTTTAAGAGTAAGATCGATAGAAGAATGAAACGAGTGGTATGTTTATTTTGAAAGCCGTAAAAGCTGATACGGAAGCTTGAAAATTAATTACAAATTAGTTACAAATGTACCCGACAGTTGGCGCTGTAAGGAGCATGCTGTTAGAGTGCCTATAAGGAGAGTGGCGACAACTCGGAACGGATTTTGATTGGTTAACGCTCCGGACGCCATAGATTTCCCAAAATAGCGTGCCGTTAGCATTACAGATACACAGAAATTAACAGTTTTCGTTCCGTTTTTCGTTTTATTGTGCATGTTTCTTAATCTTTGCTAATAAAATTGCCTTATTAAAGTTTAAAAGTTGTGGTTTTATTAGATCCACTTTAAAATTAAAGATTGAAGTGGCGAAGAGGGAAGGGAAAAAATATTTTTCATAAAAAAGTATTTATTGTTTTAGTGTTGTTCATAAAAATGTGAATCTCACAAATTAAAGTGATTTTTAAAGATATAATAATAGATAAATATTTCAAGGAATGTTAAAAAATTTTCAATTTTTATAATTTGTTTAAATTTATATAATTCCAAGGAATTTTTATTCAAGGGTCATTCGGGCCTAACGAGCAAGATTTTTATCGTGAAAAATTTAAAACAAACCGTAAAACCAATAGTAAAAATCACTATACAAAGACACAGCCCCATACAAAAGGACAAGTGTTACCATAAAGACGAGAATAATAAACAAACACTTCTCATCTGTAAACCACAAAACGAGAAATCACATTACACATCATCCACAAAAACCTACGGCCCATGTAAGAAATAACATAAAACATTTAATAAGCATCTCAAAGAGTAACCTAAAATTAGAAAAAAAAATTAAAATATTTATTAAAAAAAGGAAACTCAAGTAAAGTTTGTTAAAACTTTCGTTTATCTTAATAAATAATGATTAAATATGGGAGTTATACTAGAGTATAATGAGTAGCTCTTATAAAAAATATTTAGATTTTTGTGTAATTTTATCATACATGTAGCAGCTTACTTTAATTCGAATAAACTTTTTTTTTAAATTGTTATTTATTTTTATTTGCTGGAAAGGTCAAAAAACAATCATCCTTATTATGGAAATAAAAACATCAATGTTTTTGTTTTTTTATGCTGCTTTATCTAAACAATATAAAACACCAAAGTAAAATTATAAATCTTTTTGCAGGAGTCGAGGAATTACATTCCGCTATTAATGTTGCTTTTATTTTACGTTTCTCAGTCATTTTTATACAGTAGTTTCTGTAATATCAGATAAGGGCAATTTGATAAACATTTTTTATTATTCTTTCATTTAAATACACAATACAAAGAATGTAAAATGATTAATTTAACAGTCATAGACACAGCTATAAAATTTGCTCTTTATACGGCTAACATTATCGCTTACTAAAGATTAATTCTTGCAGTCCATCTCTTGAGTACCTATAAAGCAGCATTGTACCCAGGATTTTATTTCGGGGGGGGGGGCTGCTTTAAAATGTTAAACTGAATATTTAATAAACATAACATATTTAAATCATGTTATATATTCAAACGGAGAAAAATTTTGGAAAATGAAACTTGAAATTTAAATATTTTATACATAGTTTGTAGCGTCAAAATTTATTTTTCAGTTATTATTTACGCTGTGGATACGGTCACGGCGCGCTGGCCAGAGACAAATGAAAGTAAGAGACTGGCAGTGCCCTATTCATTTCGCTACTGGTGCCACCGGAAGTGCAGCAGTCGCCCTGTAGTGAATGACAAAAACCTAAGGCGGCCTATGTTCTCAATGTAATTTCAGCTGTTTTTGTAGATGATTTCAGGAGGTATTAGTAAGCATAACCTGTTTACTGATTTTTTTAAATAAACTTTATTGCATTAACTAACGATAACGTATACTTTTAATGACTTTCAATAGCTGATTCAATGCCTTACGAATTTTTAAAAGAGCACGTACAACTCGCAACTCCTATCCTGTGGAGGCTTAGCCACAGACAAGTGAAAGCATAGATGAAGAAAAATGAAGAAGCAAAGTTATTTCTTCATCCATGGTGAAAGTAAATGAAACTAGAGGAAGGATGAATTTATTTTTTCAGTCTTAACTGATTTTTATTATTAAAAAAGTTGATTCTTGTAACTTAATCAATTTTTAATACCTAGCAAAGAATTTCATTTGTATTGCTAAATAAAAAGTAAATTTGAAGCCTCTTCATATAGCATTACCAGTGGAGTTTCGAAAATAGCTTCAGTTACACAAAAAATTTAAATTCATTTATTCTTTATTGATTTTTAAATAATAATAAGTCGTGAAAAGACACTGCGTATATTTTCTCCACTTATTTTTTTTTGTCAGCCGCTTGGTTTCATGGTGATATCGAATATTACAGTATGTGATAATATTAAGTCTAATAAGTCGAAGCACATGATCGTCAGAAGGACTCATTTCAAATGAATGGTGAATTAAATTAGTGAAAATATTTATTTTGTTTTCGATTATAAAATGTAATGTTTTTTTAGAATTTTGATAGGCGTATTCAAATTCACTCCTAATGATTTTTTCTGAAATTTTGCGCAGGCTTACTACATATTTCGATGGTGTGATAAGGCCTCTTTATTTTTTTTTCACAATGAAATTAAGGTTGTGGCAGCTCTTATATTGCTCTTTCAACGCTTCTTTACATTGAATGCAGATTATAGATTTAATTAGAGACCTAGAAACAAATCCTGCAATATATTCTACAACCGAATCATAATATTTTGACAAGATTTTAATATCAGGGACTGGATAATAGTGAGACGCATCATCTTATATGGATTCATGATTATATTCATCAGAGTTATACATGAATTAATGTTTTGTGCCCTGCACTCAATTTTAACCTGGTAAATTTAATGCCAATCAATTTGTCATCCTTTGGAAATCTACAATGCAAATGTTTCACTTTCTAATTTTTCGTTTAGCTATGAAATAGCTATTATACACGGGTGTTTGAGCTTGGTGCTTATTTCTTGAGTGACAAGTTATTTTGTTTTTTTTTAATGTATTCATCACAATAAAAACGTTTATACTATGTTTACTGAAATGTCAGTTAGATGTTTATACTTTATAAAAAATTTTAAAAGCTGTGTAACAAAATTGTTTTTTAAGATAATAAAAAAATGCAATTTTAATTTTTGTTAATCTGATAATAATGGAATTTTTGTAAAGGCAGGACATTTAAACTGGAAGGATATTTAAAAGTTTAATTGCTATCAATAAACAAACCTAACATAATTTATCAAATATTAGCTAATTGATTTTAAAATATTTTAAAATTTTAAATTAAAAGGAAATCTGGTAACGTAAAATACTTTTGAAAAGATACTTAAATTGTTTTTTTCAAACAAAAAACAAAAAGGAAGAAATAATTCTCAGTTCAATAAAATAATCAATTTATTAATCCAAATATTGTAATAAGCAATTAACTAATAATATAATTACTTGTGAACTGAAGTATTGGATCTTTAAAAAAAAACGATTTGACCAATATGTATGAGAATGTGGTCGCCAGTTAGTATTAGAAAGGGAAATTATAATTTGTACATCTCGCACAAATCAACAATAATTTGGATTATAATTAGTGAACTGTATATTTTATTTTATTAACTTTCAAATTATAATTTATAAAGGAGAATTTTCTTAGTTAATTGTTTAATATAATATCTTCCTCCTTTTCCATTTAAGCTATTTTTTTAAAATTAATGTTTAAGAATAACTTTATTTATCACAAAATAACTTTTTATCGGATGGGCCGATTTGGATAATTATTTTTTGTTTAATAGAGCAAGTTTTTCTGGTGGTCCCATAATAAATTCATCCAGATATCTTAGATAGATATTATAAAAAATAATTGTTTGCGATTGATTCACATGCATTGCCTCCCGCGATCAGCGTTTCTTGCCAATCCCATAATGGCGGCGCGAAGGCACCACTATAGGGGAGGTCACTGCCAGTCTCTTTCTTCATTTGTCTCTGGTACACGACATTTTCTACGGCAGCTCGTAGCATATCTGCATGAATTAGTCTGTTATGTAACGTTATTTGATCCTATAAGTTGAGAGGTCATGAACATGTGCTTGATACACAAGGCTTTTCAAATATCTCTATAACCAAAAATCACAAGGGTTGAGATCAGGCGACCTGGGTGGCCATACCATGGGAAATGCACGACTAATTATTCTGTTGTCTGAAAAACGTTCTCGCAAAATCTGCTGCACCTGATGTCCGATGTGTGGTGGTGCACCAGCCTGCATAAAAATGGTAGAATCCAGAAAACCCTTTTCCTGCAATCGTGGTGTCACAAAATTCTCAAGCATATCGGCATACCTGGCAGAATTGACGGAACAAGTCACCGGTCCACGGGGACGGATTTCTTCAAAAAAGTACGGGCCGATGATGAAAGAACCAGTAAAGCCGCACTATACTGTTAGTTTCGGTGAATGCATAGGTGTTGGCAGACACACTTGTGGATTTGATGCAGCCCAAATACGGCAGTTGTGGATATTGATATCACCATTCAAATAAAAATGTGCCTCATCACTCCATAAAATTTGCCATGGCCATGCATCATCCACTTCCATACGTGCTAAATATCTCAACGAAAATTCAGTTCGGGTACGTTCATCTCCGGGAAGCAATTGTTGAACAGGTGTGAGTTTATAGGGGCAAAAAGTTTGGCAAAAAGTGTGCACTTAAGTGTAAATCCACCTATGTGGGTGCATGTCGGTGCAAATCTTGAAAGTTTGGCAAAAAGTGTGCACGAAAGTGTAACTCCACCCATGTGGGTCCATTTCGGTGAAAATCATGAACGTTTGCCAAAATGTCAATATCTTATGCAATATTTTCCTCGCCGTCGAATATGGGATATCTGTTTGGCGTGCTATTGCCTGTGCACTGCTGGTACCCTGCACAGTAGTCATCTCCTGTTCCACAACAGCAGTTGCAACTTCTTCAACGTGTTGCTGCCTGATTCGTTTGCGTTCCCGGCCTGGTTGCACTCCTGGAGTTCCGGTAGATTCAAATCGTTCAATCATTTTCCGTAAATTAGTTATGCTCATCGGTCCTCTTCGTAACGTTTTCATTCGCCGGAATTCACGAAGGGCAGCACTTGCATTGTCGCTCTTCTGATAAAACAACTTGACTAATAACTCCCGGTCAGGCAGAGTAAGCGTCATCGTCAGGCCATTCGTTCGTGAATGATGGGAAATCCTCAGCCTTGCCTTTTATCGTCATGATTGCTCAACACGGAACGCGCTTATGCAAATGTATTAGGCGTTTTCTTGAAATAAGCGCCCCTTATGGCGACTTTTGGTACTATTTTTTATTTTTTTTTTGCAGAAATCGAAACTGCATGTTCCACTAGGTATATACACCAAAATGTACTGCATTTGGCCTAATAGAATTCCCGCTAGCGAGCTCTGAACACCTCACGTTATTTCTTGCCCACCCGGTACATAATCTTATATTTTTTAGTATAATGTGATTATATAATAATATTATAATAATTTTTATTAAATGAATATTTAAAAATTTTTTGAATATATAAAAAATTACATTTATTTATAATGATTATGAAGTTTTAAAAAGTTTATAAATAGTTTATAATGCTTATGATAATTAAAAATAAATGTTTAACTTAAGGAAAGACCATTATTTTTATTGTTACAAATCATCTTGGGGACTTAATAGGTTAATGTTTTCTGAATAATTTTAATAAGGAATCAGCTATGAATTTCACTTCTGACTTTTTTGAGATTTCTATATCATTATTAGTGTAAAGCTCTAAAGCTAAATTTTGTAAATATTTATTTATTTATTTATTTACTTTATTTATTTATTTATTTATTTATTTATTTGAAGGAAATACAGAAGATATCCACCCAGGTCCGGTATGACCATTGGCCGACAAGTTAGGTCCCTGGGTGGAAGCAATCTAATAGGTAGTTATTAAATTGAGAACAATTGCAAAATTGGTGGGATATTAATAGGTAGATTTAGTTAGAAGAGTCTTCAGTTTGGATTTAAAGGTATGGCTAGCTAATGTAGACAAAAACAGAAAAACTCATTAGAAACCCACTCGATAAAGGGCAGGGGATGAGATTTTTTCACCAGGTGTTTTGCTAAACCTACATTTTACATGATACTCTACAACTTTCTAAATAACACATGGGGTCTAATCCCTACCCCTACAAAATTAAAATTTTCAAAATTTACCCCTTCACCCCCAGGGACGCAAAATGTTTTTATTCTGAATTAGGGGACATTAAAACCAAATAATCAATATTTATTTCCCCCAATCTGTTCCCCTTGAGTCGTTATTTGGATCTAAAAAAGGGACACCAATTATGAAACACCCTGTATAAAGAAAGTATGGACAATTCATTGTTGCAGGGAGCCGTTTTGATTCCTATTTCATATGATGACTGCTTCTTGTTTTGCAGCAAATTCAAACTTCAGAGGCGCATTCCCCTCTAACGTTTGTCAAAAAGAAAGTGTTCTATATTCTTATTTGAATATACTGCAAAACTAGAAGCAATCATGAAATGAAATAGGCATCAAATAGAAACCAAAACGGCTCCCTGCAACAATGATTGTCCATACTTTCTTTTTACAGTGTTTTAACTTGTTTATTGCAAGCTATGCGGCACCTAGCGTGGTCTGAATTGCTTAGCTTCTCTAAACAATGGAAAATCTCGGAAGCTCGATGACCATTTATTTCTATGGGCCACTTTACTAATGAGGCATTTATCACACATATTAACTGTTTACTTCTTTCTAAGAGCTGTGATTAAATTGGAAGATGGGTTCATGGTAAACAATCCGTCCAAAAATAATGTGACTGCTATTGCTGAATTTTTGGCTGCTTTAGGGTGTCAGCGAATGGAAAATCTTTACGAGAGTAAAAGCTAATTACGGAGACTATAGTTACTCTCATATAGCAGTCGTTGAATGGTGTAAGAAATTTCGACAAGGTAAGAAATTCAAATACGCGTGTTGTAAGAAAAATCTTAGAACATTCACTTTACTTACAATCCCTACTTGTCCCCGTGCGATTTCTATGTCTTTGGCCCTCTAACGAATTACTAGAAGGATGGCGATTCAACTACCGCTTGCGTATATCAAATAGCCCCCTCGTGAGAAAATATTACTCAAAGCTTGCTGAGAAATTTTTTCTTATTAGGTGGCAAGTGCTTGATGATCGTTGACTAACTATTGACTCTAACTTTTTGAAATAGTAGATTTTTATTTCGAGTTGTCCACTAAAAACTTTGGGGAAGGTTGTTTGTTTATATTTATAATATGCTTTTTACTTTCTTATACGTAGTACAAGAACTATTGTAATCACGAAAAATTTCGATCTCGAGATTTTCACTGATCTTCACGTTTTAGGGTACCTATGCAAGTGGTTTTTGGAAAATATCTGTGTGTCTGTCAGCATGTGTGTGTGTGAATGTCCACGATAGCGTCCAAACGGCTAAAGCTATCGACACCAAACTTTAAACTTAAGATTATAATCTTCCTCGGGAGGTCTGATTAGTTTTCTAGTGGAATCGCTGAACCGGAAGTATCAGTTCACTCCAACGCCGAAATATAAATTTTGAAATATCTCGTTAACCATTGCGTTTATAAAAATTTTGAAGGGATTGAAAAGTGTTACAATTACAATTTTAAACAACTTTTGTTGACGAAATTTTTCAAAATTCCAACCGGAAGTACCAGTTTTACTCTTATCAAAATCCAGTGTTTTGCTACTATATGAAAAATAAGATGGTATACGAAAATTTGGAATTTATACCAAAGTGTTTAGAAGCTAATTTGAAGTAACTTTTATTCATAAACTTTTTCAAAATTTCTATCGGAAGTAGCCATTTTAGACAGTTGTTTATTTTTTTTCTATATTTGGACCAGGACATTTACGTATAAGAAAGTCGGGTGGTGACCACATCTCATTTTTTAATTTTGTAATTAAAATATGTGAACTACGATACGTGCTGAACTAAACTTTATTATTGCTCAGAATACATTCTACGAAAACATATAGCATAGGTTAAATGTATTGTAAATAGAACGAAAAATGACTGATATTCGTAAGCTTTGAAACTGGTGTATTAGTTTTCCCAACCATCCCACTGTTTTATATAAAAACGCAGTTTTCGTTCTACAAAAAAAGACTACAAACTGTGAAGACCTTGTTTGTAGATGTAGTGTTCAAATTCATTTTTAACAAACTTCTCACACATGGTGAAGAGGGCAAAACACGGGCAGGCTTACACGGGAGTGCTTACAATGTGTTCCACTCTGGACGTGTGAATACAGTTTTCTTGGCCATGAATGAAAATGAAAATATTGAAGTAAAGATCTCAGCGCTTCCTCAATACAAGATAAAGGGAAAAAGGTTTATTTCAAACCAAGCTTTTATAATTTTATTTAGTGGCAACAATGAAACTTAATTTTGCAACAATAAACAATCGATACATTTAACTCTCGCCATAACGAATTGTTTGCTGTGGCAATTGGACAATTCGTAGTAATGAATTAGTACTATTAGAACACGAACCAGTGAACCGATTTGAAAATTTTTTCCTTTAACATAAATTATCACTGATTCTATGTACGTGTGTCAAGTTTCAGCTTCCTAGCTTGTCAGGAAGTTGGTTTAAGTTTGATCACAAGATTTGACCTGAACAAACTAACATTACAAGTTTAATAAAAGGTTTTAATAAAAATGACCATCATATACAGTCAGTGACAAGATTAGCACCACTTTCAGTTTTACTGAAATAGCTTAAACGAAACAAAATTTCAAAGCCATTCTATGAATATAGACACTTTGTACCCTTAATAATAATTTCAGCTTTACAGAAATTAGATATTTTAGAACTTAAACAAACATTTCTTTTATACGATGCTTTTCTAAGCGACAAAAAATTAGCACCAGTGACACTAAGTCCTCTAAACAGTCCTAAAATTTAGGAGAGTCGCCTTGCTAATGAATTATCTTAAAACTACGATTAGGCCTCTTTGTGATTAAATTCTCTGATTATGGATTGGTCTTAAGTTTTACCAGCCATTATTGATGGCGCATCTCTAGTCTTGAACAATTGTGTACAGTCGATTGTTTTTATAATCATCTCGTGAAAATAACCCCCAAACGTTCCAAAAGGATTTAAATCAGGAGACATAGCTGGCCATTTCATTACAGTAATGTAACATTACTAATGTTATGTTCTTCAAACCATTGTGTTACGACTTGTGCTTTGTGGATTGGCTCATTATCTTGTTGAAGTATCCATTGATCGCCTGCCACGATCGGCCCAAAATCAGGGAATATGCTTTGTAGCATTGACAGGTAGCCTGCTGAATTGATCCGTCCACTGAGAAATTTAACATCACAATTTTTCCGAAAACCAATTTCTCCCCGGATCATTAACCGTCAAGGTTGAACTTCTTTTCATCGGGTAAGATGGATTTTTCAATTCTGTAGTCCATCCCATGTGCTCTCTAGCAAATAGAAGTCTGTCTTCTTGATGGCGCTTGATTAGCCGAGGCTTCCTTTCGATGCGGACATTCTTGGATGACATGTTGAACTTTTCGTAGATTCGTGTCGACTTGAAGACCATCTCGAATTTGTCGTGCTGTTTGATCAGAATTGGATGCAGCTCTGAGAATACGACGAGTTGTCCGTTGGTCAATTGCGCGAGGTCGTCCAGAACCAATGTAAGTTGCATATTCTTCAGGATTTCTCAAGTTATTGGAAATAACTTTTTGAACTTCTCTTCAATCGACACCCAATCTCACCAATCGAGATGTTTTCTTGTTTGAAGGCATCAATCTGACCTCTTTCGTACTCTCATAATACAGAGCCTCCTCACAACTCTACGAATGTTTCTAAATAAGTTCTCACCTTCTCACTGGTTTAAATGGTCACACATAATCAATATACAAATTAACGTTTTACTAACTGGTGCTAATTTTTTGTCACATATAAAAAGTGCTGCGCAACGGAGTTGTTTTTTTAAAGTTGAAATTTATAAAATTATTTGATTTTCTTAATACTGAAATTATTACTAACATTACAAAGTAGCTGCATTCCAAAAAAAAAAGATATATTGTTTTATTAAAACAATTTAAGTGAAAATTATAGTGGTGCTGATTTTTGTCACTGACTGTAATATTCATTATCCGTTTCCATTTTAATGGCGGGTCTTTTGGAAATTTATAAAAGGAAGCATATTTTTATAATTCAAATTGTACTTATAACAATCTGGTAAACAGAGGTAAATGCCAACCATGATTTAATCAGATGCATCACTCCAATATTAACGGGAATCGGAAACAAATAACCCATGATGCAACTGGAAAAATTAGCTTTGGTTTCTTCTCGCCAGGAAGCGCAGGCTTTTATGGAAGTCGGCAATTCCGATGCTGACATAGTATTTGCTGTTATGCAATGGTTCCACTAATATCCGCAGGAATTTTACCCGATGGGGAATATATAGACACAGCCTACATGATTAGAGATGGGACCAGGCCCGTTCTTAGGCATACGCTGACTACGCATCCGCGTAGGGCCCCGAACGTGAGGGGGCCCCCGTGAGGCGCCCTCGATCCCCCGGTTTTTTTTTAATTGGCACTGCAGCCGGATGAAAGTGATAAAGGATTTTGCCCGGATGAAAGTGCGGAAAGTAGACTTCTTAGGTAAATTTAAGTTAACTCTTGGCATAGCAGCAGGTTAATCTGAACTCTTAAATATTTCGCCAAAATGAAAGTGCGAAAAAGTAGTTGTAATTTCAAATATCCCAAAAAAATAAAAAGGACAAAAAAACTAAAAAAAGAAAAGGTATAAAAACTAAAAAAGAAAAAACTAAAAAAAAACTAAGCTGGGCTTAGCTACATACCGCCACGTGGTGCCCAGTGGAAACAGTTCAAACTGGCTAAATTGTAGCATCGAACTACTCCGAGGGGGCGAAAAAGAGACGCAGGGAGATGACCTCGTAACGTAACAGGAAAACTTCTCCTTGGTCTAATTTCCACGCATTTTCGCAGAGCTTCCCGGGGGGGGGGGGGCCCCCCCTGGACCCCCCCCGCGTAGGGCCGCATAACACCTAAGAATGGCCCTGATGGGACCCTCTCTAATCATGTAGGCTGTGATATAGATTAGTGCACTCGTAATGAGACTCAAGCCTTAACGTTTATGGACATTTCCTTTGAATTCTTTAAATAAAAATTGTTTCTCAGCCTCTAAAAGTGTTTCCATTGAACAATTCACGTATCAGTTGATAACATTTCAAAACAAATCCTTTTAAGGCTTCATTTAAGGAGAATCAAAATTCTTAAAAATTTCGAAAACATTAACAAATAACAATAATAGAATCTGATCATTCAAGATCATGAGTTTACATAAAAATCCTTAAAGGAAGCAAATCATACTTATTAAATTGCAGGAAATTATAGAATAGTTATTTTTTAATTTTTTTATAAATGATTATTTTTCTGTATGGATGAATCATTTGGAATATATACTGCTCATGCAAAAAAGGCTAAAAAATTCCTTCAAGGCAGGAAGATGAAGAAATTATATTAATTATAGATTACAAATTAAACTTCAAAATGTGTCATAATAGGAATTTAAGGATGATATTTCATGATCTGAAGATAACCAACTTTTATACACATAATAATCTTTTTTTTTATTCATATGCATAACATTTTCTACAACAAAAACAGATTTTTAAATGAGTAGAGAATTTTATCAAATTTTACCGAACTTCTCGCAGTCAGGCAGTTATCGAACTTGTATCTTTTAGACAATTATGCAAACAGTGCTCTTAAAGTAGGCGTATTTTATTTATTATATGCATTATAGATACATTTCTTATTTAAAATTCTCATATGATTTCAATATATATTTTTTCCTTCATTTCAATTGGGTTCAAATATCCATCTTCATCAATTGTTTTTCTTTTTTCTTCAATATTAGGCATGGCACCTACGGTCGAGAATCTATCTGGAAATCCCACATCCGCATATAATTCTTCATTTTCGTCTGCTGAAGTAACTCTGCGTTTTGTGATTTTCACTTTTGGTTTTCTGTCATGGTTTAACCTAAATTTAATATTCAAATGGAACGGTTAAATATATGTACTTAAAATTTCCTAAGAATAAACGTACATATGTAATTAAACTGTGGCAATTTTTTTATTAAATTATTTATTACCCTTATTAAACCAGTCATTCGGTATGGAATATTAATTTGGGGGTTTGCATCAAATCATGTCAAGAGTGTATAGTCTATTCGCAAAACTTTATTTTTACCGCTCTATTAGAATTGGTATTTACTCCTTTTCTTAGATCATGCAAGATTTGAACATTTGTGATTGTGTTGACATCTTTCATGCGGAGATTTTAAAATTTGTTGCTAATATCATTAATGGAAAGATTGATAGTCCTTTTTGTTTGGCTTACTTAAACTTTAATTGTAATACGCGGTTTAGAAATCGAGAATTGTTTTATATTCCTTGTTTTAATTTTACTTTATTAGTCAAAATTTTATCTTGTTTTAATCAATTGCATGATGCTAAGAGTAGTTTTGATTGTTTTTTATAATATTGTCCAGTTTTGATCTTTTATATAATTATAGAATTTCGTCAATAACTTCATTAATATATAATTATTGTTTTTTTTTTTTGTTTTGTGATTTGTCTTTTTGTCTTGTTTTTGGTGGGGATTCCTGTGTGGCACCGAGCTACCTTTATACTTATCTTTGGTAGCAATAAATCAATCAATCAATTATAATATTGTGAAAAAACTAATATACTGTAATATACAGTTATGCTACTTCGGTTAATGCTGATTCTCTGTTATAGCTATCACATTTCTACAGTGTATAATTTTTCTAATTTTAATAATTAACAATTTTACAAATAAGATAAGAAAATCAACTTTCCAGTGCAAATAAAACAATAATTTGACTATTTTCCACTAGGAACACCTACAGCGTGATCTAAAATCCAGAAAAAATTTAAATGTAAAAATTCGCACACGAATGCAGATAAAAACATTGTTTGCACAGAAACGACTGAAATAAAGTCGGATTTTTTTTCCATCATAAAAAATTAATGATAGAATTGTTCGGTTTAGGCCAACAGATAGCGATATCAGGTTAGAGGCATCAATTTATGCAAATTTATAGATAGCAAGATGCCGGATTAACTATCGGCTTATAAATATTCCATGTACCGTCCGTCATTCAGCAACGCAGTCGTCTGAAAAATTCCAAAAACTGATGTCTGTGACTTAATAACGCCACCTGTTAGTCAAATACCGAACAATTCTAAGATTAACTTTCTTCCTCGAAAGAAAAAGCCAATTTCATTTTAATGTTTTCTGTCACAGAAATTCTGTGCAAACAAAATCATTTTATCTGCATTCCTGTGCGATCTATTGAGTTTTAAAATTTTCCTTTACTTTTGGATCGGTCTTTACTTTATTATGACTCTCCTCATTAATTATGAGAGTAAGGGGCGATGAGTGCATTTAATAAATAGTACATATTCAAAACTAAGCAATTCATAATTTTTACAATTAAACTCATCTTCATATAAAATATAATTTTCATAATAGACGTCTCCGACGTCCTTTTTCTTTGATGACGCGTGCGCGTTCAACACTTGGCGTCTATGCTGGTTTCACCGTCATTTATCCACATGGCATAAATACTAACAACTGCAGATCGTGAACAACTTACCAGTCGTGCAGTTTCGGAGATACTCGTTCCGAGTCTTCGGGCCATTACAATTTGCCCTCTATCAAATTCGCTTAGATCAGTAGCCTTTCTCATCACCCGCAAAATTAAGTGCAAGACTGATTCTTTAACTTCTCCAGCAGCAGTTAAATACCATTCCCACTAAATTAGGTTCCCTGCACCTGATACAGACGAGTTCATTCACCAATGTGGTGATGGTCACAATGTTTTGGCTCTTCAGTGTGTAGTCGCGTGCAAACTTTGAGCATGCCACGTTGCATTATTTTCGCTTGTCACAATTCAAAAGCTCGCGCACTCCAGATAGACGTAAAACACAATAGAGCTGCATCAGAAGACATGCATGCTATGATTTTCTATGGTTAGGTTAAATTAGGTTAGGTTAGGATTTTCTATGTGGGATTGCTTTGAAACTTCACGACAGACATTTTCTGGCAGAGCTCCAGTTTAGAAGGGGAAGACGGTTATTTGAAGACGAACCTCGCAGTGGACGGCCACCCAATGCAGTTACGCCGGAAAATATCCGAGCTGTGTTGGATATGATCGCGAATGACAATCGGATAATTTATTCCAGGATTGAGGCATGCTTACAACTCAAAGGTTTCATCACGATGGATCACTCTTTTGTTGACCCAAGGGCAGAAAGCATCCCTAGTGCATTGCTGCCAAGAAATGATCGAAACGTGGTAACGACTTCTTCATAATTCACGAAACATGGCTCTATCATTATCACCTCGAAATTAAGGAACAATTCAAACAGTGGCTCCCCAAATTCCAACGATCAACACAGAGAATGTGAGAGGTGATGGTGGCAACTTTCTTCTGTTCCAACTTCCAAACTGATGTGTTTGAAATCAAAAAGACGGTTACAGCAGAATGGAACGTGATATTCTGCGGGTTAAAAGTTCTAAAAAAATGGAAGGTGAAGCCGGAACAAGAGGTTTATTGTGGCATCACGACAACGACCTATCACATGCCGCCGTTAAGACAATTGAGTTTTTCTGTGAAAATCGGATCAATATGTTGAGGCATCCCCCTTATTTCCCTAACTTGGCGCCTTGAAATTTCTTTTTGTTCTCCACAATCAAGTTGAGAGCTCAAGGGGAGTCATTTCGACAGTGATGATGGTGTTCTAGCAGTGTACAACGACTACGTTTTGGAGCTCATGGCAGAGAACAGAAAAAAATTATGTCTGTCTGGCTCAGGAGGATGGAACTTTGTATAAAGCCGAGGGAGAGTATTTCGAAAAGTGCGAAAAGTATGATCATCGTAAGATACGTGCAGCATTCTTGGACATAATATATTGATACTATATGAAGCTTTTTAACTAGGAAAGATATCTCTATGCAGTTTGCAGCAATGAAAATAGAAACTCTTAAAGTTTTTAGACCAGTCATAGTCATGTCATCATGAAGCAGTCCACTTCTATATGAGCTTCTTTTGTGGCACTAAAAATATCCATAGGTGGTATTTACAAATTGAAAAGGGAAGACTCTACAATCTGGACTCAAACTGATCTTTTCCCGATTTGCGAGTCAGAAGCCTGCTCTGACTGTTGAGCTGGTTTCATGGAAGTCCGTATGGACGTATTGTAAACGCCTAGTAGTAGTTCATTGTACGCAATAGATCAATTGCTGAGAGTTTTGCCAACGATAGGCATGGCCCCTGGTTCGAGCCGAGGTTGCAGAATATTTCCTTTCCTTTTCTACATGTAATTATGATATGTTTGATGAGTTTCTCCAGTTTAATTATTATATTCTTTTTAAGTATCTAGGCAGTCTCAATTTTTCTCCAAGTGTTATTGTGCATCTTCTGGGTGATGAATGATATAGCCTGGACGAGTCTTCGGCTCCATGCTATATATCTTACTCTTAACATACCATCACAGAAAAAAATCGAGGAAGTTATGTCTCGTGAATGTGGCGGCCAAGAAATCGAAGCATCATGTGCTATCCATCTACTACACTACATGCTCAAAGGAGTTGGGACACAGTGTCCGTAAAGCCGCAAAAAACTTCAATCAGTAGTGTGTAGGACCAACCCGAGCTGCTATCACTGCCTCCATCCTACATGGCATACTGTCCACAAGTTTACGGTATGTGTCCACAGGTATTGACCTCCATTCCTCGAGGAGTGTCGTGGTCAGTTCCTGGACAGATGTACAGCGAACCATCCTGGAACTCACACGACGTTCCAATTCGTCTCAAAGATGTTCGATGGAGTTGAGATCAGAACTCTGGGCGGGTCACTCCAGTTCTTCAACCCGCATCTCGTCAAACTAGTCGGATAAGGATCTTGCTTCGTGACAAGGCGCATTGTCGTGCTGGAAGAGGAACGACCCGTCACCGAAATGTTCCCACAGCGCTGGAAGTGTCCCGTTATCCAGAATGATCCTGTAGCCATCAGCATTGAGGTTTCCGTCCACCTTGATGAGCGGACCCTGTCCGTCCAGGAAAAACACCCCAGGTGTTCACAGGGGTGTCCCAACTCCTTTGATCATTTAGTGTATATGGGAATTGGATAGTCTCCCGCACGAGAAGTTTCCAATGGGATGGTGCGCCGTCCTGTTGGAAAAACATGATCGGCTCATGTTCGTCCATGATTGGCAATGCGTAATTTTCCAGCATGTGCTGTTCACTGTTTCTTCAGCAAAGAAGAACGGTCCTATTACCTCCGTTCGCAATAGTGCGCATCACATGTTCACGTTTTCCTGCTTATGTTTGCGTGTCAAGGCAGTTTCGCACTATCCGCCGCGGAAAGTGGAAAGGTTAAAACCACCGCAGTTAAGCGCAGCGGTAATTCCGCCAATCAGTTCCTATTATCGCGTCACGTTTCGCTTTAGCCCAAGAGTCTTTTCGATCGCTTAGCGTTTTCGGACGCATGAAAAAATGGACGGAGATACTACAAGCGCGGTGCTGTTTATTTGATAATGTTCGCTAAGATTGCTGCGCTTCAACACGATACTATCCAAATACATCGCCATCTTGGACGGATTGTCACCGTCGCAAAAGACGCATTGATTTCATTGGCAGACGCTACCTCGGCGGATTTTACCGTCGCGGTAAAATTGAATCCATCTCAACTCCAGACGAAAGTGGTTTTTAGGCCGCGGTTCCGCGCTAGTGAGAACAGGCCTTGACACGTGCATTTTCCGCAGAACGTTGCCTTATCATTAACAACAGTGTAGCCGACGAAAACGTCCTGGCGCGGAAAAGTCACCTATTCAAACTAGGCCGAGTAACAGTGAAGGTAGGATTGTTGGCCCACGTTTGGTGACTTTGTTTTTAGTGACGTTGCTATTTGTGGCCAGGGCTGTCTTTTCGTCGACTACGTTAAAGCAATTTTGGAAAGAATAGCATCGTCAGTGTCAACGTTACAGCAAACGCAACACGTCGTGGCTTTTTGTCTTTTTCCATTATATGAATATTGTGAATATTCTAGGGGTACAACTTCAAACGAGTACACAAAATCTTAAGCTACGGCCGCACAGAGCGCGACGGATGGGACGGACGCTGCGCGTCCAAAAAATATGCGCCTTATTAACTCTATGTAAGTGGCCACATAGAGCTGTGGACGCTACGGACGCGACGTTTTGGACGTTTTATTTGCGCAAATATTTCCCGGACGTCCAAAACGTCCGTCGTGGATGGGCATGCGCAGTAGACCAGCAATGGTGATATGTTTATCGCCTGAAACTAAACTACAGCCATAGCGAGCCGATGCGACGGATGTTATGTTCGCTCCGATTTGTTAAACTCTGTTTCTTTGCTTATTTGAAAATTTACTTAAAGAGAAGATAAATTCGAGTTTACAAGAAATAATGCTCATTACAATTATAATGAATTAATATAATTAATATCTATACTGTAATTATTATAATTAATTATAAATATAACTAGGGTGTAATTATGCAATCTGTTTTTTATTCATATTTTTTCGGAACGATATAGACAGAGGCTTTATAATACCAAATATTAAGTGTTTTGACTTTTGTTCCTGTCTTTTTCAAAGTATATTTTCCAATCTCGTTGGTTTGCTGTCTATGTGAAGGCACTATTTTTTATTCTTTTGTTTATACTCCTTTTAATGAATCATGCATTTGTATTTATTTAACTATATAATTATTTTTTTTCAAAAAACATGTATTCATTTGCTCTAGAAACGCCATAATCGTAGAATATTCACACGATTGAAATCACCGAAGCTGCAGGCAAGGAGCATATCACCATTGCTTTTCTACTACGAATGCCCGTCCACGACGGACGTTTTGGACGTTCAGAAAATCTTTGCGCAAACAAAAACCTCTTTGACGCGTCCGTAGCGTGCGCAGCTCTGTGTGGCCACTTACAATGTGAATAGAGGCGCAAATTTTTTGGACCCGTAGCGGCCGTCCCATCCGTTGCGTCCGTCGCGGTTTGTGTGGACGCATCTTAATTTTTTGCTTTCGGTGATTTCAATCATGTGACTAGACTACGATTATGGCGTTTCTCAGCAAATATAAAAGAATAAAAAATAATGGCTTTACATAGATAGCAAACAATCTAGTTTCCTCGTTTTTTCCTGTATTTTTCAAAATACAGGGTCTTTATAATTAAAGTTCCATTTTGACATAGTCATAAATAAAAACTACTGAACCAAAAGCTATAATACTTGGTAATATTATACAAGAGGGCATGGGAAGTTCATACCCACCAAATAAAAAATTAGTTCAGAAGGTCACCACCAGCATGGAAGGGCGCTCTATGCAATATTCTTATACGAAATTATATTCTGTCCCACTATATGAAAAAAACTGCAAGGCAGTATGGGAAAGCCACGTTTCCAATTGTCATCTCATTCATATCAACACGCAAGAAACTGAAATTAAAGAGGCTAAAATGAAACTGAAACAGTGCTTCATGTTTTTGAGCACTACCAACGCCTCCTAAAGAAAAGGCCTGAGCCCGAAAACGTTAGACATTGTTACATCATCATCCGAAGATATGTTTAATCGCATTTCAGGGCTTATTGTTGGTAGAAATGCGATTAAACGTATCTTCGGATGATGATGTAATAATGTATGACGTTTTCGCGCTCAGGCCCTATCTTTAGGAGGCGTTGGCACTACACGTGCGTAATCAGAGACTGCTTTACAGGGCGGAGGTGAAAAAGTAGTGACGTGCTTTCCCACACTAACTTGCAGCTTTTTTCATATAGAGAGACAGAGTATAGACACGAAGACACATGTTAACAAGTCTTTAATCTTTACTAAAATTAGTTACATGTTGAATGCGGCCTCCACCATTTACTGAAAGCAAGTTACACCGGATTACTGCGTTCTCAACTGTGTCTAATTTCGTATACGAATATTGCATAGAGCGCCATTTCATGCTGGTGGTGACCTTTTGAACTAATTTTTTTTTGGTGGGTATGAACTTTTCATGCCCTCTTGTATAATATTACCAAGTATTATAGCTTTTGGCCCAGTAGTTTTTTTTATGGCCATGTCAAAATGTAACTTTAATTATAAAGATCCTGTATACTTTGAAAAAGACAGGAACTAAAATCAAAACAAGTAATTCCTTTATCTTAATATTTGGCATTGTAAAGCCTCAGTCCATATCATTCCGAAATACTATGAAAAATAAAAAAAAACATTTGACATAATTATAATTGTAATAAACATTCTTTATTTACGTAAATCTTCAAATAAGCAATGAAATAAACAGATTTGTATACAAATAGGAGCGAAAATATCATCCGTCGCGCAGGCCTTTGTGTGGCCACCCTCTTTTGTCCTTCGCGTAGCGCTCTGTGTGGCCGTATCTTTACGGACAATGCTATTTGGAATGTTCGGTTCCAGACTTGATTCTCTTTGGAATGTTCGTTCCAAACAAGACGTGCTGATTTCTCTGGGCTATGGATGAACACTTTTGTAATTTTTGTAACACTTTCATTTGACATCTATGGTCTTCTTGTGCCCTTCTGAGGTTTTAATTCCCAAAATCATAGCACACACATGGTTTTCTGCTCCTGAGTCGCCATTTTGATTATTAGATCAATACCATGTTGCATACTGAGATCAGGCACGTTAATGGACGCGGCTAAAAACTTTTAGAGTTTCTGTTTTCATTGTTGCAGCCGCATAGAGATAGCTTTTCCAGTGGTGCCAGTAATTTATGCCCACAGAATGGATTTCAGTTTCACATTTGCTGTGAATTACGATGTAATGCATGCAATATTTCTTTAAGACATAAAATGAAATATGGGTTTCAGGGCTTTAGAATCACCTTATTCAAGACAAGGTAAACCCTTCACTTATTAAAAATAGCTTGTATACGTACATTTAGAAATAATGGACAACACCAGCAAGAAAATTTAAGATTTTTCTTGTTTACGGAATGAAAGTGCGTGATTTTGGTAGCATTTTTTCTATAGATTACTAATATAATTTTTAGATTTCTCTATCACGTACTCTTTTTAAGATAAAGCGAATTGAAATTCGGTATAAGCCAGTACAAAAGGTATATTTGTGGAGACACGAAGTTCATTGGATTCCGCGTATCGAATATTTCAAGTACTGCTGATTCATTTGTGAGTTGGATAGCCGGGCAAAAGATCTCCACTACAGCAAAAGGACTTGAAATATAGCCAAGATTTGAGTCCTGGATAAATGAATGTCGAAAATAAATATTTAGTTGAAATTAGGAAAATCCTCTGCCTCCACTTTATATCAAACTGGGTGTAATGAAAAACTTTGTAATGGCAATGAACCGCCAAGGCCGCGGTATTTCAGTACCTGAAACAGAAAATAAAGAATGGTATTTTTGTTGGCTCTCAAATGAATGACCTGATGGCTGATAATGGATTTAAAACTGTATTGAACCCAGTGGGACTAAGAGCCAGGAAAGCTCTGAAGGTTGATGAGCTTCTGCAAGCATTTTATTGAATTGGGATGCAATATGTCACTATACTCTGTCCCACTATATGAAAAAAGCTGCAAGGCAGTATGGGAAAGCCACGTTACCATGAGTCATCTCATTCAGATCAACGCGCAGCCAATAAAAAAGAAACTGAAACTATACAGGCTAAAATGAAATTGAAACAATGCTTCTACGCGTGACTACTTACGAGGCGAGAAATAAAACACTCTTTAATCACAACGAGTAAAAAGAAAAAATATTATTAACCACAACGAGTATTATTTTTTTTTTACTCGTTGTGGTTAAAGAGTGTTTTATTTCTTGCATTAGTATTAATTTATCCACATCCTTTTTCCTTATAAAAATTTGTTTTCGGTCCTCTGCATTATTTGCGTTTTTCCCAGTTCCGGAAATTATATTTTTACTTTCACTTACGAGGCGGAAATGAAAAAGTAGTGACGTGCTTTCCCGCACTCCCTTATAGCTTTTTTCATATAGAGAGATAGAGTTTTTATAAAGATTCATCACCTGCAGTCTTACGTGGACTTTTTTCGTGCCAACCTTGGTGACGTTAGTGATGAACATGGAGAAAGTTTAACCAAGATATTTGTACCAGGGTGAGGCAGTACTAAAGAAAATGGACTCCTCCTAACTGCTGGACACTCTTTCGGGACCCTCCAGATGCCATATAGAAAAAGTCCTCGTTTTAGGTAATACACGTTAAAAATTGGAAATATTTAACGTGGCGATTTCTAAAAATTAGTGCATGATAGAAAATTCCTATTCATTTTTGTAATCAGCATTAAAAATTCTACAAGAAGCACCTCATCAGATTTTGCCTATTGACCAAAGTATTCACTGACTTTTATGGGATACATGAGTGTTAAACGGATAAATTGTAGGATTGCAAATGATAGAAACAATAATCTTTTAAACATTGATTTACTTAATAATGTATTCAGTTAATGTGTTTAATTACTTACTTTCTTCTACGGATGCATTTCCTTCTAAAGAATGCCATTAGAAAAACGACATTTAAAATCAGTGACATGATGAGGAATCCAATTATCACGAAAGCTTTAAATAAATTTAATATTATTAAAATTTGTTCAAATTTAGAGAGTATATAAAAAAAATTAATAGTCTTTTTAAAAAAGATGTAATTATTTATAAGGGCTGCTACTACAATTCGTGTCACAAGGTCCTCTGCGGAATCAACTAATCTATTAGATTATGTTGCGCAAATCTCACCAGACGTGTCATATCAGGCGATCTCTTTGTTCTATCCAACTAAATCATACGCCGCATTCAGATGCTTACGAAGGCATGGGTGAGATATGCTGGTGCCCTGTGGTGGCTCCACATTTGTTGGCTTACAGCCAACGGCACATCATCTAGCAGTTCAGGAAGCATCTCCTCCTCCAAGAAGGTAGCTAGTATGGCAATTCCGTACTACCACTCACAATGTCTCTTCTGTGTAACCATAAGTATTCATGACTAATTTAATTTGTGAACGTTAAACACATTTGATTTGTTAACATTAAACATAACTTCATAAGTAAAAGACGCCTAATAGGTGATTAGAATAATTGAAGGGACATCAGGCACGACAGCAGCTTACTGCAAAATTCACTGGGCATACCGCACAACAACACTTGCCGGACGACAATTGCAAATTCGGTCGAGATTTTAAATCACTGAAATTTTAGATATTTAACTCGTTGTTTGTTTATAATTGACACATCTTTATTGCAATTACAAAGCAATTAGCTTTTTTCATTTTATGTCGAGGTCACTTTATATGCGGAAATCTTTTATTTACTATTTATTAGTTTACAAATAAATGAGATTAATTCTTTGTTAAATAACTAGTTGTTGGCCTCGCTTCGCTCGGCTGTGATACGCTTGCTGTGCGGTTTTTCTTATTTAATCAAATCAGAAAAAAATAAAATAAAAAATCAATTTATTTTAAACAACCTACTATATTACAGAATATCACGATAAATCATATTTCTAGTAAAGTTCGATCACTATTTTTGATCAATTTCCCTTGTTCTTTAGGAATATCATGGATACAAATTTTTAGATTGCTTTTAAATTTGAAATGTGATAAAGCAACATAAATTAGAACGTGAGAGAACACAGGTTCCTTTAAAATTAAACCTACATGAGAACACGATTGTCCTTGAATCTTATTTATAGTCATAGCAAAAGAAAGGATAATTGGAAGTTGACGTCTATTAAGTACGAAAGGAAAATTGAAGTCACTTGATTCAAATCGATTCTTGGAATTATCACAATTTCATTTCTATATGCCTCATTTACAATTTTTGCTTGAATTAAATGTCTATGGCATGATGTGACTATTAAGCGAGTTCCACATTGCATAATCATTTTTTTGGATTCAAATTTCTTATTAGCATGGCAATTATTCCTATTTTTGTGTGAAGGATATGTGGTCGAACTCCTGATGGAGTCAATGAATTCAGCATTTCTATCGTAACTTAAATTAGATATTTGATCATTTGGATCTGCTACCACTGAGTCATTACTTTTTAATGTAAATTTTCTTCCTTCGATTTTATCTATAATTTCGTTCATTATGAGAGCAGCAATATTTGTTAAGCATAAGATTACTCGATTTGATAAATCATCAGATGAGAGTGATTGTACATCATCTTCAAAAATTGTAGAAATTATATCAGTCTCAGGTGAGACAATCATTTCATTTGGAATTTCAATTAAATCACGATCAAAATTTTCAATTCTTGAAAAATTTCCAGAACCAATTATAAGAAGCCCCTCACTGAAATCGCCTTGATCTGCTTATGAAAGTTTTGTAAAATGTTGCCATAAATTTGATGATGACATGCATGCTTCAATAACTTCTGTTGCTGTTTCTCTTGGAACTACCGGTGAGCATTGTCGAAAATCTCCTCCAATGACTATCACCTTATTTCCAAAATGGCTTGTCTCGTTTAGTCGGATCGTTTTGAACTCCATCTCTCAAGAATTTATCGATACATCTCAATCTGTGTTTTATTAGCATTGTTACTTCATCTAAAAATCTTTACCTTGAAGAGACGATGGCTAAAGTTTGATGTTGAGTTTCCAAGCCATTTAACAGACAATTTGAAACCGCTATTAACTGTTCTACCTTCTTTCATGAGTGTTGAAGCAATTCCAGTTGTAGCATATAGGAAGACTTTATCTCCATTGTCTTGGATGAAACTCATTAAAACTCTATAAAGATAGGTTTTTCCAGAACCACCAGATCCATCAAGATAGAATAATTTAGTTGTGGCATTTTCATCGTACACTGATTGAGTGATCCTTTCGAAAACAGCTCTTTGTTGAGTATTTAATGTTGGAATGAGTCGTTCTGATTTTCTGCTCTCTTCAGTTGGATTAAAATTACTAAATTAATAATACTAATATTTTACTCCTGAAATTTTCAAAAAAGGCTATAATTTTGCAATGAAAAACCTGATTGATACCATTTATACCTCGATAAATAGAGCTAATTATAAGCTGCATTTCACTCATCATTTTGTCGAGATATATTAAAAACCTTCTTTTTAATTGAAATAATGTAAAGAATTTGTCAAAAACTCGATTACCTTGACCAAATCTGAAGTTATTGTTTTTTAAAACTTAAATACATTTTAATTGTCTATTATCGTTCGTTAGAGCATTTTTGTTTCATCAAGATAACTTTTATCGTTTGGTCAGAAGTTAGTGAAAGTCAATGATGACGAACAGAATAACGTTTTTATTAGGTAAGGTTAAAATGAAATTGAAATTGAAATTTTCAAAAAAAAGGCTATAATTTTGTCTACCAACTGGTATTTGTCAAATAATATCATTACCTAATATTTGGAGATTCAGCTCCAGGTTATATTCTTTATTTATTAATACAATGAGTAGCCAATTTATTTTGATCACTTCACGAGCCTTTAATACTGTGTCGATTCTTCTTGGCATGAACTCCACGAATACTGATAGATGGTTAATCGAATCTGACAACATACTTGATGAATAGCATTTTCAAGTTGTTTTATGGCTTTTTCAACTTCATCCTACAATCCGTCAAAGGGATTGAGATCTTGAGATATCGGGACCACCTATAAAGTAAACTCACCTTCATCTTCAATACAAAGCAAACCAGTACAATATGAATACTATGGCAGAACGCATTTTCTTGTTAAAAGCAGCCATCTCCACCGGATCCTCATCAACATGCCGGGATCGATATTTAGACAATATACAGATGACCCAAACTTATCCAGCATAAGTGTTTAGGAGCATTGTATGGTTCAAATGGAACAAAAATGTCCTATAAAAATTACATCTAGTTTCGATCGTGTGTGAGATATCGACGTTTGTCTATTTTCTTTTATTTTATGTACGGAGAAACCTCCGATTGTAATTGGACGGATGCCCGGTCCACTTTGGTAGAGAAGTGCGAGACTGGTTGAATGTCAATTATCCGGACAGATGGATCGGTAGAGGTGCTCCAGTGGCTTGGCCTCCTTGGTTACCGAACTTCACCCCATTAGATTTTTTCTGTTGGGAACACTGAAGGAGGAGGTCTACAGTAATCCACCCACCACCAAAGATGAGCTCATTGCATCTATTCAAGCTTGCAGTCGAGCAATTACACTCGACCAGATTGTGACAGCTACCAACTCAGTTGTCCGAAGATGTAACCAGTGCATTGGAGTTGGGGGAACCATTTTGAGGGGCTTCCTCGACACTGATTTGTTACTTTCTTCTTATTTTTATACCTTTTATCATTTTAGCTTTGATTTGTAGTTCAATGTGATGTTCTGTGAGTACGCAGAAGAAAAGTGATTTGCTCTCTCAAGGGTTTTATTTATTTGCTTTAACAACTCTACAAGAAAATAGACAAAAGTCGATATCTCACACACGATCAAAACTAGATATAGTGTTTATAGGACATTTTTTGTTCCATTTGAACCACACAATGTTCCTAAACAATTATGCTGGATAAGTTTGAGTGAGATAGAGGGGATGCATGTGAACATTTTTTAACAATAAATCCGTGTCGGAAACGACGTCGTGTACATTGAAAGATAACCTTGCAGGCCACAAATAAAGAGACAGTCTGTTATTATTTTAATTTATCATATAGCCTACAGTAAAAGTTATCATAGCATGTGTCCATAATAACGACCACCTGTCTCCATAATGTCTCACATCGCGTAACATTGAGCCGTTCAAGCGGAGATTCCAGGCATCTTCTGAACGTCTGCTGCAGCAGCCGCTGTGCGCCCCACAAGATCGTCCATTGATTTCATAGTAGTTTCGCACATCACGCCTCAGAGGAAGAAGTCCATGCATGTGAGATCAGGAGATTGTGGTAGCCAGTTAATGGGGTCACCACGTTCTATTTGGAAATCTGAGATTCAGATAATCACAAACCTCGAGTGTGAAATGTGGAGTTATCCCATCATGTTAAAACAGCATATTTCGGCGAATCACCAAAGGTATTTCCGCTAAAAGCTCTGGAAAAAACCTTCTCAAGGAAAATGCGGTATGTGTTTAGTAAATCGAGCAGGCATTATTGGACACTGAGTCATTTCCGACCATGGGTTTATTGGCAAAAAGTACAGTAAAATTTCGTTACAACGTCCCTCACTTTAACGTACTTTTCAAAAAAACGCCAAATTTAAAATCCCCGACAGAAATCTTTTTTTTAATGTTAAAAAAGTTTCAGTATAACGTACCTCAAATTAACATACATTTAAGACTAACGTTCTAATTTATAAGCTATCCCTTCATTACAACAGTTATAACTCGAAAGTCTTGCTATGACTGGTTAACAACTTGAACAGACAGTGAGAAAATCACGAATGGGAAAGCATCAAAATCACTTAGTGGTAGCCATTCAGTGTTTAGTACCTATTATTAGTGTCATTGATATAGGGGAGGCAAGTTTAGCAAACAAAGCAAACTACAATTACAGATTTTTTCAAAGAATAATACTGTATTGCACTCTTCAATATCACATATGCAATCATGTACATAACGATTCATATACATCCCATCTACTCCCTGGTAAGTTTGGGCAAAGAGTTCCGAGACACCCTGTTTGATCAACACGAATTAAAGGGACCAAAGAATGCCAGGCAAACAGGCCCCAACCCACAATGCTGCGTACACCAGCTGAAGGGTTATGTATTTAGCGTCCATGCTCTTGTGCTGTTTTTGCTGAATTCTCACTCGTCCATCTGCAAAAGTGTATAATTGAAACGTTTTTCAACGAATCACATAATTTGTTTCCAATTATCGACTGTCCAGTCCTTGTGCTCCTGTTCGAAATGAATGCTTTCTCATGTGCGACCTGGTCTTCTGCTTCTATATCCCATATGATGCCGTGTACGCGAATAGAGTTCAGAGAAATTCGAGAGGATCTTGATTAAGATGTATTGCTGTAATTCCTTGCACTGTTGTCCTTCTGTTGTCTTTTACAATTCTGGATACTCTCTGTTCCGCCCAAGTCGATAACGACCACAACGTTGAGGCCCAGGTTTTTGGCAGACAGTCCGGTCTTTAAACTCTTTAATGGCAGCTGCTTTTGAAATTTCACGTATACAGGGATTGCGCTGATACTCGCTCCATGCCTCCGAGCTCCTATAATCATCCCACATTCAAAATTTGTCATGTCGCATTGTTTACCCTTATCTTCACAAACAAATTCTTTCTAAAATTGTCTTATTAGGCACTAATATTTTTTATACCAATCTAGCCCTCTAGCGACAACAGCCTGACGCCATAGCGAATTTACTTAGAATTGTTAGGTGGTCATAATAAATTGGTCATTCAGTTTTTAAGAAAAAACACAGGTTTGGAATTTTTTTTACAGGCAATGACCGGATGATAGAATAGACTAAAGGACAATTGCCTTGGGCTCTTAATACAATTCTGATTTCCAAGAAGACTTGGCGATGAATTTTTATACGAGCGTGAGATATTTACTGGGCAAGTCAAAATGATGGACCCGATTTTAGAAGTTTACTCTGTGAAATCTAATGAACGTACGATATTGTGAGACTTGTAGTACGTTCAAAGTTAACTTCAAACACATTACATCACATTATATCACCGGTGTTCTATGTGAGCGCCTTGCGTATCCGACACACATCAAACCGATAGTCTATCTCCTGCCAAACCTTTCGCAGCATGTCGCAGTCAATATCAGCAATGGTTGGAGTGATGCGGGCACGCAGGTCATTCAATGTTGTTGGTATTGATGGTACGTACACATGAAGCTTTAGAACCCCCCACAGGAAGAAATCACATGAGGTCAAGCGCTCTAAACGATTTCTGTTCAACGCCATTTTCTTTAACCGCTCGCTGCTGACCTTTAGCGGTAGAAAGTGAAAACACTATGTGGAAACTAAATTGTGTTAACCTTTCGAAGCACATGTCTCACATTACGATACGTTAATTAGACATCACAGAATAAATGTATGAAATTTTGACTTGGCCTATATCAAAACTTCAGCAATAATTACGTGAGGTTTGGATATACACTGCCCTGCCAAAATATCCGGACAGATGTAGATTGACCCTACTTCATTGTAGAGTCAATTCTCATCGGCACTCTTAAACTTTTGATGAAAAAGAAATGTAACAGAAACTACTATTGCATTAATTCCGTCATCTAGCATTCAAAGAACTGTGGGTTGTCCTTTCAGAGAGGAGCTGTTTACTATCAGGATGCTGCATTAGTGATAAGTCTTACTTTTCAAACCCGCTTTTGTGTTAGGATCGTGGGTCCAGCAGCATTATGGAGGATCTCCAGTTATCTTCCGCTCATGTCCTAATTGATAATAAACAAGTGACTCAAACCATGTACTTTAGTCACATGGTTCTAGGTAGAACGTTTGTTTTTTCACCCACATTCTTAGAAAATAGCAACAGTCTAGGAAGATAAATTTGCGGTATTCGTCTCACGTGGCTATACAACCAACTGAGACTTGTGAATCGGAGAAGTAGCGGCTCAAAATTTAAAGACTCTCTTAGTGTGCTGCTGTGCTTTCCATTTAGTAAGGTAACAGCTGCCACAACTCTCAGGAATCTCATTTTGCCAGCTTTCACTCTTTCGGTCATTATCCAAGACTCAAGACCTCAGGTGAGATTGGGAATAAAGATAAATTTGAAAACAGAGACCTTGGTTTTATTTTCAAAATCTCTGAGTGGGATGCTCCCTTACGTTGGTCAGGAGATTTGGTACTTCAGGGATTCAAGCGCTGCTACTTTTGGGTCACCCTATCAGAAAATTCATGTTCAGATGTGAGAAACAAGAACATCCAAACTGAAATTTCATGATTCATGAGATTATGAAAAAAATCAATTCGCAAAATCAATATATGTGTAAAATTACGAACAGAATAGTACAACAAGTCAGGCAACCGAAATGCCCAGGACCGATAGGATTTTAAGGCATTCGAGGATAGAAAGGAAAGCATTTGTTTTCTACATAAGCCTTTTGTTGTTAGGACTATATGAGGTAGCCAAAAAGCCACTGCTTACTACGGCAAAGCGTACTTCTAACAGACATGCGAAATTCAAAATGAATAAAAGTACCTGAAAAGTTAAATGGAGGAGCAGTAATTCTCTCTATATTCGAACATAAGAGAGCCCTTTAATTTTTAAGTACTCCTGTATAAGGAAATGAGCGTCAATTGTTGAAGTGTTTTGTGCAAGGGTCTATTATTTCATCATAATCATTTTCTAATCCTTTTCAACGTAAGCATGTACAGCTGAAGCAAGGAAAGAGTTGCTGAAGTTACAATCTATTGACAACAATATGCCTAACAGAAATTAGTTATTGAAATTAATATAAGGCATAAGCAATTATATGAGATATCTTAGTATTGAAAGTTTTCAATATTATCAAAATGGTAAAAGTAAAAAAAAACTTACAATTGAACCAATTACAGCTAACATTCCACGTACCTTTGAACGTTCCACTAGACCATAATGGATCCATTAACCATGTGCCTTTGAACCAATTTCGACTATCATTAATTTTACTTTATTTTCATTCATGATACAATATTCCAAGCTAGTTGATATATTAAATGCCATAGCCTAGCATTGAAAGTTCCAAGAAACCATAATAGTTTCTTTAACCACGTACCTTTAAACCAAATTGGATTACCATTAATTTTACGTTATATTCATTCATTTCACGTCATTTCAAGCTGTTTAATATATTACATGCCATAGCTTAGCAATGAAAGTTCCAATAGACCATCATTGTTCCATTAACCACGTACCTCTGAACCAATTTTTACTATCATGAACTTTACGTGATAAGCAACGATAACATGTTATTCCAAGCTGTTTGATATAATTCATGCCATATCTTAACATTAAATGTTTCTAATGGACCATAATGGTGCCACTAAATCACGTACCATTGAACCAGTTTTGACTTATTAGGGCCGATAGGTACTTATGTTTTCACAGGTCCGTCCGTCTGTCTATCCGTCTGCTGTCTGTTGGTGCTCTAGCTTTCGAACGCTTACGAATTTTCGACTTCCGTTTTCTCTATTCGACAACTTACGGAAATCGGAAGACTGAGTTCGTTGGTGGAAAAAATCAGTGAATTGTATAGTGAAAAACGTGAATCCCTATATTATTTGTGACCTTTTGAACCGGAAGTACAGGGTGGACGAAAAGGTACTCCCCTATTTAAAAATTATTTATTGCAAAAAGTTATGAACCTACAATCATAGAATTAACATCACCGCATAGGGCGACTGAAAAAGTTTTTTTCGCATTTAGTCAAATTCGATGTGGGCGCCCCTGTTGACGCGCAGGATGTGCAATCGATATTCCAGCTCCGGTCACAGCGCCCGAGCATTCCGGCATCCACTGTTGCAATGGCAGTGTGGATTCTCTTACGCAGTTCTTCCAGATCGCGGGCAGGAGTTGAATACACTCTGTCTTTTATGTAAGCCCATAAGAAAAAGTCAAGGGGCGTCACATCAGGCGAGCATGGGACCATCACATACAATCCAACAGCCGGGGAAAACTGTGTCTAGAAGCTGACGCACAAACAAGGATGAAAGGCAGTCCGAATGCGGTCGACAGTTTCCGCAGTCGTTTCAGGCCGTCCGACGTGATGCTTGAAGATCAGGCTACTAATGGTCACAAAGTTCTTGAATCACAAATTAATGACTTTGCATTTGGTGGTTCCTTTCCCTACACACGGCGATAATTTCTTTGCACCATGATGGGCGATTTTGACTGATTCCACCATAGCACGCATTGCGCCTTCTCAATAGGAGTCGCCTTTTTAATCCGTCACCAATGCCAGCTCCCCCAGATGGTGGTAGCAAGAAAAGGCGAACTGCAAAAAAACTTCTTGCGTCGGCCTATGGTGTGAAGTTATTTTCATAAATGTAAGTTCATAGCTTTTTGTAATAAATAATTTTTAAATAGAGGAGTACCTTTTCGTCCACCCTGTACTTCCGGTTCAAAAGGTCACAAATAATATAGGGATTCACGTTTTTCACTATACAATTCCATGTTTAAATGGCCTGTGCATTGAAAAATGCTGTTCTCTCTTTGGCATTCCATAGCTAAAGCAGAGAAAAGGCTTGTGATTTAAGTGAAGACACGTGATGGTCTTCCTTGATGGTCAATATCAGTCAAAACTGGTTCAAGGGTATATCGATTAGTGGTACCATTATGGTCAACTAAAAATTTCAAAGCTCAGATTTGGCATGTAATATATCAAACAACTTGGAATGATGTGTCATGCATAAATATAACGTAAAATTAATTATATTCGAAAGTGGATCAAAGGAATCTGGTTTTAGTAGAACCGTCATGGCTCATTGGAATTTTCAATTCTAAAATATGGCATGTAATATATCAAACGACTTGGAATGATGTGTCATGAATGAATATAACGTAAAATTAATGAGTCGAAATTGGTTTCAAGGAAGTTGGTTATATTCTTCAGTCGATGAACATAGTGCATGCACGAACCAATCACAAATATTATCTAAATCTGTTCAATAGCACGTGCACAAATGGTACATTTACGACCACATTTAGAAATTTTCAATAGAGAGATATATTAAGTAATATATTAAGCAAATCGTAATGACGAGATAGAAATGACGGGTATAAATTACTATTTTGGCCAAATAAAAAATAAGGTTCCGGGAATAAACCATTTTGAAAATGGTTGAAATCGAAACATAGGCACGTACCCTTATGACACCCTCAAAAATTTTCAGTGCTACAATATGGCATTTAATATATATAACGGCTTGCAATGATGTGTCATGAATGAATATAACGTAAAATTAATTATAGTCGAAATTAGTTTCAAAGAACCTGGTTTGGTGGAACCATAATGGTTCATTGGAACTTTCAATGCTAAAATATAGCACGTAATATGTCAAACGACTTGGAATGATGTGTCATGAATGAATATAACGTAAAATTAACGATAGTCCAAATTGGTTTCAAGGAACCTGGTTTAGTGAAACCATTGTGGATCATTTTAACTTTCAATGATAAATTATGGCATGTAATATATCAAACGACTTGGAATGATGTGTCATGAATGAATATAACGTTAAATTAATGATAGTCCAAACTGGTTTCAAGGAACCTGGTTTAGTGGAACCATTATGTTTCATTGGAACTTTCAATGCTAAAATACGGCATGTAATATATCAAACGACTTGGAATGATGTGTCATGAATGAATATAACGTAAAATTAATGACAGTCGAAATTGGTTTCAAGGAACCTGGTTTGGTGGAACCATAATGGTTCATTGGAACTTTCAATGCTAAAATATAGCACGTAATATATCAAACGACTTGGAATGATGTGTCATGAATGAATATAATCTAAAATTAATGATAGTCGAAATTGGTTCAAAGGAATATGGATTTATTGGAACCTCTATGGTTCATTGCAACTTTCAATGCTAAAATTTAGCATGTAATATATCAAACAACGAGGAATGACGTGTCATGAGTTTACATAATGTAAAATAATGATAGTCGAAATTGGTTCCATGATGCGTGTTTTAATGATACCATCATTGAACCATTAGAAACTTTCAATGCTAACATATGGCATGTAATTACTTACGCCTTATATTATCATGAATTAATTTGTGTTAAGCACTTATCAGTGACTAGTAGATAATTGTTCGCTTCAATAGTACGTGGTTACTTTGCTAATCGTTAGCAATTGTTTATGATGAAAGAATTTACCCTTACACAGAACGCTTCAACAATTAACGATTATTCATTAAACTGGAATGATTATAAGTTAGAGGTGCTTCTATGTTCTAATCTACAGGGTGTCTCAAAATTCCTTGTGCAAACTTTTAGGAGAGGTAGTATGGGTGATTTTAAGCAAAAATGTTCTTATGAATTTGAACGAATTCCAACAAGTATTTTTTGGGTTACGCAATCAAACTCTTAACACGTGCTGATTAGTACTCGCATGTGAGCACTGTTACGATTTTGATTGCGTAACTCGGAAACTACTCGTTGTAATATGATCAAGTTTTAACGGTATACACCCTTTTTTGTACCATATTATTCCCCCAAGTTTCATTATTCCAGGCTTTCTGGAACTTGAATTATTAACATGTTGATCTTGGTGGCGGCATTTTTATTTCTGATTATATCTCAGTTATCGTTCAAATTCGGACGCATGTTCATATGAACTTTTTTGCTTAGAATCACCCATATTACCTCCCTTAAAAGTTTGTACCAGGATTTTTGAGACACCCTGTATAGAGAACTGCTATTTTCTGCTTTAAACTTTACAGGTTGTTTTAATCAGTTTCAACTATGCACTTCTCTTAGAAGTATGCCTTGCTTAGCAACCAGAGACTTCCTTAGCAATCTCATCTAATCTTAACAAACAAAGGCTTCTTTAGAAATCAAATGCTTTCCTTTTTATTCTCGAATGTTCTAAAATCCTATCGGTCCTGGGCATTTCGGTTGCCGGACTTGTTTTTTTCTGTGAAAGAAGACCATCACATGTTTTCACTTAATTCACAAGCTTTTTCTGTGCTTTAGCTATGGAATGCCAAAGAGGGAACAGCATTGATCAGTGCACAGACCATTTATACATGGAACTGTAAAGTGAAAAACCTGGTCCCCTCTGTTATTTCTGATCTCTTGAACCGGAAATAGTTCACCAATTTTTTCCACCAACGAACTCAGTCTGTCCTTTTACTAAAGTTGTCGAATGGTGAAAACGGAAGTCTAAAATTCGGAAGCGATCGACTACTAGAGCACCAACAGACAGACGGAAGGACAGACGGACGCACATTGTGAAACATAAGTACTTTCGGTCCTAAAAAAGATATCAAAACGTTCCGAAGACCTAGAATCATGTGAAAGAGAGACGAACGTACTCTTTCATAAGTGATGATGAAGACACGCAAAGTGGACTTCAGGATATCACTTCTGTTTTTCCCGTATATTCGACGGCTGCTTATCGACAACAGTTTATGGCCTATCGCAACGTATCCTTCATGAGACGGAATTCTTGTTTGGAATGTTAAGATGAAGCCTTTGCTAATGGTCAAAGGAACGTCGCCAGTAGAACACTGATGACCGGCCAAATGTCATATTGACTGGTAAAAGCCGCTTCATTCTCTACCACTCGGACAGTCTTGTACGGGTCTAGAGGCGACCAAAAGAGAAATGTGATTCAGAGTAACTCTTGTGCCCACAGTGAACGATTATGGAGTGGTGCCACCATGAACTCGTGTCGACATGCGACATATTGCTCTAAAATAACAAAAGATGTTGCATAATCATCTTCCTTCTTGGCAAAACTAGTTGGAATAACAGTGGCGAAGCCTGGAATAAAGGGCGAAACTAGTTGGAACTCCTGATGTCCCTCTGTTTTACTGTAAGGCCACTACCTGTTTAGTTAATAGGAACAGTATTATGATTCATCCTTCCACTGAAGAGTAGTACAATATGGTAATGAATGTATCATTTTCATATAGGTGACATGAAGAAGGGTGTCCGGATACTTTTGGCAAATCAGTTAGTTACAGCGATGTAAGCAAAATATAAATAAATAAATAAATAAATAAATAAATAAATAAATAAATAAAGGTAAACGTAGCATGCTTCACCTGTGTATTGATTATTGAAAATTTTTTGCAATGGAATTTCAAAATTTATTCTACGATATAAGGAAAGCAATCAAAAATTGACGACTTACAATCAGGAAAATTAAAGCTAGCCGAATAATTACCATGATCTCTTCTTTCACTTTTCCCGAGTTCTGTTTCTGTTTAATGAGAAATTAAAATCTTGTGTTCTAACTGGTAAGCCAAAAGAATAGCTTAAAATAAGTTACAAGTTAAAATTAATTTATGCAATTAATTAAGCACAATATATTATAGACAAAAATATTTGGATACCCCAGAAAACTTGAAAATATGCAAACCATGAATTTGCTAGATGGGATGTTGGGAAGAACGTGATCTAAAAAATCTCTCTTTATTCGTTGCATATGCTCCGAATGCAGTTACAGAGTACCCACTCTTTCTAGATGAAGTTGATGCTGTGCTTAGCAGGAGAAGGATCTGCGCAGATTCTGTCATCCTGGTGAGCGACTTCAATGCACACGTAGGGGCTGATGACCAAACGTGGAAAGGCGTGATTGGGAGGAATGGTAACCTCGATTTAAATGCGAATGGGAGGTACTTGTTGGATCTCTGTTGCAACAATGGACTTTCCATCACAAATACCTTCTTCCAGCACAGGGATGTCCATAAGTATACCTGGTACAGGGATGCAATGGACCAGACGTCACTGATTGGTTTTGTAATCGTATCAGCCGACTATTTCCGATCAGTGTTGGATACTCGTGTGAGAAGAGGGGCAGAACTATCAACTGATCACCACCCTGTTGTCTGCATCTTGCGGTTCTCTGAATCCATGCCAATCAAGCAAAACACTAGGATCAGACAGACTTGGCGCATCAAATGGGAGGCACTGGAGGATAGAGCTGTGATGAAAACCTTTGCATATAACATATATTCAAGTTTCAAAGAACTACCCAGTGATAGTGGTACTGCTGAAGAGGAGTGGCAGTTGTTTAAAACTGTTGTGCTTACTTCAGCTGCATTGTGCTATGGTCGTAAGCGGGTGAGTGTGGCGCAGAGCGGTGAGAGAAGGACTGCATAGTGGAACGGTGAAGTCCAAGAAACTGTCAGAGCAAAGAAGTCACTTTCGAGTCAAGTGCGAAAAGCAGCAGCAAAGACAGTATCAACAGCTAAAGCCAAGGCCTGGAAGAAGTTCGGGGAGAAATTGGAGGCAGACTATGGTTCGGAAAAGAAGATATTCTGGCAGACCGTGAGCCGCCTCCGTAGAAAGAAGTCTCTTTCATCACAAACTATTAAGAGTGCAGATGGGAGGCTTCTGAAAATGGAGGAGAGCGTGTTGCGTAGGTGGAAGGAATACTTTGCACCTCTTCTTAATCCGGTGACAGCAACAACTGAGGCGCATGAGGTGCACCTTGGAGCAGAGAATAGTCACAGTAGTATCACCGAAGCAGAAGTCAGATGGGCAATTAAGTCCCTGAAGACTGACAAAGCTGCAGGTGATGATGAAATCCGTTCCGAGATGTTAAAGGCCTTAAATCAGGATGGTGTCCTGTGGCTGATACGAGTGTGTCAGGTTGCTTGGATATCTCGTCAGGCCCCTAAGCAATGGTAGACAGGAATTGTGATCCCTATCTTCAAAAAGGGAGATCAGAGAGATTGCAACAACTATCGAGGCATCTCTTTGCTCAGCATTTCTTGGAAAGTGTAAGGTAAATGTCTGGAGAAGAGAGGTCGGGAAATAGTCGACTCCAAACTGTCTGGATAGCAGTGTGATTTCCGACTTGGCCGAGTTTGATTCCAAGGAATCTATTTTAGCAGAACCATTATGGTCCATTAGAACTGTCAATGGTAAAATGACATATAATATATCAAACGACATATAATATTATCAAACATATAATATATCAAAATAAATGATAATCCAAATTCAGTGTAGTCCTCATGGTTCATTGGAACTTTCCATGCTGAAATATGGCATGTAATATATCAAACAACTTGGAATGATGTGTCATGAATGAATATAACGTAAAATTAATGGTAGTCGAAATTGGTTTCATGGCAATTGGTTTAATGGAACCCTGACTGTTCATTGAACTTTCCATGCAAATATATGGCATGCAATATTTCAAACAAGAAGAAACAACATGGCAAGAATGAATATATAAAAATAGTTATAAACTTCGTAGATTACCGAATTTGAATCAAAGGAACCTGTTTTAAGGTTTTCAAAAGCAATTCAAAAATTTTGGAATTATGTTTCAAATTGTTTGTGCTGGAGTTTCGTTTAGCCTTTAGATACTTGGTTATGTCATTCCTTAATTGTTTATTAATATAGCTTCTCTTCATTGAAAGTCTTTCCTCGCGCTAATGTATACTCTCCTCGCTTGTTAATCTATTTCTCTTTGCATAGGTTTTCAACCTTTTTCTCTCATTGCGAGATTCTTTTAAATATCGTTTTTCCATACGAGCAGCATTTTTGTAAGCCTGCCTATGTTGGTATAAAAATATTGTTGTTTTGTAATTATTTATATTATATGAATAACAAGTAATTGTTAAAGTACATAACTATTTCATAACCATGTAAGGTGACTAAGTAAGTACATGTGAGGAGCAAACATGCAAAACCGCATAAGTCCACTTTCTGAAAAAAATAGTGTAACGGTCATTCTCTATAGAGAAAAACCTTTCGAATCCGAATATGAAGTCTGTTTCAATCAAAAACCCTCACATGCCCTCATACAGCTGCTACAAAAAGGATAGATCAAAGCAAAAGAGCACATGTCCAGAGTAAAATTTCAAGCAAATTCACACTTGTCCAAACAGGCAATCAGAAGCCTCATTTAGCAACATGTGACTGAGTTACCTTGGAAACAAGAAACAGGCGGCTAGCATGTAGAAACCTAACAGATACGACGTAATTAATTTTGGAACGTCGTAATTATTTTGGTATGTTTGGCTGAAGCTTTTTCCATTATTGTAGAGACAATGGAGGATACTGTAACTGTGTCCCAAGCCAACAGTGGTAATAGGAAGCGGCAATGTAAAGAATCAAGAAGAGATGTGACCAAAAAGAAAAGGTATGCCATGCCTCATGGTTCAAAGTGCTTTCCCCATGCAAACACAATACTAAGTTGTTTGAATGTTATAAAGTTAAGCCTAATGATGCCTTTCGACTGCGAAATAAACTTTATAGTGAAGCAGACAAAGATGCTCAGGATATCATCATTTCACACTGCATATCTTGAAAAAGCCTTTGATAAAGTTGATCACTTTTTACTCATAAAAAAATTGATCAATTAAGATTTACAACCTCATTATATCAAATGGATTTTCTCATATTTAACTAACAGAATCAACTACGTGAATATTTATAATATCTATTCATCTAGTTTTATCTCCTCCTCAGGTGTTCCTCAAGGATCAGATAAAATATAATACTAGGACCACTACTTTTTATTATATTCATCAATGATGTCCTAGAATCAGTAAAATATTCTCAATTATTCCGTTCTGCAGATGATATTAAAATAGGCAAAGTTATTAGTACTTCTATTGACTCTCAAGAATTACAAATTGATCCTCAATCGATTAAATCATGATGAGAAAATAGAATGTCAGTTAATGATAAATGTCACTATATTACTTATTCGGTTAAAAAAACTGTTCATACTTATGATTATAATTTAAATAACACGCTTCTACAACGAAAATCAAATACTAAAGATCTAGGGGTCATATTCAACTCAAAACTATCTTTCAATGACCCTAGTAATTTTATTGCTACTAAAGCTTACCAAACTACATATTTTATCGTTAGAAATTCTTCAAGCTTTAGTAATATTAACTTGTCAGTGTTTCTTTTTAATGTTTCGGTCGACCAATATTAGAATATGCCTCCATCATTTAGTCTCCGTCTCATGTTACATTGCAATTCGATTTAGAAAAAGTACAAACAAATTTTTTGCGTAATCTTTTCAAACTATTTCATCCTACATTTTTAAAAATTAATAATAATAATAATAATAATAATAATAATAATAATAATAATAATAATATGTATATAACTAATACTTATCTTCTAAAATATTTTGCATGTGACAAATTATCTAAAAGAAGGCTTATATTTGATGTTTGCTATTTATTTAAGCTTTATCATAATATCACGTACTCATCTAAATTTCTTAATTATGTCCAATTACGCGTACCTAAGCTCAATTCCCGAAACAATGAAATTTTCAATTTACCTTTACTAAAGAAAACAATTGTTAATAATTAATATTATATCCAATCTGATTGATATCAATGCAATGAATTATAACCATTTCAAAAAGTTGTTATAGAAAAATATTTCTCTCATTCTATAATTCTTAATTACTTTTCTTTGATTACAATTATTTTTCATATTAATATTTTCATTTTTTTATTATTTATAAATTTATTGTACTTTAATTGTTTTTCTTTCAATGTAATTGTTCAGCTTTAAGCCGTTACTGGGCACTCAGCCTGTTGCTTACAATTTTAAATAAATAAATAAAAAAAATCAATAAACAAAGTTAAGAGGCGAAGACCTAACCTAACCTAACCTAACCTAACCTAACCCTCTTAAGGAGGGTCCAGATCAAAAGCAGAAGCCCCACAGTTGCTCCGTAACGTAACGTACAGTGTAACCATTGGAATAAATAACTTTTACCTAGTAAATGTTTGCAAAAAATTTTTTCTTCATCTGACTCGTATGACGCCTTGGCGTCTGCGTCACATTGTGTCTTGCATAAGAGATGGCAAATCTATGAAGGAAACCCGAGGAGGAGACCGCATTGGTCACAAAACAGTAGATAAGAAAAAGGCTGTCAGAGATTTTATAGGAAATTGAAAGGTAGTGAGAGTCATTACAGTAGGAACAAGTCTGTTAGAATCTACCTGCATGGTGACTTGAACATTGCCAAACTGCATAAAATCTATAACGAACCCACATCTAAGGAATACAAGGTCTCCATTCAAATGTTTCGTCGCATTTTTGGTAGCGAATACAACATTGGTTTCAAGAGCCCTGCCACTGACGTTTGTAGCCTTTGTGCTAGGCTTGACCAGCAGATCAGCACAGCTTCTTCAGAAGAGAAAGTGGACCTTATCACACAGAAAAAAATTCACAAGAAAAGAGCATCTGCTTTCTACGAGCTGCTTTGGGAAGAATATGAAGATGCAGTGACATTTTGCTTTGACATGCAACAATGCAACCTCTACCCAAAACACCAATTCAACAGGCCTTTTATGCTCGCCAGCTGAGTTTTTACAACATATGCATTACGAATTTTACAGGCGATGCGAAGCCTGTGTTTTACATCTGGACAGAGGAGCAGTCTTGGAGATGATGTACAGAAGTCTCATCAGCCTTGATCCACTTCTTCGAGAGCTACGATTTTGGGCAGCATACGAAGTTACGTTTGTTTTGTGAATGCTGCGGAGCACAAAACAAGAATAAACCAGTGCTCCACAGCCTAATGCACTTCTTGATAACCCATTCCGGTACACTAAAAGAAATTAATTTGAATTTTCCAGTACGTGGTCACAGATTCCTGCCAGCAGATAGGGCGTTTGGTCGGCTTGAGAAATTGTTACGAAAGAAACCATCGATTCATACGAAGGAGGAGTACTGCTCGATGTATAGTGAAGTAGGAGAGGTGCGAAAGCTTAGTGAGGATTGGACTCTGAAAGACACTAAGTCCTGGTCTACCTGCTTCAAAAAATTAGACAAAATCAGTAACATGAAAAGAATCTCCATCACGAAAAAGGCAGGAAAGATTACAGAGTCCATACTAGTAAAAGCATCGGAATTCTTTAGGTACAACGAACAGTCAATGTCTAAGACTCTTATGAAAAGGGGATGGACAACACTCAAGATAAAAGCAAGACCACTTCGTGATCTCAGTATTGGACTTCCTATCGTAGCTGCCAAGAAAAAGGTTGTGGAGGGTCTATTGCAGACTATATTCGGCAACGATTGGCGGGAAGTGGATTTCTTAAAATGGTATGCCAATATTATTGATAAGAGTTCAGAAACCGAAGATCCCGATGACGACATCAACAATGAGTGTGACTGTCTTGAAGAATACTGTGGTTGTTTCGTTTAAAATGAACAGCAACTTTATATCACTTGAATAATCTTTGTAGCGTTCAATCAAAAAATTTTATATCCTTACACAGATTTTTAGTAAAATGAACAGTAATTTTTAATAATCTTTGCAGTGTTCAATCGAAAAATTTTATATCATTACACAGATTGTTAGTAAAATGAACAGTAATTTTGTATTCCGTGATTAATCTTTGCACAGTGTACAATCAAAAATTTTATATTGTTTAAAAAATTGTTAGTAAAATGATTAGTACCATTTTGTTGGGTAAGCAAAGCACTGTCTGTTTTTTCAATGTATTTTTGGTGCCTATCACTTGAGCAGGAAACCATAAGTATTTTCTTAGTTATCAGATTCTGCTAACAAGAAGAAGTCTATTGCCCCATAACACAGAGGAAAGAGATGGTATGCAATCATCAATGTTGACCATGCCGGGTTTCATGCAAAACTGCACAAGTCCCATGATTTCAAGCAAATCAGTACATGTCAAAAATTAAAATTGTTTTCCCATAAAAGCCAATTACAGATGATTTGACAGCACATGACAAAATAGTTTTTAAAAGCATTAACAAGTATTTTGAAAAAAAAAATTAAGAAAAACCCTCATACTTTACACAATACACTTTTTTGCAGTTTTCTCAACTTCTGATTTGTGTGACTTATGCGGTTTTGCATGTTTGCTCCTCATGTAACAGTAAACAAAAATTAGTAGATAATATTAGAACTTGTACATTTTAGCCACAAAAAATTATAAAATAAAAACTTTAAAAAAAAAATTAAACCGACAAAAAAAGAGACTGAAAAAAGAAAAATAAATTAAATCTTTTTAGATTAATAATGATTAATATGTAAATTTCTAAACTAATGTAAGTACCTAACTAATTTTGAGTCGGCGCCAAACTAACAATCAAGCAAATTAATAATAGCTTTAAAGAAATAAACAAAGCAATATCAAAATGCAACGTGAAATCATTGTGATAAACAATAACATTTATCATATCCGGTCAATTTAGATCATTGCATGTAAAGGCGGGGCCAACGATATTAACGGGCCCCAACCAACATCTGCTAGAGAGAAGGCCCGCAGATAAAAGGTGTATACATTTTTACAGCATTATCAAGCGGCCCAATGTATTCAGTTTCATTGCGGAGGCCTTCTCTCGGTGGTCACGGTTTTGCCCTAGCGCGGAAAAGTCACCTGACCCAACATCTCCTAGAAAGAAAGCCAAACAACTGAAACGTCATACATTGTTACATCATCATATTTCGACCATTGTTAATCATATTTCTACCAATAATAAGCCTTAAATTTGGTCGAAATATGATTACGATCTTTCAATTGTGAGGCTTTCTTTCTAGGAGGTGGTGCCTGACCATGTATGTCCCTTGTTTCCATCCTGAAATTTAACAATTGTTGGCCGGAATAAGATGGTCAGGTGACTTTACCACGCTGGGGCCCGTTATATCGTTAGCCCCGATGAAAAGGTCATAAAAGTTGCTTGATTATTAGTTTGGCGCCGACTCAGAATTAGTTAGGTACTTACATTAGTTCTGAAATTTACATATTAATCATTATTAATCTAAAAAGATTTAATTTATTTTTCTCTTTTCAGTTTCTTTTTTCGTCGGTTTAATTTTTTTAAAAAAGTTTTTATATATTTATTTGCTTATTTATTTATTTATTTATTTATTTATTTATTATTACTACATATTTCCATAATTGTCGTGCATCCGGGTTAATATGACAGTAAATTTAAATGATAAATGAAAAATTAAGCCAAAGCCTATAATCAATAATGGCTTAATTAGTCAGAGGGTCGGCGCGATCCTTTTTTTCTCGTTTTTTTTTTAATTCGTCTTCAGTGGAAATTTTTTTCAGTCATTTTAGTCTCCTTTTAGACCAATCGGGAATTTGGACCAATCGGGAATTGGACCAATTGGGATTTAGACCAGTCGGAGTTTGGACCAATTAGGATTTGGACGAATCGGGAATTAGACCAATCGGGATTAGACCAATCGGGATTTGGACCAATTGGAATTTGGACCAATCGGGATTTAGACCAATCGGGATTTGGACCAATTGGAATTT
>JAHWFO010048557.1:126656-151220 GCA_023313115.1 Rhysida immarginata | reverse complement strand
GACCAATCGGGATTTAGACCAATCGGGATTTGGACCAATTGGAATTTAGATCAATCGGGATTTAGACCAATCGGCGTTAGACCAATCAGCGATAGACCAGTCGTCATTAGACCAATCGTCCTGGACCGCTATACGACAATAGGAAACGGTCAGCACAGTGGCTGGATGCTGATGAATCCCCAGTGACAATTCCCTAAACCCCCGTTGCACCCCAGGAAGCTCATGGTTACAGTTTGGTGGAACATCAGGATCTTTTCCCTACTGACTAGCATCTTTTCCAGAGCCTGGACAATTTTGTCCTGAGGAAAACCTTCCTAACCCAAACAGACGTCGAAAACGCATTCCGGGAGCTTATTGTGTCCCGTGACCATGGATTCTAACGGAGAGGGCTCGAGAAGCTGCCAGATCGTTGGCAACAATGCCTGGATTGCAATGGGGGTTATTTCGAATAGCACGTGTGAAGGTGTCCTTTTTAGAGGGCCATTAAAGATGACCTCTGCAATCCGACATTCGATATGCAACGACCTGATAGAATTAACTCTTTGTTGAAAGTTCTTAGTTCATGTTCAGCTCTTGCTTCGACTGAATAGGCCTCTATTTTTACTTTCTTATACATAGTATAAGGAAGTATTATAATCACGAAAAATTTCGACCTCCAGATTTTCACTGATCTATACGTTTTAGGGTCCCTAGGTTACGAAAAAGTGATTTCTGGAAAATGTCTGTGTGTCAGTCTGTGTGTGTGTCCACGATAGCGTCCAAACGGCTAAAGCTATCGAGACCAAACTTTAAACTTAAGATTATAATCTTCCTTGGGAGGTCTGATTAGTTTTTTAGTGGAATCGGTGAAACGAAAGTATCAGTTTGCTCTAGCGCCAAAATATAAATTTTGAAATATCTCGTTAACCATTGCGTTTATGAAAATTTTAAAAGGATTGAAAAGCTTTACAATTACAATTTTAAACAACTTTTGTTAAGAAAATTTTTCAAAATTACAACTGGAAATACCAGTTCTACTCTTGTCAAAATCCATTTTTTGCTAATATAGGCGAAATAAGACGGAATAAGAAAATTTGTAAAGTGCACAAAGTGTTTAGAAGCTAATTTTAAACAAGCTTTGCAAAGAAAATTTTTCAAAATTCCAACCGGAAGTACCAGTTCTACTCTTGAATAAATCCTGTTTTTTGCTAATATAGGCGACAGAAGATGGTATAGGAAAATTTGGAATCTATACCAAAGTGTTTAGAAGCTAATTTGAAGTAACTTTTATTCACAAACTTTTTCAAAATTTTGTAGCCATTTTAGACAATTGTTTTATTTTTTTCTGTATTTGGACTAGGACATTTATGTATAAGAAAGTCGCGTGATGACCACACCTCATTTTTTAATTTATTGTTATCGAAAGTGGAAAGCCCAGACTTGTCACAATGTGATAACTACATCTCTATGCCACTCAAGAAGACATAGCAAGGGAAACGTTTAAATTCGGAGGAAAATGTGAAAGATGCATTAGAAGACTTTCTCAAAAAAACACGACAATCCTTCTACGCCAAATGGAATTGATGTGCTGTGTAAATGATGGGACCAATCCCTCAACAAGCATGGTGATTACTTTTAAGTTTCATGTGAAGATATACACCATATTGCCATTAATGACCGGGCACTTTCGATTTTAGACGTTTTTCGAATATCTAGAAAAATACTTGACGAATTATCCTGAAATTTCAAGAGTGTAAAAAAAGATGTTACACCTCATATATTTCAGCGAAGGTTTTCTCCCTAAGGCAAATAGGGGACCAGCAGAGAAGTGAACCAAAAAATAATGTTTGGATTCACCCTGTAAAAAATATTGCTGGAAATACATTGTAGCTGGAGCATATGCTTAAGAGGCTAGTTTTACTTTTCTGTGTTCATTTGTATGAGAATAGCAAGTATATTCATGGAGATATAAAGGTTTCTTTAAAAAAGTCGAGATGTTTTCGTAAGTTTTTTGTTTATAACACGCAGGATTTTCAACCTAGTTCAATGCCATTTACAGAAAACTTGAAAAACTACAGTACAGAAACATCCTGCAATCAGAATAGAAAAATATTAAATATTTGATGAAATATGAGCATTTTTACTAAATAATGTTTAACTGCGCATGCGTTAGCAAATTGTCTTTTGCATAATTTATTAGCCAAATGTATAGAGCTACTGTTTTAAAAAGCCCAAGCAAATATCGTGAAAATTGAGAAAGATATCGCCGACAGAATGAGTTGAATTTCAGTTGCTCTCAAAAATAAACAAAACGATAAGGGGCTTTCTCCAAACCTTTATTTTTGATCGGACACCAGTATCAACTTCTTCTCCTTACGCTGACATGAAAAAATATTGACTTCATATTGACTTCATATCAGCGTAAGAAGAAGCAGTTGATACTGGTGTCCTATCCAAAAATTAAAGTTTGGAGAAAGCCTTTTTACACCCCTGAAATTTCAGGATAATTCTTCAAGTATTTTTCTAGGTATTCGACAAAACGTCTAAAATCAATAGTGTCCGGTCATTAATGGAAATATGGTGTACATAGTGATTATAATTAAAGTTTAAGTTTCAAAACGCTATAAAAAAGAACCACTTAGTAGAATGACGTCCAATTCGAACGGAATGTTATTGAAGAAGGGGGGGAAAGCTTATGGCATAAGAAAAAAAAAGTAGGTCCAAATTATAGCAACAGATGGCGCTGTAAGCGTCAGAATTTCGACTACAAATGACAAATGAATCGTAAAACAAAGGCTAAGGTGTAAGTTACACGTTAAACAAACTGTACTGTTTAGTGTGCAAAGCGTCCATCAAATCGGTTTTTTAAATTGCGAGAGACTGGTGCAAAACATGTTCAATATGCTGTCCAGCGTTCTGTGCAACAAGTTGAAATCGAGAAACAGCATGTTCCACAACTGATCGAAGTGTCTCCGGCGTCACGTTCAGAATGTTTGCGCAATGCGTGCCTTCAATTCCGCTAAGTTTTTATAACAAATGAAATGAGTCGTGCGCATGGCAGGTATTCTGACGCTTACAGCGCCATCTGTTGCTAAAATTTGGACCTACTTTTTTTCTTATGCCATAAGCTTTCCCCCTTCTTCAATAACATTCCGTTCCAAATGGACGTCATTCTACTAAATGGTTCTTTTTTTCTAGCGTTTTGAAACTTAAACTTTAATTATAATCACTCTGTATATCCAGATCGTGTCTATTTTTCATTTAGGCAACCCCTATATTAAGTTAACCGTAATTACCTTGTCGACATATTACTTCCTTGTTTTCCCAGTTCCCTTCAATGCATTTTAAAAACGCATCTTTAATACGTGATCCATTCTTATGTTTGTATTCAGCCATCTGTGTTCCATTTTCCCAAAATATTCGCACTTTGCAATTCGGGATTTCAATAGGATCGGTGCATTCAATGGCTGAGAAAATAAGAAAAATACATCAATGTCTTCATAATTCATTTAAATTAATTTCACTTTTTATACTTACATGATCCATGTATAGAAAATATTTAGATTTCACAGATATTCAGTGTACAATGTCTTGGTAGAGTAACTTCAACAATGCTTCCTAAACGACCATTTTCAAAGTCCACCGGAATAAAATCAGAACGTTCTTTAAAAATAAAATAAAAAATATTTTAGGTTAAACTAACGTCAGTTCAAAGATAACAAATGGCTTAAAATTATCTTTTTAACACGTTTCAACGAAAACTATAAGATAATTTATTAGGGCTTGCGTGAGAGTAAATGACACCATGTCTGAGTGTTTGAGAAAATACGTGCCATTGGTTACTTAATTGTACTTGGATAGATTGTATACTGTCCTGCTAAAAGTATCCGGACACCGTGCTCCACGTTCCCTCTATAGAAATGCTGTCGTCAGTAACGTGTTCGCCTAACCTTTGCTGCAATTACTGCCTACAACACGACGAGGAAGGCTGTCCACAACTTGTTTCCAATCTGCTTGTGTGATATGGTGACATTCGGTCGTCAAACGGTACAGTAACTGATGATAATTCGTAACCGGGGGTATCGTGCACCCGTATATGGCGCTCCAGCACATCTCACACTGCTTCGATTGGGTTCAAGTCTAGACACTGCACAGGCCAGGGAAATAACCTCATGTCCTCAGGGGCGAACCATGCCTATTTTGAACGAGCGGTATGACATGGGGCATTATCCTGATGAAGAAGCAGTCCGATAAGGTGCCACAGAACTCCATTATCGCTCCAGAAGCTACGTTTCCAACATCTGTTGTTACCGTGGTGCATTCAGTCGCATGTCGATAACAGTACAGAACTTGTCCCACGCCTGCTGTACAGAACTTGGCAAACACCATTGCCCCACCGCCAGAGTCCTTCACTCTGGGTACCGGGCACTCTAGATCGTATCTCTCATTTGGCTGTCACCAATCACACACACGACCATCAGATTGTTGGAGAATGAAGCGACTTTCATTGCTCCACATGACCTTTGCCCAAACATCAATAGTCCACTGACGACGCTCGTGCACCATCGAAGATGAAAAACAACATTCACCATTGAAAAGAATGGCTTCCTCTTTTCAGCTGTCCCACAGAAGCCAATCTCATGGAGGACACGTTGCACTGTGCGTGCTCATGGGCCAGGGCAGTGGCTGGTGAGTAGGTGACTGAGTACCCTACAAGGCAGCAGTTATGTTCCGCAAGGTGTCTTTGCGATGCTTCACCACCACCCGCAACAGAGCACGTTTGTCTCTCGATGACAGGAGTGGAGGTCGCCCGGAAAGTTTTGCTATCATTGTTGCACCTGTCTGTTCGTATTTGTGCACAACATCGTGCACAGTGGAGCGAGGGTGTCTAGTCAGAGCGCTGATTTCGGGAAGTGACTTTCCGCTAATGCCGCAGCCCACACTTATTCCTCTCTCAAAGTCCGATAATTGTCCGACCTTTGGCATGCTGACTTGTGTTGTCACTGCTGTACTACTTGATGAGTCTCGTCTTTAATATGCATACTGCCATGTGCATCCTACAGGGAGAGACCACACGAATACAGGTGTATCCGGATACTTTTGGTAGGGCAGTGTATACAGGAACTAAAAGATCTGAATACTAGAGTGGTCTTGGATGAATTCTCTGTTGTGCTGACGATGCCATCCTCTTTGCTGAGAGTGAATCTGATCTGCAGTGTCTTGTGTCGCGAATACATTAAACATGTGAAGTAATGGATATGAATTAAACTGCGAGAAATCCAACTTGATAATAAATATTACTGGAAGAGTGGTCCAGGAGGATTTTTTTTCGAGCCATACCTCGAGATTTCAATAATTGGAGATGGTGTTTGATAACAAGGGTCCTGAATCTGTATGTCGGAGTCATTGACTGTGTGCAACGATCCTACGCAGTGGAATGTATTCTTCATGAATAAAACAGAAAGTGAGGGGGGAAATAATTTATTAACAAAACAGTTAAATATAAGAGTACATCAATTCCAATAATGTAATAATAAAAGTCAATAATAGCAAATTATTACCCACCTCTCGCAGATCACTAAGCAAACGCTTAAAGCACTAATTGCAAAGTAAATGAAAAACACAATTAGGTTCCAACAATTCACTAAATTACTGCCTCTCTTGACTTAAGAACCGGCAGAATCAAAACAACATATTGCCGATGGATGTATTGAATTAAACTTATTACAGTCCATCTTGAAAAGTTTTCTTAACCCGCAGATTTAGCAAAATGTGCTCCCCGATACTGTAAAAACATTCACTCCAGGACGCATATAACTCTCCAGACGAGTAACTGCTGAAGAAGAAGGCAGCTAAGTGTAGACACTGGGTCCAACGTAAAAAATTATTTAGGTCATCATGATATACAGTGCGTGGAGGCTTCCGCGCCCTCAATATGCAATATGGTGTCTTTGAGCAAATATCAAAAACCTTATCTTAGGAGACGGGGACAAAGCCAACCACATCGTTAATTAGATAAGCGCGTAGACCATGCTGAAAAACTCCCCATACCTCTGTAGCCGAGCTAAGTTCCGTCAATTTTGAAAAACACTGTAGATTCTCCAACTCCGATGAAGATAGATTAATCGCCGTCATTTGCGTCGCACAAGTGACCGCGCAGATGGGACGAGGAATTCTCTTCGCCGATATTTCTTCATGTGCCCTGCCGCTGATAATGCTACTTATCCAAGCTTTTATCAGGTACTCACATCCAGTGAAAATAACTTTGTGATACATTAATCCCGGTGTGTTTAAAATACTCATATCTCTATGCGCTGAAACGGAGATCTCTTTTTTGATCCACTCGTCGTGAAAATATTCAACATTCTTCCTCACAATTTAAAATCCGTCACCTAACATTCCGTGTTTCGTCATTCTCTCGTCTTTTACCTCATTCGTGTTTTCCTCCGAACGTAAGGATGACGCTGTACATGATAACGACGAATAAAAATACCGGGTTCGGTTCCTCTTCGGGAATTTCCGTAAATAGGAAGACGACGTTGCCGGCGATGTCGTTGTAACGACCGACAATACTCGATTCCTCTTCGGTATATGACGTGATACTGAGTGTATGCTGGTGCAGGTGTCTGAGTTTGGCTACCTGGGATGCCTATTTGAGAGCATTGTTCGCATGGATGGAGAAATTCTGAGAACAAAGCCTGCGGGCAAGAGGTAGTGGGTACCTATGCACGACTGATGATGATGATGAAAGAACCGAGTATGGCATTACATCAGAGTGTCTTTGTTCCGTGTGTCTGTATGGTTTGGTTTGGTTTGTTAGGTATTAACGTCCTTTTCAACTGCCATGGTCATTTCAGGATGGCGTTATAGGGGCCGCAAATTTTGCCTCGCAAGGGTTCTTTAACGTGCAGCTGGCAATCGACTACACGGGACCGAAAGCTTTCCTTCCCTTCCGAAAGAAGTGCGTGATCTCAGGATTTTCCCCCTGAAAAAAATCCTCGTCGTCCTCGGCCGGAGTCGAACCCGCGTCCTCGGGCATCAGAGGCGATCACGCAACCACTGATCCACCGAGGACGATGTGTCCTGTATGGGTCTGAGACATGGATTATGCATTTAATACACAAGAGTCATAGCCATTCAGTTAAGATGGATTACGTGAGACCTCTGTGTGGGGAGAAACGTAAGGACCGTGTGAGCAATAAATCTGTGCATGCCCAGTGTGGCATGACTGCGTATATTGTGTAAAAAGTGATAATTCGGGCATGTGATGAGAATGTTAAAAGAACGTATATGCAAAGTGTATAATACAGACGCCTGCGTGATAGGTCTAGGAAAATCTGAACGGTTCACGTGACTGAATATTTGTAAGACATACACATTGTTAGATTTCATGTTCCTTAAAAGTTCCCGCAGCATGTTATGAATGGAGGAAGCGAGTGATGTATGCATATGCAAAGATAATGTGTTGTGGAGAAAGACTGTGGAAAGTTTTCAGTGACTGAGATCTAGATTAACGATTTATTGCCTACCCCATCTGGGAATAGAGTGATGCAATTGATTGACTGAATGATTGAATTTACTAGATAGCTAACTGGGATAATTTTCGTTGAATACGTACTCCTAGTTGTGGAGCAGTTCTTTAGTGTTTTAAGAAACATTTATTATGAACATGAGATGGCATCAGAACGCACTCACAATCTTCTGATACCTTAGTCATCGGTTGTCTTGACGACACCTACTATTGCGATCACTCACCCGTTAGTGATGTACTTGACATTGTTATCCTCAAGGGGTTTTACAAACCATATAATATCTTTACTCTGAACGACTTATCCTCCGATCATCGCCCAGTCGTTCTCAACTTTGAGGGCTTAAACCTTGACCTAAGGGTGTCACGAAATTCAAACTCCAACGTGAATTCCGATGACGTTATCGCCCGTTTTCACTCTAGAGTTTACTATCATTCCGAGAGGAAGGCAGGGCGACATCATTTTCGTCACCAGCAACATCAACACGTACCGCCCAATCAGCGAGAGGAGCGGGAGATTCGTCGTGGCAAAGTGGAATACGGCGGGCTTCCCGGGCTTCATCGGCAGAGGGTGAAGCGACAGCGGCGTCGAATGCACGAGCCCCCGCCATTACGAAGCCGCCAGCGTGGCAAGACGTCAGCTCGAGCGGGAGCGAGCTAAGATACGGCAGTTCTCGGAATGCGCCTCGGCTACCGGCGTGGTCATTGGAATGCAGACCATTAGTACTAGTGAGTGCGCAATTTCGTGTAGGCCTTAATTTAGGTTTGATAAAACGTTGTTTCTCGGAGCTCGGTTACACCGAGCTACGGGTCCAGTCGAGAGTGCAAGGGCTGTGGCCTTTCGGCATTGAAGCCTATCTCGACCATTATCTGGGATTCACATTAGTAAGTAATAGTGTTTCTCATAACACATGATATAAGTGTGTGTCCCGTTATTTTTAGCATCGAAGAGTGCGGATGAACTGTAGTGAAGTGAGCATTGTGTGCTACGATAGTTAATAAGCTTAACGTATTTATTTGACAGCTCTCAAAGCATTAAAATTATGTTTAGTGGCAACGGCAGTCTACATGTCCGTCTGATATAGGGAGTTTTGTGCTAGTAAGTGCAGTTCATATGTATTTACCCTATATTAGTGTTCAACTAAGGTGTGCTAGTCGACCCACTGGATTTAGTGCTGGTGTAGGATACGTCGTTGGTGTTAGTCTGTTAAGGTGTTGTATTTAGTTGAATTTGCGACGTGTACCTTATATTTTGAATGAATTGTGGGTACCCGGGTAAATACCTTTAGTGACTATAACCGGACTGGACGTTAAGCTATTGTTGGGTGTTCTTGGGTTATTCTGAACATTAAGACGCTTAAGTTTATACCACATAATATTGTATATTCCTGGATGTTTTGAGTTTAAGTTCATCCTCTAAATGTAAGGGACAGTGCATTTGAAAAATGACAAATTATGAAGACTGAACTACGTGTTGTTTTAGTGTGCAAAAGGAACAGTGTTGAATTGTTATTTGTTACTGATGTTTACTTAAGCGCTTTGAAATTGTAGTATATAAGTGTTTATACGCAATCTTGAATTGGTGTCTCGTTTACATCCATTAAATGGATTACTATTGTTCATTGAACAAACTTTTTCCGGGAATTGGCACAATATTAAAACAGAGTGAAATAAAGGCAAAATACAAGAAAAAATAATAAAGGGAAAAATGTGGATTACAATATTAAGAATAAAGAAATAAAAACACTCTTTGACCACAACAGAAATTTTTTTCCACATTAATTTCTGTTACTATTGTTCATGGTTATTGTAGCAGGTAACGTAATTCTCGTTCCTAGCTTTAAGCAACGTTAGTTCACAATTATTTTTGTTACATTGGTTAATACTTGTTAGCATCCTTTTGGTTACATTGAATTAGGAGTATCTTAATTTATACGATTTTGAATATAAGTCAATATTCCACTTTTGTCCTATCAAGTGTGATGGGCTTTTATTTGAGTTAGCTTTATTAAACTTTATCATATTACAAATTTTAGTCCTCTGTCTGTGTTATATTCTTCCACTGCGTACTCTCTTAAAATACTTTAGGTTACACGTGACAGAGGGGGTACGTGGTTGCAGAGCGGTCGACCTCAGGCCAACAGTGTTTTGGTGCGCCATTGTATTATTAAAGATTTAACGTGGTGCCAGAGTGGTACGACCACAGTCCAGTAAAAAAAAATTTTTGTTTGGGTTTTTTCCCTCTGTGCTCCGAATTTCTTCCTCAATGACGGAGTGTTAAGTAAAGTGCTACAGATCCTTAGCCATATCCTGTGTTCCTTTTAGTGTTTGTGCTCAAGTAGTGAATTGGATTGGCAGTGTGCAATTGTTGTTAGTGCGACGTTATAACAAGTGCTTCACGCGATTCTGTTACTGGAGGTTTCAGTAATTGATGCGGTACGACGTTTGGGGTCTGTGTGTGTAGTGCTTCATGAAAGGGAAAAAGAAAAAAATAATAAATAACGTCTTCTAGATTGGATGACAAAGTGTTTTAGGAAAAGTGTGTCGGTGCAGTGCTTTTGGTGTTGGTGAGTTCTAGTGCAACAGGAAAGTTTGTGCGACGAATTGTGGAAATAGCAAGTCCTTCTGTTGTGCAGTGTTTGTTATACAAGGGAATAAAAAGTGGTTGTGTTAGTGGTTTAAGTAAGAGTCTGTGCATTTGGGGTGCTTCGTGGATTTGGAAGCCTACAATTATGATGGCCAGTAAGATAGAAATCTCACGGATTGCTGAGCTAAAGGAGTCAGTGTTTAGAAACACGAGCATTGACAATTAATAACCACTTCCGGAAATTGGCGTAGCCAATAGTCTCCTTGTCGGAAAAAGACAAGACTACCGTGTATTTGAACGCCTTCTCGCAAACCTTAAGGGAATGCGTAGAAGAATCCGGGCCAAGCAATTTGGAGGAAGCCATGGAGATTGCCGCAACAGTAATACGACCTGATGAGGGGACGACATCGGTTGGATGGGCGGAGAAGGCTTTCTTCAACAGCAGCAGACATCCAAGCTATGTTGGGCTCGTAGCAGTTACCACGGCAGATGAGGAGACCAATATCACCCGAAATATAGTAAGAAGAAAAGAAGAAAAAGGACTAAATCAAAAAAGAAGAGTATGAATACGCCGGGTAAAATTAAAGTTGAGCTGGTAGATCCACCAATATTCTTGGCACCACAAGCTATGGACGACAATACGGACTCACATAGTGCGAAGTACCACACGAAGAGGAGTCAAGAGGCATCAGTAACCGAATGGACATATGAGGCAGGACTAGTGCAAAAGGATGCGGAGCCCCATTCTGAGTACTGCTTCAGTAAGAAGGAACAAGCCTGTATGGATCTTATTTTAAAATACGGCGACAAAGCCGAGGTGGACAGGCTTGGGTGTCTCATAGAATTAGTAAGAGCGAATCATATAGACCAAGACCTCTTCATGGCATGTGCGATTGAGTTGGCTCAACAATGCTTAGAGGACAATCCTTCTAATTCACTACAGAAAAATAGCGGTACATCGATAGAGGAGATGAATGAGGTCGCATCAACTTTATGGAATTTAGAAAAGGCGCTATCCCGAGGGGTAGTCACTCTCCAAGGGTTAATTGTATTTAATGACCCAACACGCCCCATAGAGGAATTCATGGCGGCGGGGATGTCATTTTGGTCTGGTGTTAAAAGAAAGCAGAGGACCAGGGATTCATCAGAAAAAGGAGAAGACGGAACCGCTTCAAAAACGTCGGATAATAGGAAGCGAACTTTTCAGGCCATAAAGGAAAATTGGCCCCGACTAAAACCAAGCAAGGTTTCTGGGAGCTTCCTCAGATCGGCAGATCTGCAGAATGCGCTAATACAAACATTGCACCATATGGAGGAGACCCTGTCCAGAATGGAGGAATTACTAAAGGGGTTCTCCTCAGGACAAGAGATACGGGTGCGATTTAAACGAAGGAAAAGAAGACGTCAAAAAACGAGTGCGCCTCAATGAAATACAGCCAAGTTACGGGATAATCAAGGGCTGTATGATGAGCATCATCGTCCCAATACTAAAAAGTGACAAAGGAGACATAGGAGAAGTGATTATCATCGAAACAGCAAAGTAGGTGCCAACAGAGGTGACAATCAAGTCAACGTTCGTTTATGGAAAAACGAACAAGGCAAAAAGAAAGCTGGACATTCTAGAAACTTGAAATATGTGTTTCATCCCCAAAACGAATGCGGAAAAAAGGTCGAATGCGGAAAAAAGCAATCCTCCGGCCAATACAGGTATAAAAGTTGCTGGAGACACCGAAGAGAGGCCGTCAAACTGAATTATATTAATGTGCAAAAAGGCTTCAAAACCAAGTCCGGAGGCAACGTAGCTTCGGCAACGGGCCCCCACAACCGGAATCGACCCGGCGGCATCAGGAACACGCAGGATGATCTGCGGTTGGAGGCGGCGAGCGTGTCACGGAATTCAAACTCCAACGTAAATTCTGATGACTTAATCGCCCGTTTTCACTCTCGAGTTTGCTATCATTCCGAGAGGAAGGCAGGGCGACGTCATTTTCGTCACCAGCAACATCAACACGTGCCACCCAATCAGCGAGAGGAGCGGGAGATTCGTCGTGGCAAAGTGGAAAACGACGATCAAGGTATTCGGAGTAATGGAGATTCGGAGTAATGGAGCGAGCAGGGCTGGATATAAGCAAGGCGCTCGGAAAACTGGGAAGACAGCTGAGCCAAGTAGAACTCTTCTATCCATAAGGGAAAAGAGAGAAGACAACGGAGAAAGGTCTCAGATATGGTGGGCTTCCCGGGCTTCATTGGCAGAGAGTGAAGCGACAGCGGCATCGAATGCACGAGCCCCCACCATTACGAAGCCGCCAGCGTGGCAAGACGTCAACTCGAGCGGGAGCGAGCTAAGATACGGCAGTTCTGGGAATGCGCCTCGGCTACCAGCGTGATCATTGGAATGCAGACCATTAGTACTGGTGAGTGCGCAATTTCATGTAGGTCTTAATTTAGGTTTGATAAAACGTTGTTTCCCGGAGCTCGGTTACAGTTCTAGTTCAAAAGTGAATTGGATATGTGGAGAGAAGGAGTTAAAGGTGTTAACAATATTAGTGGGAGTATTGGATCGGGAGTCAAAAAGAATAAGGATGTCATCGACATATCGGAAATATGCGATGACGGAGGAATTATTGAGGAGGGGGGTGACGTGTGTTAATTCCAGGTGCTGTAGGAAAATCTCAGACAGAAAACTGCTGAGTGGGAACCCCATTCCTAGCCCTGTGGGTTGGGAATAGTAAGAGTTGTTAAAGGAAAAATAGTTCTGCGAAGAAATTACAGAGAGGGTAGCTAGTGTATCAATAGTATCAGGTGCAGGGAAAGACGCAGCTAGTAACAGACACTGTAGGATAGAAAAGGTGGGGGTGACAGGGATGTTAGTGTATAAGTTGGTGATGTCAAGGGACATAAGGGAGAGGTGCTCATCAATGTGGATGGAAGAAAGGGACTCAGTAAGGGTTAGGGAATTGCGTACATTATAAGTATTAGGGAGGATTTCCAGGTTAAAGAGGAAGGTGGAAAAAAAAAAACGGGACCGTGTCTCCCACTATGCAAACCATCTCGCAGATTCCGGACACACTTTGAAGACAAAAGAAGAGGTTATGTCTGTCTTGCACATCTGTAATAAACCAGAAAAAACTGCTGTCCTCGAAGCGATCGAAATATTCAAGGCCAAGAGGTCCACCCCACACTTGCTTCTCAATTGCCAGACGGAATTTAACGTGTTTGCAATACTTAGTTCTTTATCTGATTTACTATGATTTTCTCTAGTTTTCTTTATTTTATATTTCATCTGCATTTTGTAAGTTTCTTACCCCTTTATTTTATTTTGTTTTTTATGTAAATTCTCTTGTCTTCGGACAACCGGATATGTTCTCTTTTCGGTCCGCGTTAAACGCACCATCTCTGTACAACTTCTCTTTTGTGTATCTTAAAAAAATTTTGTATTTATTCTATTTTATTCTACTGGCCATTACGTCTTTTTTCTCATTGGCCCCCTTGCTTTACATCCTATTGGTTCTTGTATGTATTCTTGCTTAACTTGTACCACTGTTCTGTATATATAAAGGCTTGCATGCCTCTTGCTGTATATCCTTGACAAAGCCGGGAATAAATGGCGAAACTAGTTGGAACTCCTGATGTCCCTCTGTTATACTGTAAGGCCACCACCTGTTTAGTTATATATAGTTCTTCTCATTTGTTCTCTTTTTCAGCCAATACCGTATTACTATTCCCCATGATTATAAACTTTATATAAACCCGTCCGTTAGTACACTTTCATAACTTCAGGATAATTCTCTAATATTCTATTTGCTTTTAGAGACTTATCCTTTTTTGCTTTGATAAAGGATAGTCTCTATCGAAACGTCAGCGTTTTATTTTGATTTTTATTAACTATTTTTGTTTATTATATCTTATTTTTTATTTAATTTGTATTTTTAATTAATAACTATTAACCATTGAAATTTCCAATGAACTATCAGGGTTCCACTAAATCAGGTTACTTTGAACCAATTTCGACTATCATTAATTTCACGTTATATTCATTCAAGGCACATCATTCCAAGTTGATATATTACATGCCATATTTTAGCATGGAAAGTTCCAATGAACCACAATGATTCCACTAAATTAGGTTCCTAGAAACCAATTTCGACTATCATTAAGTTTACGTCATATTCATTCATGACACATCATCCCAATTTGTTTGATATATTACATGCCATATCTTATCATTGAAAATAATTGAGGGTGTCATAAGGGTACCATTAGAGCACGTGCGATTGTTTCGATTTCAACCATTTTCAAAATGGTTCATTCCTGGAATCATATTTATTACTTGGCGAAAGTAGTAATTTATATCTGCTTCTACCTCGTCATTATGATTTGTTTGTTATATTAATATATATCTCTTCATAAAAATTGTTACGTGTGGTCGTGAAAGCACCATTTGTGCACGTGCTATTGAACCAACTTAGATAATATTCGTGATTGGTTCGTATGTTAATCGACTGATGGAAACAGATTTTGAAAATCTTTCATAGCCTTGGAGGAGTTGGAGTTACGGAAGGACAGACAGATAGACAGGCAGACACGTTTCCCCAGACGGATAACATAAGGCACCTTTCCGTACTTAACAATAGGTTATCCCAAGTATATAAAAGTTTCAAGAGAGTCGATTATAACGGCGAATAAACTCAGTACATGTACGTGAAAATCTATCATCCCCCATTTTTCCACCCTTAGAGGTAGAATTTTTTTTTCAACATTCAACGGGACCAATTTCCAGATATACTGTATCTAATAACATAAGAATCATCAAAATCGGACTACACCGTAGAAGGTTATGCGTGGTCATACGTAAAAAAAAATATACACGTCGACTTGAGAACCTCCTTTTTTTTCGTCGGTTAAAAAGCATCTAAGTTTGGGAGAGGTCGCTTAAGAAATTTCAGACTACAAGCACGCTGTTGGTGTGTGCATGTGGGCCCCCCCCCCCCCCCCATGGGGGGCTTTCTCAGCTGGCGACAAAGCGGTTATATAGTAATGGCGCTTTGGCTAGCGATGTTGTTCTGCCAACCATAGGCTAAGGTCAAAAACTCTCACCGGTGAGAAGAGTTAGCGTTTGGTCGGTCAGAAATCCCGGTGAGAAAACTGTGACGTCATTTTAACGCAGTCAGAAACGCCAGTTAGTGCTGCTATGCCTAACCGGTTAGTCTCACCGTCCTCAACGAGATAAAGACGGTTAGCCCAGTGAGAAATTACGTCATCATTCTCTCACCGGTGAGGGGTTTTGACCTTAGCCATAGTAATGGCGCCTACACTAACAATAGAGATTAGTTACACTTTTTGCCGTCTTCAAATTGCCTCAAAGATGGCGGCCAAATAAGCGATCTATTCATTTCATATCGTTGGTGAAAACAGAGTGTGAAAAAATTAATTCGTTTTCAAGTTATCGTTATATTTAATAAGCTCCCTATTAATAATAAAATTCTTTTGATTTAGAATCCGTTCTGCCCTTTCATTAATTGTCAATCATGTGCATCCTGCATGCGCATCATCTCATTAACGTTTAGAGCACCTATATGCTCATTAAGCGTTTTCCCCAATGCAATTGTACCGATTTGGGCCATCTTCAAACTAAATTTATAATTTTGCTAAACTGTATTCGTTCATGGCTCGTCGATACGAATGATTTGATATGTTTCTTACTATATCTTGACATTGAAAACTTCTGGGAGGTATCATACTACAGGGTGATTCAGTCAATTTCTGACCATTTCAGTACTATGATTTATTGGCCCATTAACGTTTACAAACTTAGCATTTCAGTATGATATTTTAGGCAGTTCGGAGTTTTTATTCCCGTGGAAAAATCTTGATGATACTCTCAATGTGGCCACCACGAACGTTTTGAACTGCTCGCAGCCGAATGGTGAAGTTGTTCATAACTCTATCCAGGATTTCTGCATCCACAAGGGTGCAGCAGTCGACGATGCTTTGTCGCAGCTGGTCTAGGGTTTTTGGCGCTGTAGTCTTTAAGGAACTCCCAGAGATAAAAATCACATGGGTTTAGGTCAGGACTCGTAGGGGGCCAAGAAAGCCACCCCCGAATCGATCTGGAAACCTGTTTGAAATGACACGATTTCCGAATTTCTGATTGATAAAGTCTAGCACTTCATTAGTGGTGTGAGGCCTACCCCCATCCTGTTGAAACCATTGATGTCGAAGCGGTATACGCCTCCTTCGCAGCTCGGGGATGAAGAAGGTTTCCAACATGTTAAGGTAAGCCTGTGACGTTACGGTACCCTCAGAAAAGAACGGACCAATGATGCCTCTTTTGGAAATCGCACACCAAGCCATAACCTTTCGTGGATGAAGAGGTGACTTATGGATCTCATGAGGGTGCTGGGAACCCCAAAAACGAACGTTGTGTTTATTAACATCACCTGACAGACGGAAGAAGGCCTCATCTGACACCACAGGTTGTCCGCAATGTCCTGATTGGCTTCCATTTCTGCTCCAAACTCCATCGCAAATTCTTGTCGCTTCTGTCTTCCAGTGTCTGTTAACTCCTAATAAACGTGGATCTTATCCTTTCTCAAAATTCGCCACGTCGTGGTTTACGACAGCCCATCTTCAGGGGATAGGCGGCGAACAGATTTTTTGGTAGGGGAATCGACCAACCTTGTGCGAACATTTTCGACAACTTCGGCCGTTCGAACACATATTAACACATCCAATGGCACGTAATTGCATGACAAAATCCATGATTGCTTGCCTGCCTAGTGCGTCTCGATTGGTGAAAATAGATTTTTTAAAATCTTTTATACTTTCTGAGAAAATCGAGTTACGGACGGACGGACTGACAAGGCCAAAGCATAAAGAACCGAAAGGATATTGAATGGATATTGTTTCAAAAGTTGCATTCATTAATTTCTCATATGTCATTTTACATTAATATTTGTATCTATGTATCTATCATTTTCATAAATTCATTCCCAATGATTTATTGCCAAATTTCACTGGTTTCTTTTAAATAAATCTTAATTTGAATTTATTTAAAGAAAATCAATAGTTATTTTTACAACGCTTAGATACGGTGTCCAAAAAGTCTGGTAACATGGCAAATATCTCAAAGCTGCCAGGTAGGCGAGATCCGAAGAGTGTGGTTTATAGGTAATAGGGGGGGGATTCGTTGCTGCACTCAAATTTGACTATAATTCCCAAATTTAAGATCATCCATTTTATAACTTGAAAATTAATAAAGACAGAGAAAATTTTCCGATTGCCACCCTGTAGAGCAACACAACATTACTTCACTACAATTTAGATGTGATAGAAACCTCAACCAACCTCGCCAGCCCAACCTGACCTTGAGTGACTCTTTCTCGCCCATTTTCTCAAAATCTTTCAAGGGGAAGGGTGTGATTAAAAATTGTTTTTAGACTAATGTGGTGTTGCTATACAGGGGTAGCAATCGGAAAATTTTCTTCATCTTTAATAGTTTTCGAGTTAGCAAATGGATGACCTTAAATTTGGGGGTCAAAGTCAAATTTGAGTAAGGCAATGAATCCCTCACCCCCCTATTACCTATAAACCACATAAACCACACACATCAGATCTCTCTTACCAGGCAGCTTTGAGATATCTGCCATGCTACCAGACTTTTTGCACACCCTCTATAACTTTCACCATGTTTGGGTCATGTTTGGTGGATGAAATAGTGTAATTAATATTTCAACCCCTTCCACTAATCCGATCTTGCTGAAATTTTGTGCACATACGTAAAGTCCGTGACAATGCATGAATAAATAAAATTTCCAGAAAAAGCGTTTTTTAAAATTTTTTTCTCTTCCTTGTTTAATGATGGAGCTAGAAGGAGAGGGAAATTTTAATGGAATGTGTAGTAGTAAAGCAGCTTAATATGTACTCAAAATTGTCTTATCATGACCTCCTTTATTATTACAGACCTATTTTACTGAATAATTTCCATTGTTGCTTTTGGCATTTCTCAATTTTGCCATGGCGCTGTTTAACCTCTCTTTTTTACCAACTGAGATAAACAAAATGTAGTGCGAAAAAAATAAAAAAAATACATAAAGTATTAAATTTTTTTTGCATAGAATCTTTTGTTTTAAAAGGGAGTTAAATAGCGAATAAAAGGAAACCTTAATTTGATTAATGAAAAGAATGTTTATTCAGTTCGTTTTTAACGTCACTAAAAAGTCACCTGACCATCTTACTCCAAGCAACAATGTAACCTTCATTGTTGGAGACAATCAGATAGGGAGGTTAAACAGCGCCATGGAAATGGTTAGATATTGTTAATTTTATTTTGCTACAAAGCCTAAACTATTGAAAGCTGAAATTTAACTAGACATGCCCTGTCAAACTTTCGGATAATACTTTTTCCAAAAAAGGGCTTTCTAATTTTTAAAAATGAAGATACAAGGGGCGTCCAAATTTGACCTGGACTTTATTTTTTGTAAATTTCATTGATGTAAAAATCTAAACTTTCATTATTGGGATGGCAACTATCGCCTGTCATGTAAATGCAGTACTACTCATCCTGTTGCCATGACAAGCGAATGTTTCTTTAAACAAAATGGCGGACAGCGATGTGTCGACCAAAATGAAAACAACGAATAATCCTCAAGTTACTCCACAACGAAGGTGTGAAAGCCTCTAAAATTCATCAGAGACTTCAAAGAAGTTCACCGAATCATGTTTGTCTCGATCATGGCAAGAACTTCATAGAGAACTTCACCGTCTTTGCTTCGTGGCAAGAACTTCATGGAGAGCGAGAATCCACCGGCAATGCGCCTCAATAAGGCATGGCTAGCAACTGCTATCAAAGATGGCATCATAGCACGAACAAATAGGCTGATAAAGGACAACAGGCGGATTCCTGTCTTAGAATTGGCTTCAATACTGAACATCAGCACTGGCAGTTCGGAGACCATCATCCACAATAAGCTGAAATTCAAAAAGATCTGTGCTAGATGGGTTCCTAAGCAACACTCCAAGGATCACAAAACCTTCTGGGTGGAAATCTATTCCATGCTGCTTGAGCAATATGACATTGAAAGTGATAGCTTGAGCAATATATCCTTTGACTTCACCTTTTTTCTTATTTGAATTTGTTTCATTTGTTATTTTTTTGTTTGGTATCTCCCTCCTACATTGATTCTGAAGATGAGCAGCTGGACTGCTTGAAAACGTTAAGTTATGATACGACATTTTGCCTACTATGTTTTTTTGGAGGATTTTATTTTCATCATCATGTAATTCTTCATTGTATAAGAGGTTCCGTCCATGTCAGCAGTCCCGCCTTACAATTTTTATCTTGTGTACATGGAGGTTGCACTATTCCTGTGTGATGTCTTCCACGAACGCTTGCCAGTGCCATCCATCGCACCATGAAGAATTTCATCTTGGAAGACGCTTTTGTAAATAACATCACCCGCTTTTTTTAAATTGTATGTATTTTATTTTATTGCAATCTTCAGACCACAAACCTTAGACTTTAATGCATTTTGTTTTAGGCCTTGAATTGTTCTTTTTGATAATTTTTTTATTTTACAAAATTTGATCATGGAAATTCAAAATTTTCTTTTTAATTTGATTTTCATTTTTTGGAATTGTTACATTTAAGTCTAGGGGTAGGCGGGCTGTTTGTCCTTATGGTAGACTTCTTACATTTTTATTTTTTACAATTTTTGGTTGTTAAGTTAATTTTTTCTTTGGTTGGGTTAATAAACTATTTAAGTTTATCTTGGAGGAATTCTTATTTTTATTAACTGCTTTTAATTCATACCCAATGTTTTTAAATTTAAAGTGATAGCTTCCTAAGGCGTGATTTTATCACCGACGATACATGGATTCATCACCATATCCTGAAAGGAAGCGTGCGAGTGGGACACACGGACTGACCACGACCGAAGAAATTCAAGATGACACCGTCGGCAACGAAAGTGATGGCGAATGTATTCTGGGACATTTAGGGTATCATTCATGTCAATTTTCCGGAAGAACGTCGAACCATAAATGATCCCTACTACGGAAACATTTTGAGGATATCGCTGTAGTCAGCAAAAAGGAAAAAGCGACCAGGACTCCTTATCGGTGGTGTTTGTTTTCTGTAAGACAATGCAGACCACACACAGTCAAATGACACTATAGACACCCTGAGGGAACTGAAATGGGACATCTTACCCACACCCTCCATACGGCCTGGATCTCTCCTCTTGCGACTATCACCTTTTCGGACCATTGTAAGAGTTTTTGGGAGGGAACAGGTTCGGATGCAATGAAGAAGTGAAAAAGGCTGTTCTGACATCAGCCTGAAGATATCTGCAGTACCTGTATCCAGATGCTCTCAGAATGCCGGAAAAAATGTGTAGAGAAGCAAGGAGAGTTCTTTGAGAAATAACTGGTGTGTTTGTAAGTGTGAGTGTGTGTGAGTGGGTGGGTGGGTTTTTTGTAGTTTCCTGATTTGACAAATAATAAAGTCCAGGTCCAGTTTGCACGCCCCTCGTAAATTTAAACAGTTTCTTCTCAGTTTTCAATGAATAGCGCTTGGTTCTTTTTATATAAAAGCCATCCAATTATATGAAATTCCTCACCGGTAATAATAAAGTACTTTTCTTCGTGGTTATCATAAGTGGATTTATTTCTTATAATTACCACTTTTCCAATAAATCTTCCTTTCCATTTCTCTGCAAAGAAAAGGGTGAATATTATTAACATTCTTGAATAAAGTTGTGCTGTCTATAATTCAAAAAGTTAACCCTAAGAAATATCATTAAAAAGGAAAGAATGTAATGACGTTTTCCTTTGGCTTACGACTCATATAGCCTCCAGTGAAAATAATGTGGCCTTATGCAATTAATGTGACCTTATGTAGTTGATGGAAGATTTCTCCATGCACCTACAGGGTGATTCAATCAATTTCTGACCATTTCAGTACTGTGATTTATTGACCCATTAATATTTACAATCATAGCATTTCAGTATGATATTTTAGGCAGTTCGGAGTTTTTATTCCCGTGGAAAAGTCTTGAAGATATGCTCAATATGCCACCACGAACGTTTTGAACTGCTCGCAGCCGAATGGTGAAGTTGCTCATAACTCTATCCAGGATTTCTGCATCCACAAGGGTGCAGCAGTCGACGATGTTTTGTCGCAGCTGGTCTAGGGTTCTTGGTGCTGTAGTGAACACACTTTCTTTAAGGAAACCCCACAGAAAAAAATCACATGGATTTAGATCAGGACTCGTAGGGGGCCAAAGAAAGCCACCCCCGAATCGATCTGGAAACTGTTTGAAATAACACGATTTTCGAATTTCTGATTGACAAGTGTAAATCCTTTCTCAAAATTTGCCACCTTGTGGTATACGACAGCCCTTCTTCAATGGATAGGCGGCGAACAGATTTTTTGGTAGGGGAATCGACCAACCTTGTGCGAACATTTTCGACAACTTCGGCCGTTCGAACACGAGCTTCTCTCCCGCCTTTTTTCTTGCCTTTAACACATCCAGTGGCACAGAATTGCTTGACAAAATCCATGATTGCTTGCCTGCCTGGTGCGTCTCGAGACTTATACTCCTTCCGGAACTTTCTTTGCACGGTTACAGGTGATTTTGTCTCGAAATACCATTCGACAACTTGTATTTCTGCTCTGTTGATAATGCGGGCGCCATTTTTCAACACTACGATTTTCATGCAGCGCCGCTGCAACAATACAAACTCCAACTATTTAGAAATTCATATTCTTCAATTGTTTATCCCTAATGCACGTCATTCGAGTGAAATGGTCAGAAATTGACTGTATCACCCTGTATGACTAAGTAAACTATATTGTCAACCAAGTTTATTCAAAGGTATTCGCAATGAAATTTATAACAATTATAGTTTACAAATTTTTCGTAGTAAATTAAATCGTAATCTGCAGTTTATTGCATCTTTGCGCCAAGAGCTCAATTGCGTGCTGGTATTATATGGCCGATTTGTAAACAGAGAATTCTTGACATCCTACACATCATGGCTTGATGTTTATTTTCTGTCACTGATATTAATTTGCAATTCCTATTAGCAATTCATATTAGCAATTCATTGATATTTCTTCTGAATTGATGTTTTTGCAATTAGATACTGGGTGTCCCATAAATAAGTGACAATTTAAAAAATCAATTAACGAAAAATGGAAGGCGGTGGAAATGAACGGTTTGCTGGATTCTGCTTAGGAAACCAGGGAATTTATTCGCACAAAGCTTCAAAATTATTCAATATTAGTTACAAAGTTCGTCAAAATGTTTCCAACAGATGGCTTTGCCATCGATGTTCATGCATGGCCGGGCTGCATATTACCTACCTTTACTTTGCTAGAGTTCATTGAAACTCATGCGCTCACCTGATTGGCTGCCTCTCTCAACATCAATGCCTGAGACGAAGGTTGCTAATCCTAACGCATTAGGTTTCCTTAGTTTTAATCACAGATAGTATATAACTTTGATTCTATTCTTTTGTATAGAAGCAGATGTCTGCTTTTTCAGAAGATAAACTTCCAACTGCATTTTTAAATGTGTTTGAAAGTGTTTCAGCGCCGACGAAGGCAGCTAAGCCTAATGTACCTGGTTTCATTGGTTTTAAGCACAGATAGTTTATAAATTTGATTCTATTCTTTTATGTAGAAACAGATGTCTGGTTTTTCAGAAGTTTTTTTTTTCTTTGAGGGAAGTGAGTGTAAAATAAAAAAAATAAGAGTAATTATATACACGTTTTTAGAAAAAAAAAAATGAAAATAAAAACATCAATCAAATTAAATTTTTTTTGAAAAGGCGAATTTTTTTAATCGCAAAATAATGCAACTTCTAAACTTCTATTTCTTTGCAATCAGATTCTAATAAGATACCCCTGCATTCTCCAATAAAACTTTAATTCAAGTTACTAGATTCAGTTTTTATATGTTTGTAAATAAATAAATAAACTTTCAAAAGGTCAGACGCGTAATAATTCAGTTTCAAAAACATAAACGGCGGCTGTCATATATATTCTATCTAAAACAAATTCAATATGCAATGATACGAAATAATTTGACATAAAAATGAGATTTTGGCAATAAAACACTTCGATTAAAATAAGGTTTCTTAAATGCCTATTCACATGCATTGAACGAATAATAAACAGAACACGAAATTCATCAGTGCCAGTGAAGTAAAATCATGTAGGATTCAATTGCATTTAAAAACACTGCTGCAAATTTATTTTGCTTTATAAAACAGGCATCTGTTTCAACGCTAGTTATCCACAACACAGGCTAGTTATCTTCTGAAAAAGCTGATATCTGTTTCTATACAAAAGAATAGAATCAAATTTATAAACTATCTGTGCTTAAAACCAATGAAACCAAGTACATTAGGCTTAGCTGCCTTCGTCGGCGCCGAAACACTTTCAAACACATTTAAAAATGCAGTTGGAAGTTTATCTTCTGAAAAAGCAGACATCTGCTTCTATACAAAAGAATAGAATCAAAGTTATATACTATCTGTGATTAAAACTAAGGAAACCTAATGCATTAAGATTAGCAACCTTCGTCTCAGGCATTGATGTTGAGAGAAGCAGCCAATCAGGTGAGCGCATGAGTTTCAATGAACTCTAGCAAAGTAAAGGTAGGTAATATGCGGCCGGGCTTACACCAAAGAACGTATAAGGATAAGAAGGAAAGGCTCGCGTAGCCGTAAGTGGCGCCGCCCAAGTCTGGCGGGAAATGTGTGTTGCAGAGAAGCCCCCGTTTGATGATCGGGCAGCTTTTATCACGTGATATAAACACAGTTTTCACTTCTTATCCTTATACGTTTTTTGATTGTTTGTGCTGCTATAACAATGCATTTCAGCGCGGCCTCAGCTTATCACATATCTTGCGCGTGTGTTGCTAAGGGTAAAACAATTGCCAAGCAATAAAATAGCATTGCTATAAAATAACTTATGGCCGCAAATGTTATTTTATCTTGGCCAGTAGGAAACCGCGAAAAGGATAATGATGAAAATTTATTGCCAACTTGAATTCGAAGCAGTTGCAAATTCTTCTTTTGACTCAAATCCAATAACTCTAGACACTGAAAATTCAAATTTATTTGAAACAAATTCGGCTGCATACGTTACAGGTTTTTAAGCCAAAAAAAAATATGATCACGGCAAACATCAATACTATAGACAAATTGACGAACGGTACCATTGGCAAACTAAAGTACCTTGAGAAGAATACGTATAGTGAGTACGCAACCGTACAGGCGGGTGGAGGAGGAGTGCTGGTTTGGGGTGTCTTTTCCAGAAATGCATTGACTGCAATTGATTTTTTTTTTTTTTAATAAAAAAATTATGTTCAACATCTTTTCCACGGTCTAAATTTTTGTGGTGTCTGCTTTTAAATCACTTTTAAAAAGTAAGTGAATAAAAGTCATGTTAAAATAAACAT
>JAHWFO010048557.1:27525-101656 GCA_023313115.1 Rhysida immarginata | reverse complement strand
TTGCACCAACACAAGGCAGGGATCAACAATCAATATCTCATGACTAACAATGAAAGGAAAACTTTGTGCAAGTGTAATTATCCCGGGCAACGCCGGGTACCTCTTCTAGTTTGTAATAATACATAGAATTCCTGTTATTCAGGCTTTTCTTAGAAATGAGAGTTCTTAGAACTTAATTTCCTGAAGATCTTTAAAAATGATCAGTAACTGGAGATAATGCAGAGTTAGCAGACTATTGAGAAAGAATGGAAAGACGACAGAGGAAGCGGTCCTTTAGCTCTGTGCTGTATTGAGCAAATGGTAAGCATGTCAATAGAAGAATGTGCGACTACTAGACTACACAAAGAGATGAATGGCCAGGTTGTTGCTTCAAGACATCGAGAGTGGGAATTGCAATAACATCAAGGGGAACATCTAAAGTAAGATTACGTGACGAAGAAATTATTTAGGCTAACAGCGGCATACATAGAGAGGTCCATTCATTATGAGCATTAAAAATTTTTTTTCCGATTTTTCATAATGAATTTTTAGTGTATTAATTCTAATCGTTTTCATGTGTTTGTTTTTAAGATATTGCAAAACTTAATTTCATAAATATACATTTTGGCTATATTCTGTGGGAATGTGTATATTTCGGAAAATGAGATGCTGATAATGCAATGATTGAACGTTAGTAATTGAACGTTTCCAAGAATTATTATTAATGCGCATAAAATGAAGACGCAATTACAGAACATTAGTAAGGCAACGTCTTTTGATGAAGCAAAGGAGTCACGCGTGTCTCCCTTGACCTCCCTATCAAACGTCTACACGAATGGCAAAAATTTATGTGCCTGGAAAGGAAAGAGAAAGAACGAGTATTGGCAGAGAAACTCTGCAACTAAAATAGAAAAAGTTATACGGGCATTTGAAATATCTGATCAACGGGAGCAAGAGCTTCTACGTCAAGAGCAATAAAAACTTGAGTCTGAAGTATCTGGTCCCGGTATCACCTAGAATTCCTGTTTTTTGTATTTTTCGAAGAATGTATAGGCCCTTTCCTCTGTATTGTATTGAGTTATTATTTAACCAATTGGGAGTTATTTTTTGAGGTTGTTCTGTTTAGCTATAAGTGTAATTAACCCGGGCAACGCCGGGTACCTCTGCTAGTCTTCTATATATATATAAAGAAGAATGTTTGTTTGTTTGTGGGTTTGAGAGTTTGTTTGTGGGTTTGTTTGTTTTTTATACAAATCTACAGTTTTATTCAGATCTTGATAAAATTTCGCATACAAGACCTTCAAAGCATGAGGAAGGAAACTGTCTAGCTCAGATTTCGAAAAAACAATAATTATTGATATAAAATCGATATTCATGGTTATGGCGGGGCATATAAATGAGAAATATCTCATGACTAACAATGCAAGACAAAGTTCTTGCAACATTGGTATCAACACGCAATTCACAAACACTCTGCACGGACCAACAATATATTTCACATGGCCAACAATGCAAATAAATGTTTGTGCAACAATAGGTATCAACAATGGTGCCAACACGCAATGCACCAACACTATGCAACAATATATGTCTCATGATCAACAATGCAAGGCAAAGTTTGTGCAATATAGAATTCAATGCATAGAATTCCTGTTATTCAGGCTTTTCTTAGAAAAGAGAATTCTTAGTACTTAACAATTTCTTGAAAATCTTTAAAACTGATCAGTAACTGGAGATAATGAATTAGCAGATTATTGAGAAAGAGGGAAAGACGATAGAGGAAGCACTCCTTTAGCTTCGTGCTGTATTGAGCAAATGGTAAGCAAGTAAATAGAAGAATCGGCGACCGCTAGACTACACAAAGTGATGAATGGCCAATTTTTGCTTCAACACATCGAAAGAAGAAAGGAAATTGCAACAACATCAAGTATACATCTAAAGTAAGATTACGTGAGTAAAAAATAATTTAGACTAGAAGGCATCCATCCATTGTGAGCCTTTAAAATTTTTTTTTTTGTTAAATCAAGTCCCAGTATATCAACTAGAATGGATTTTTTCAGTGAATAGGTAAATTCCTGTCTTTCGGATTTATCTTAGGATGGACAGTCCCTTCCTTCTATATTGTAGTGATTGAGTTATTATTTAACCAATTTGGAGGTTTAATTTAGCTTTTTCCTGGAGATAATGCCGCACTCGTGCCCACTCCAGGCACATGGGGCTCATCAGCAGGCAATGAGACTTTGTCTTGAACGTATCTAGCTAAATCTTTGGTCTCAAGAAAAGTCAAGACACGATACGTCCATTGATTGTATTTAGTGCTTGTGGATTTCGGAATCGAGCGGCCCTCATTAAAGTAGGACTCTGCCATAATTACAATTTAAAAAATCAAAACCACGCTCTGCTACCTGTGTTCAGAGGGTGAGGGGGTGCAACGCCCGGAATTAAGAGAATAAACGTGGTTTGGAATAATTTGGTTAATCGAAATTTATTGGTTTTACATTATGGCAAAAAATAGTTTTATTGTAGAAAACACAATCAATGCAGATTATAGTAAAAGACTGTAGGAATAATAGCGCTTGCAATGCGCGATAATTAAATAAATGGTGAAGTACAAAAAAAAGAATGGATTGAAAAGACAATCAGTAAGGTAAAGTTACATGTGTGCAAACGTATATGATATTCAAGTTACAAGCAAATTATTCAAAAAGGGAAATTTAGAATTACACAAAATCCGAAATTGAAGAATACGAAGTTATTAGAAAAATATATAAAACCTGATGAAGAGAATTGACCTGATAATCTTAGTAAAAAATACCTCGTAAAATAGGCCCACTTAAACGGTCAACAAATTGAGTCGACAAGTAAAAGAGACGTTCTATCATATTTAATCAAAAACGCAGTTTACAATATCGGAATAAAAAGAAAACACAAATCCACAAAAAAAAATTTTAATGACTCAGATGTACATTTCGGAATTCATAATTCCTTCATCAGCGAGTGATTTTACAGAATCGACAATCGAGCAGTGGAGTGGAAGAAACAATGCGAGTGGTACAGAAGCAGCTCTCCCAAACTCACTCGTCACATGTATAGACCAGGGAAATTACACTGAGATAGGTGAGAAGCCTAAAAAAACCCCGAAGGTCCTCCTCAAGATGATTGAAGAATATTCCCCTCATTCTGGGGATAAAAAGGTTGGATTGAACTTTTCCATAGAAGGGGGGGGGGGGGGAGAGTCAGAGGCGAACGAGGCTCTCCAAAAATCGGGGAAGATAACATTCCTGACATCGTCGAAGTTAACTTCCAGGACATGGCTGGGCAAGCGATGTTTTAAGCGTTTCCTATAGTCATTAGGGTAGTGAATTTCAGACACCAACTGATTCCTGTGATTAGGCATCTTCGGGAGCATAGTTGTTATCGTATCCTGTACAAACTTGCCAATATGCGTCATCCCTAGATCCTCATGAACGACATTATTGTTGGCTACTCTACGATCAAGTTTCACAATTGCTCTCAGAGTAATATTTTGGAATGTCTGCAGCTCCTTTCACCTTGTTTTGCACACAGAAGCCCAAGCTGGCATACCATGAAGCAAGATCGTGCGGATGATCATTTTGTAGATGAGCAGCTTGTTATCAATGTTAAGAGCACTGTTACGACCGAGCAACGCGATCAGACTGAATTTGACCCTCTTTGCCTTATTCAGCGCGTAGGAAACATGTTGATTCCAGGTGAACGTAGAATCGATCACCACACCAAGGTATTTATACTCTTTGACCCAGTCTAGCTTATTTCCGTACAGGGTAAGCAAACCTGGGGGGGTTTCTGCGTTTGTTTGTGAAGAACATAGCCTTGCACTTGCCAACATTTAACTTCAGCCTCCATCTGTTGAACCATTTTTCGTAGAGATGCAGCGCTTTCTGCAAGCGAGAGATGACATGGGCAGCAGAAACAAGGTGGCCGCATCATCAGCGCAGAAGTACAGTTTACACTTGTCGGGTTTGGGAAAGTCCTGGATAAAAAAATTAAACAGGGCTGATCCCAGAACTGATCCCTGTGGGACACCGGCTTTAACCACACTTGATTGGGAAAGGGAATCCACAATTTTAGCCCGAAAAGATTTATCTGAGAGGAAAGAGCGCACCAGCATGATAAGGTCATCTGGAAATCCAAATTTTATCATTTTATAAATGACACCATCATACCAAACTTGATCAAAGGCCTTGCAAACGTCTAGGAAGATAATGCCACCATATAGACACTTGTTAAGAGAGTTTTTTGCATCTACAGCAAGCCGCCATATTTGCATTTGGCATAAGTGGTCCGTACGGAAACCAAACTGCTCATCACGAATAAGATCATTGGCAGAGCAGAATTCATTGAACCTTTTAAGAATTGTCTGCTCTAGAACCTTACATATAGTTGGTAAAAGGCTGATGGGCCTGTAACGTGCAGGCAATGAAGGGTTAAGACCTGGTTTAGAAATGCTTAGGATAATCGATTCCTTCCAGCCTGTAGGGAAATATCCGAGTTTCCAGCAGTCATTAATTAGTCTAATGATATCAAAAATCAGGTTGGAAGGTAGATTTTTCAGTGCATTATTTGTGATGGCATCCATTCCAGGGGCTTTCTTATTCTTCAGTTTCTTGATGATCTCGACAATTTCCATCGGGTAAATTGATCGCTCTATAGGAGCACGCCGACCCTCATAAAAAAATGGAGCACACATCGCGAACCTCGCTGATTGCATGCTCTCCGTCAGAAGTATCTGGAATTGTGGTGATAAATTGATTGCTAAGTGACCCAGCAATTAATTGAGCTTTATCTTGGTCTGTAGTAGCAAGAGTAGTACCGTCTGGAGAAAACAAGGGTGGGAATTTCGTTTTCTTATACTTAATCATAGTTCAGAGATAGTTGTCATGAGTTGAGAGATTCTTCAATTTGCTCTTCCATTTTTGCACTCGTAGCTCTCCTACTTTTTCGTGGACCCTCCTAGAAAGCCTATTATATTTTCTCTTAAAGATGGGATCACGTGTACGCTGCCAAAGTCTTCGGAAGGCATTCCTCCCTGCAATAATTTGCCTAATACTTGAAGGAAGATCGAGATGGTCAGGATATTTAGGGTCTATAGGGCAAGCACTAGCAGACATCGCATTGTTGATGTTATTGGTAATGTCTTTGACTCTATCATTGATTTCATTGGTGCTGGAGGCATTCGCTGTGTAGCCATTGCTAGTTTTAAGGAGGTCACGAAAGAGTTTCCAATCCCGCCTTAAAGGAAGCCGATTCAAGATGTCTATATTTAAGCCATCAAAGTTAAGGGCAACTGGAAGATGGTCTGATGTTAAATCGTCCACAGTGAATATATTGAACGGTTTGAAGAGACCCTTGAGAATAGCAATATCTAGAACATCGCTCGTAAGCGAATGACCACAGTAATATGTATGTTTGATTGGACCGATAGCGACAGTGTCCAGCTGGTTCTGGATGTAACCATATAAAATAGCACCATTGTGATTAATGCATGGAATTCCAGTGAGGGTGTTTCGCGTTTAGATCGCCTGCCAAAACAACAGGAAAAGTACCAGAGAGCAACTCGTCGAGATCACAGGGGTCAATGGCATGCCCCGGAGAGTTATACAGCGCAACAAACTTATCCCAGCCAATCGTGAGGTCCTTGATGAGAATAGAGGCAGCCTCCATTCCTAAATAGTTCCGAGTAATGACTTCAACATGCTCAATACCCTCTTTGACTATTACAGCTGCTCCACCAGAAACACCATGAGCAGGATTCTTTGGGAGTTTATCTTTACGATAGACCATGTACCTAGGTAGCTTGAATGGCCGTTCCGACTTGAGGTTCGTTTCACAGACAAAGGCAATATCAATTTTGTTTCTCGATAGGAAGTCGAAGATCTCCTCTCGCCTACGTGAAATGCCTCTGGCATTCCAGGATGGTACACCGAAGTCTTCCTTGATTGACTACTTCGAAGCTGCTGCTAGCCATGATTAAACTTTAGAGAACGATTTAACAATTTGCGGAATAGATTTTCCGATTTCCTCATATAATCTGAGCATCGCGCCTATTTTAGTGTTCATAGCTTGCAAATCAGACGGGTTGAAACTTTTGTCAACAGTTTTGAAACCACCGAAGCGTAGGATCTCCCTTCAAAAGTCTTAGCACCATGCACTCTGCTCAATGTTTTGGGATATTTAGGACATCCAGAGAAATTTCTCGTATGCTGGCCTTCACAGCGAATACATTTAGGTGGATCCTGTCCCTTTACGTTTTTGCAGTCCCTGGACTGATGGTCTCCTGCACACTTATTGCAACGGGGCAGCTCAGTACAACCCATGGAAACGTGTCCAAATCTGAGGCAATTGTAACATTGAAGAGGTTTCTTATTGCCCCAAAGCAGCTCAACGAGCACGGCCAGTTGACCAATCCGAGTGACTTCTTTAAATGTCCTATTATGCTCAGTGTTTTGAAATAGTACCAAGATCAGCGGCATATCAACAGCGCCATTTGCCTATTTTAGTCTTATTATTTTCTCTGGAAAATAATTTGTCCTCTTGAGATCGTCGAGGAAATCGTCCAAGTTATAGGTTGTATCAACATTCCTTATAACATACTTAACAGTTTTTCTGACTTCAGCTGGTGATGCTGTATTTTCAAGATATTATCACTCTTAATTCCTGATACTAATTTTTTATGGATTTCTTCGTTTTGACACTTAATTTTGACGGTGTCAGTCCTGCCTGTATGGGCTGTGATGCTTTCTAAGGGCACATGCTTCTTGATTTCTTCAAAAGTATCCCTAATTGGTTTACCGTGAGTACGGATTATAATCGGAGGGATCTACAGGTTTCCATCTATATGACTTGGTTGACCAGGTCTCTTGACTTTTTCGCGGAAGGCAACAGCAGCTACGTCACTGATGGCCGCTTCACTAGCTATATTGTCAACACGCATGCCTTTCTTAGATTTCTTGTTTGAGACAGCTATCCAGTTATTAACTTCCGTATTTAGATCCTCATTTAATTTACGCTTACTCCCAACTTTATCTATTGAGAGGGACTCTGCATAGTTAGGTAAGGGTTCATTAACGTCTGTAAAGGTTCACTGGCATCCACTATCATGGGCGATTTTGAATTGGAAGTTATGAGGGAGCTCATCATTTCCCTAATAGTATGTTCGAGACTGGTAAGCCCACTTGCAGCTTCATTTCGGGCACTCATAATCTCCGACTTTAGTCCATCAATTTTAGTATCCAAATTACTAATATTCATGGCCAGCGCTTCCACCTTGCATTCAAGGTCTAGATATTTGTTATTAAAAACCGTACGTAAAGCCTCTAACAGCCCATTAATTATGATATCGAATGCATAGAATATAGCATCCTTGCACGCATCTTTATAAGCTTGATCACAAGGCAACTCTTTACCATCCGTGTATTTAACTATAATGGTAGCAGATTTCGACGCAGCGCCTGATGTCATCATAACGCAGGTGTGGTGCTGGGTTTTGCCGTCCTTAGAAGGACGCACCTACTCAGAACGACTCAGTTTAAAGACTTAAAAAAGTCCTACCTTGTTCGTCCTCTTGGAGACTCCACCGATGCACTGAAAGTCGTCGTCCGTCGAGTGGCAGAATCATTGTGCAGTAGCAGCCGTGTGTCCGTCCGTGGTGCAGCAATCCTGAATCCTTGAGTCGCCAAGATGTGTGATTTTACAGAACGAGAAGACCAGAATTTATAAGAAACTGAGGCGAATACAAGCCAATCAGATAACAAACAAGTGAACAGAACAACCAATCAAAAAATTTAATTATAACAAAATAGAAAACAACAACGAAAATAGAACAACCAACCAACCTTTTCAAAACAACTCTATACACAACAAAAAACCAAGGGCCGCTTAAAATAGATACTCTGTGTCATGCGAGCTGACAGCGAATCCTGATCGCGGAGCTGAAGACGAGATAACTCAGTTATTAGTGGCGCCATCTATTGACGCGATCGGGAAGGAGTATCAAAGGAGGAAGAGGAAAAGAGGCCGACGTAGGAGGAAGGGGAGTGCGGAAGTGACGCAACAACCTGCTAACGTGATTTCTTGGTCAGTTAGGAAGAATCCAGCTTTCGAGACGGTCGACGACGAGCAACCCGCCGCGACCAAAAAGTGCTCGAACGTTAGGCCTACGTCGTTGGCGAAGAAGCGTATTTCTCGAGTGAATAGGAGTAAGAGAAACGAAGCTAATGCGGCTGAGTGCCGCGTGAAGCAGCATATTGCATCGCCATAAAGAGGTTAGGCCTGTCTTAGCTTTGTCAACTCCATTAACCGCTTCGTCCTCAGCTAATTAAAGCGTGGCGGACAATAAGCAGGTCCAGTCAGTAACTGTGACATTCGAACGGTTAGATAGCCAAGACGAGAGTGGGAGTAAGCGTAGCTTCAGCCTCTGTAAGTATTCTTTTGCTTTTTACTGTCATTATCGTGGCACTAGTACGCTCCTTCGAGCCATAGCAATAGTCCAGCAGCCTGTAATCAGGTTAGAATTTGTGCTGCGTAATTTGGTAATGGTTAGAGCGCGTAGTTCGTCCCTCACGCTCTTAAATATTCATGAAGGTTCGTTAAGAACGCATTCTCCTGAAACAGAGCTGTTACTCATTATGCCCTGGGGGCTTTCTGCCTATAATAGTGACGATTTGGGCACCATCTACATTTAAAGACCTTTCATACATAAAGACCAGGTAAATCCTACTATCACCATTGAACTTTTAAAATAAATTCGTACTTTATAATTCCGGATTTAGGGAGTGCCTTTTCACTCTACTTTATGATGAAATAATTAATGTCATATTATCTTTGTCTATTACAGTAGTACGTATAAATCCCGTATTGGGTATCAAACGCCGAGGTGTCGCCGCTTACTGATAGAGGGGAGTTTGGAACCCCTGCGGTGAAATCGAGACCTCACGATTGTTTCCATATCTGACAGTATTGTATAATTTATTATATATTGTGTATAATAGTTTGGCAGACCCTTTATGCAAAGAGAGGCCAAATATCCCGTATATGTATATGGGCGCAAGTGACAGCCCTATGAAATTGTATAGCGTAAGTGGCTATTCATAACGGGTTCTTCTTTATTTTGTGTAATTTTAGTTTTGTTTAGCTTTCGTCCCCACTGCTCTGGCTGTGGTTGTGGTGGACGCTGTCCTTGCGATCAGCTACTCGCAAGATCTAATCATTAGTATTTTGCTTTATGGAAAATTAAACCGACTTCTTTTATTTCCTACCTACTGTGTCTTGCTGTAGTTTATTTTCCACTGCGCGCAGCTTTTTCATACGTGACACTCTGCTTGTAATAGCCAAATTCTAACAACAAAGACAGTAAGAAATTACTTAGTGAAAATTTTGGATAAAGGCAACCAAGATGCTACAGGCATAGGGCCGTCATCACTATTTAACAAGTTGTTGGTTGCTCTATTTTTTACAATCTCCATTGATTCAAGTAAATACAGCAATTTATTATTTTTACAACAATGTAAAACCTCAAACAAGTCTGTCGAATAATCATGTTTTTCATTAATTACATGGTCGGCGAACGAGGACACACCTACGTTTGCATTCCTAATACAAGCAATTTGTTCTTTAAGGCGGTTATTTACCCCACGTTTTGAGCTTCCCAAGTAAAATCTGTCACAAGATGCATATTTTAATTTATAAACGCCTGAACAATCCAAAACTGGGAGGTTCAAAGAGTTCAATGAAAAAATTGTAAACAAACTTGCTATAAAAATTAAAATGCACATAAACCTTGACAAAGTCACCACTCTGGGGTGTAAGAAAAAGGAGGAGTTCAGAAAGGTGTTGGTTCTCCCTTTTAATGTTGCTCTAAACAAAGGGTTTAAGAAAATGTGCAGAGATTTCGAGTACAAACTTGTATATAAAAGCTCTAATACCACTAAGAATACTTTAAGCTCGATAAAAGACAGAATCCCAGTTTTGGATTGTTCAGGCGTTTAAATTGTGCATCTTGTAACAGATTTTACTTGGGAAGCTCAAAACGTGGGGTAAATAACCGCCTTAAAGAACATATTGCTTGTATTAGGAATGCAAACGCAGGTGTGTCCTCGTTCGCCGACCATGTTATTAATGAAAAACATGATTATTCGACGTACTTGTTTGAGGTTTTACATTGTTGTAAAAATAATAAATTGCTGTATTTACTTGAATCAATGGAGATTGTAAAAAATAGAGCAACCAACAACTTGTTGAATAGTGACGACGGCCCAATGCCTGTAGCATCTTGGTTGCCTTTATCCAAATTTTTCACTAAGTAATTTCTTACTGTCTTTGTTGTTAAAATTAGGCTATTACAAGCGGAGTATCTATTTTAAGCGGCCCTTGGTTTTTTGTTGTGTATAGAGTTGTTTTGAAAAAGTTGGTTGGTTGCTCTATTTTCGTTGTTGTTTTCTATTTTGTTATAATTAAATTTTTTGATTGGCTGTATTCTCCTTAGTTTCTTATAAATTCTGGTCTTCTCATTATGTAAAATCACTATAAATCAGTGCTCTCCAAGGTCTTTGAGCGAACTATTCTCAAGAGGTCCAACGACTTCTGCGAGGCAAACAACCTTATTCGTGAAGAGCAATTCGGCTTCCGCAAGGCTCACTCCTGTCAGCTCCAAGTATGGAGGCTTGTTGCTGATTTGAACGGTCCTCTCAATCTTTCTATGTTTGGTGGTATCATCTTTCTTGACGTTCAAAAGTTCTTTGATCAAGTCTGGCATGATGGACTCATTTATAAAATGATTACTTGTGTCTTCCCTGATGACCTGATTGCCTCGGTTCGCTCCTTTCTGACAAACAGGACCTTCCGTGTTAAGGTTGGTGACTCCTTGTCTGACCCTTCTGATGTTAATGCTGGTGTAAATTTAATGAATCACTAAAATTAAAATCATAAATAAATATGTAAAAAGAATACACAAAACAATTTTTGTATCACTAAACGCAATCTGTAAAAAGAATCTGAAACTGTGAACATTGACTAGTGAAAAATCAACATCAAAGTTATATGCTCCTTTTCTCTTTGTTATAAACTGTCTCAATGTTCCCAAATCATTTTTATCTCACTACTAGAAGAGGTACCCGGCGTTGCCCGGGATAATTACACTTGCACATGATTTATATGATTGTTGTAAACTTTTTCAACAATATGGAATAAACCGCAACCAAGAAAATTTACTACACCTGCGTAAACTTTTTGCATGCGCGGTTTCCAACAATTTACAAAGCTATTAGATAACTGAAACTAGATGGATGAAAACAGGAACAGTTTTTTATTTTAGCATTTTTAGCACCAAGTCCTGATGATGCGTTTTGTAAATGCTACATGGAATGTCTCATTGTTCCCCATGTCTCGCTTTTACCCGCTCTCCCCTAATGCCAAATTTCTCTTGATCAGGGAGAAAATGGGATGCCAGTGATGTTACTTCTTATTTTAGCTAATTATTGAACCTATTTGTAAAAATTTCCAAATTAAATGTTCAATTCACCTTCTTGCCTTTTCACCCTGGTAGTGATGCTTGATTTTAAGAAATATATGAGGTCTGTCTAAATATCTCGGTAAATGGACCAATATCTAAACGATAACATAGGCTAGGAACACGCGCATGGACATGCATACTGAGAAACCTGTTGATAAACATAATTAATCGTCAAGCAAAGTAAACGGAAGCAAATTAGCCTGCCCGGAGCCGTAAAACGTAAGGAATCGGAATACTCGTGTCAAAGGTTAATAAAGCATCACCTGAACATCAAACTTTGTTACAATTTGAGAAAAATGGCAACGGAGGCTCTCCAACATGTTTGAGGTGAGTTGTGCAGGACCAGACAGTGGATTCTGTGGCAAGACAACGCCTGCCTGCACATTGCGATCTGTGTCTGCAACCTCATGGCTAAGCATGGCATAACCGTTCTCTACCGTCCACCGTACTCCTCGGCACTACAAGGGAGCCCTGAAAAGCACAGATTTTGAAGACAAACATCTAAAGACGTGTGACATCATTGCTCCGAGTGATTCCAAAAGCTTTCACTGATAGTTCTCAGCAGCTTTACAAACTTTGTCAGAAGTGCATTTGGCCAGTGGCGAATACTTGAAGATCATAAAGGAAGTTTATTTGTATCTTGTGTTTTCTAATGTTTTCTAAGTTCTCTAATAACATTTACCAAACTTTTAAACACACCTTGTATTTATCCATATTTAAAAAAACAGCAAACTGCTAATGCACGAGATACAGTCAATAAATAACGAGGCAGAAGATAATGCACCAAAACTATGGTATTCAGCAACATGGAGACGGCCCTGAAATGTACTTGCTTGTGCGACAAAAATGACCCGCGCGCATTTCTCTTGCTAGAATGAAAGGAATAAGCAAAGGATTTTAACCGAGCAGTGACCGTGACAATTCATTTCTTTTTTGAAAGAGATCGCTCATCACTGAATTCTTGGAGCATGGAACTATGGTCACTGCTTAGCAGTATTACGAAAACGTTAATGAAGCTCAGGAAGGCAATCAAATCGAAGCGTTCCAATTAACTTTCTCGTGGTGTCATCCTGCTGCGCGATGACGCTAGACCGCACACAGCCAATAAAATAAGGAATATCTGCAGAAGTTCAAATGGGAAGTCCTTAGCCACCCACCCCCCACAATAGTCCAGATCTTCCCCCATGTGACTTCCACATTTTCGGTGAGCTCAATAAAACCACTGCGGGGACAACAGTTTCAAACAGACAATAAAATCAAGGAGTATGTTCGCAAGTGGTTCAAACATTAGCCAAAGGATTTCTACGAGCACGGCATTCTGTGACTAGTGTCACAATGAGATAAATGCCTAAACAACTGCAGACAATACTTTTGAGTTTTCGTTAAATGTTTAATGTGAAATATTCTTTGCCTTATTATTTTTAGACTGTACCTTATGGGAGTATAAAGGAGTTGTCAAGTTTTATTCATCTTTAATTTAAACTAAAACAATTTTTTTTTCAAATACCATATTTGTGAGTGAAGTTTTTAATAAGAATTTGTATCTAACCGATTTTGGCCGTAATTTCCACGGATGAAATGTTATATTCGTTATCCAAGTGAATCCTCGTCTTCGGTTCTCCGTTAGTACTTAAACCAAGACACGTTTCCTTATTCTGATCGACAAATAGAGAGCCAATGTCTTGATGTGATGTCTCATTATTGAATTTAGTCACAATTTCTAGTCCCGTGTAGTCAACCATCCGCTGATATGCCAAATTTCTTGCTTTAAAGAAAAAGTAGAAATAAAATCATCTATACAACAAGTGTGCTCTATGCAGAGAACTTCAATAACTATCAGCATAAGAGTACAATAGCACAAACTTTATATGGATAAAATTTTAGTACACCTTAAATAAATATAAGCTAAAGCTTTTTGTTGTTGAAACACTATATGGTAATCGACATAAACATACTATTAATGTTTGAATACCTCCAGGACATGTTAGCCAACTAATAGATATCATGACATTTCCCAGGTAAAGATGTCGAGTTCTCACACTATAAGGGGAAATGGAAGAGTTCTCACACTTCATCATTCAATAGGTAGGGAGGTTATGGAGATAGTATACATTGATTTGCAATGAAATTGCCCCCCCCCCCCCTCACAAGAAGTTATCCGAATGAGCCAAAAGCAGGTATACAGCAAGAGATACATCTGAACACACCTTTATAACGTTATGGAGCCAAGACGTGCTGGAAAAACAATGATAAACGAAGATTGCTCCAGTCTTGTGGGTCTAAATGTCTAAGTCTGGGAATAAAAATTACAAAAGCCGCCGAATAGTAGACTAGCATGTCTGTCATATAAACCGTGTTGTGAGCACCGTGACATGGTGTACTGCATCACGGACAGAGGAAGGCCGCACGTCAAGGAAACAAAGTTTTAGCAGTCAGCGAAACACCGCTAACCATGAGGACATACACATCAAAAACTGTGCGACAGCGGTTCCAGCCTCAACATTCCCATAGTTCATGCAAGCAGCAAGAACAGTGTCTCACAGTAACATCCAGAGAAGTCTGAATGTAATTAAATTACAGGCGTGACGTCCTCTGCTCAGATGGCCATTGACACGGATCCATCGTCAAGCACGTCTTCTGCGGTGTAGAAAATATGATTGGTTTGGTTTGTTTGGTATTAACGTCCTTTTCAACTGCCATGGTCCTTTCAGGACGGCATTATAGAGGCCGCAAATTTTGCCTCGGAAGGGTTCTTTAACGTGCAGCCGGCAAACGACTACACGGGACCAACGGCTTTACTTCCCTTCCGAAGGAAGTGCGTGATCTCAGGATTTTCCCCCTGAAAAAATCCTCGTCGTCCTCGGCCGAGGTAGAAACCGGGTCCTTGGACATCAGAGGCGATCACGCAACCCCTGAGCCACCGAGGCCGATTAGAAAAGGAATTGAAGGCAGTTCGCGAATGAATCAAGTTACTCTCGGTCACATGATGTTGCGTGAATATCCCTTTTATCAGTGATTTTTTTGTTATGTGCATTTATTATTATAATTTACCAGCGTTATCACTTCTCTCTCCCATAGCCGGAAAGTAGTACGGTTCCGTCACCCCCCCTCCCCATGCTATGGTAAAAAATGTTTGTTTTGATGTCCTAATTGTGTGTAACATTTGGTAACTACCATTAAGAACACCATGTACACTACATGATCAAAAGAGTTGGAACACCTGTTAGTCTATCGTAAAGCCGCAAAAAGCGTCAATCAGTAGTGTGTTAGGACCACCTCGAGCTGCTATCACTGCCCCCACCCTACATGGCATACTGTCCACAAGTTTACGGTATGTGTCCACAGGTATTGACTCCATTCCTCGAGGAGTGTCGTGGTCAGTTCTTGGACAGATGTAGGTCGAACCATCCTGGATCTCGCACGTCGTTCCAATTCGTCGCAAAGATGTTCTATGGGGTTGAGATCAGGACTCTGAGCGGGCCAATTCAGTTCTTCAACCCGCATCTCGTCAAACCAGTCAGATATGGATCCCTCTTGGTGGCAAGGCGCATTGTCGTGCTGGAAGAAGAGCGGCCCGTCACCGAAGTGTTCCCACAGCACTGGAAGTACCCCGTTATCCAGAAAGGTCCTGTAGCCATCAGCATTGAAGTTTCCATCCACCTTGCTGAGCGGGCCCAGTCCAGTCCCACCCTGTAGGTGTTCACAGGGGTGTCCCAACTCCTTTGATCATGTAGTGTATATGCTTACTATTGTTTTTTCTCATTCGTTCGAGTAACCAGATTTTCTGATATCGTGGTTCAGATTATCGAATCACCATTGTATTCATATCGTATTAAAACTTGGAGGTTACAGTATTGAATACAATATGCATTAGAGAAGCAACGTACGCTTTCTTATTAAAAATTGTTATGGCTTTCCTGAAAGATCAATTCAGATAAAAAAGAGCAAAGGCACTACAAATACACGGAAATTACTGAAGAAATCTGAAACACAAAACTTACAACATGAAGGGAGTTCTTCAGTCCATTCGCCATTATCATTACAAGTATTCTCGGAAGCACCGTCTATTATAACATAACCTTTATCACACGTGAAAGTAATCTTTTCTCCAATATCATACTCTTCTTTCACTATATTTATCCGCATACGTGAAGTTGTAGGAGGTTGTCTGCAAACAATATCTGAAAGAAATTGAAGTTAGAGATATAGGAATACTAGCTGATATGCCCGGCGTTTGTTTGATGAAATTTTGCGATATCTGAATTTGAATATAAATAAGAGCACTTAAGTATACAGGGTGGGTCCTAAAAGTTTCGAATATCTTGATAAAAAAGCATCCTACGAAAAATATGTCCGAAATCAAAAGTGAATTACTTCGCGGGGAAAATTCATTAGCGTTGTGAGGGGGAGGGGGGTAATGAGAAATTTTTAACAGGAAATCCCAGTTTTAATGCAGATTCGGATATTACTCTAAAACTACGTTGGATTTGTCCTAAAATAATATTTCGATTCATGATAGATGGCGGTGTGATCGACAAAATTATAAGTAAGAGCCAATACAATCGATTGCAATAAAAATACCATTTTTTATCGTAAACACTTGAATATTGTGTTTAAAAATTAATTTTGATTATTTCGAAATATGGAAATTTTTTACCAGTAACAAATTACTTTTAAATACAAGAACGTTGGGGGGAAAAGTTACATAATATCTAATCTTCACAATCAATTTATTTATAAAATTGAGAAAATCCCCAACAATAAAAAAGAAAATTTAAAAAATAATAAATGTAAAAAAACCCTACCCCTTCCCTGTTATAATGGAACTTAGCCAATAATAGAGCAATGGCTTTGCTTTAGCATTACAATAAAAATTTATTCCACTTTAAAATGTTTCAATGGGCTACATTTTTTATAAGTTCATTTACAACAAGACTTAAATGCTGTGAACGTTATAAGTCTTAGAGTGCACAAGACCTTGAGGGAAGACATTGCAAATTAAGAAAATTCCAAATCGCCGAGATGAACAGCCAATTCTCCGTGAATAGTTCTGAAAAGAACTCTTGATTTACTCCGGAAAATCCTGACAAAAAGGCCCATTATGAAACAAGTTCCAATGTATAAAAGCTTAAACTTTTTCGAGTGGCAACCACTCATCTTCAGAAGCCAGTACTGTATGTAAGGTGAAGTGTGATACAAATGAAAACTTAAAAAATTAGAAAAGAGTAAAAAACAAAAAGGTCAGATGGCATGACGTCATGAACATTATAAAGTTTCATAATGGGCCTTTTTGTCAAGATTTTCCGGATTAAATCAAGAGTTCTTTTCAGAACTATTCACGGAGAATTGGCTGTTCATCTCGGCGATTTGGAATTTTCTTCATTTGCAATGTCTTCCCTCAAGGTCTTGTGCACTCTGCGTGTTCAGAAGAGTAGGACTTAAAACGTTCACAGCATTTAAGACTTGTTGTAAATGAATTTATAAAAAATGTAGCCCATTGAAACATTTTAAAGTGGAATAATTTTTTATTGTAATGCTAAAGCAAAGCCATTGCTCTTTTATTGGCTAAGTTCCATAGTAACAGGGAAGGGGTAGTTTTTTTTACATTTACTATTATTTTTTTTAAATTTTCTTTTTTATTGTTGGGGATTTTCTCAATTTTATAAATAAATTGATTGTGGAGATTAGATATTATGTAACAAATTACTTTTAGCGTAACGTAGAACAACGACGACATTCAATGTACGTGAATCCTCTCGCCTCTCATCTTTCAATTAAATCAAATTTTGCTCAAAATGATGTCCTTCAACTTCAGTGCATTTGATGATTCGCATTTCAAATACATGTAATTGTACACAGTTGAGAAGTGTGTCTGCTTCAGTATGATCACAAGCATCCTAATTGGCTCAATCCTATTCTCACGAGTTGTGGGCTCTTGTTTATAGAATTTTTCTTTGAGATAGCCCCACAGAAAGAAATCTGACGATGTAAGATCTGGTGATCTGGCAGCCTAATTTATCAGACTATTTCCACTAATCCAGCGACCATAAAAATCACGATTAAGTACATCACGTGCAACTGCCGAATAATGTGCTGGATAACGGTCATGTTGAAACCACATGTTCTGTCGCACTTGTAGGCTCAGGTTCTCAAGTATTATTACACTTTAGAGAATATCTCTATATATTACTCCGTTCAAATTGCTGTCACGTGGCAGTGGAAATGTTATTAATAAAAACAGAAGTAAGGGACAAAGGATTGCAAAATAAACTAATTTATTCAGTGAAATATTAAGATAAATATACACTTCAACTTGAAGGCATTTGAATCAAACTTAAATACACTAAAAGAAGCCAAGTCACTGAATAGGACGAGATTGAGTAACACTAGCTATTACTCCGTCAGATTAGCACTATTAATATTGAAATTGGAAAAAACGTAATATCTTCATTTATCTTAGCACAAGACACAATAATACACCAACTTTGAAACACCACCAGTTTGTAGAAACTCACATGCAACAAATGAAAACACTAACTTAATCATGCACTATCAAAATCACTGCACATAAATTTTGCCGGTATAAGAAAAGACACTTCGTATTATTGTTAGGCACTGTAATGATTAGCTTTGCAACACGCAAAGATTTTAAGGAGCTTATAAGACCTAATAGAAACCGCCAATGAGATCTTACTGTAGAAATTAATATTTGCCAATTTCACTGATAAAATGAAACACCTTCACCAATATCATCAACACTTAAGTGAACACGGAGCACTTTCGTGAGGTAAGACGCAACATAGTTGCACTTCAACACAGTTTAATGAACACCAAATTGACGCACCACTCTATTGTTGAATAGGCTATATAATGTTTATCACCGTCACAAAAACAATAGCTATTAAAGAAAATAGAGTATGGATTACACTTTTATAAGATTAGAGGTACTTGGAAGATTTAGCTCTGAACCTCCACGAAGCTACACTACTAAGCAGTAGTTGGCTCGAATGAAAATTCGAAGTATTTATCGGCCGAGAAGCTTTCACAGTTAAATTTCTTTGAAGAAATAACTTAACTTTAGAGCACTACAGCAAATGTCTCAGCATGAACTGTAGATAAGTTTTGCGCTCCGAAATAGAGTTACCATAGCAAGATACCGCTCGAAGAGTTGAACACAATAGATTAATACTCGAATTCTAAGTACGCAATTATGTGAGGAAAGAATGGTGGTCACGATAGACAGTTCGGTAAGCCTTAATGGTAAGAGTTCATATTGCTTACCGTTAATTCCATTGATAAAGTAGGCTTTGTGGACGAATCATATCTGGAGATATCCGCGTAAGCCGTACGGGAAGATTCCATAAACATCAGCAGTCGCACGGAAAATTTCTCCTACCGTCGTTCGTCGAACGTCATTTTCGCCGTTTTAAATTTTAAAGAAAACCAAATATTCGTAATAAGAAGATAATTTTCTGAAGGCCGGAACTGAGAATCTTTCGTCAGAAATTTCCCTTTCTGGCTTACGCTCCTTCAAAAATTCCGAGTCGCTTTTCTTTATCGCATTTTTATTAGAAAGCTCTCGAACTAATTCCAAATTTGCGGAGCATGAATTTCTTCCACCTTCATTGGAAGCAGTAGCGGTAATGACCCCTTTAACTTCCTTTACCTTTTCCAACTTTCGTCTTGGGTTTATCTCACATCGCTTCCCATAAATACATCGAGATGTTTACCTGAAATCGCTCACCACAGATATCAAGTACATTAAAAATTAAGTCCGATTATTATAATTGAAAATAAAATTGTTTCAAATTGGCGGTTGTTAACTAGGTTAAATTAAAAGATCAGTGGGAGTTGGAACCAGAGAGCATTACTGCTTTTCTGCTGGAACTCAATGCCTTCAACCAATCAGATTGAAGCAGCGATCTAAACTGACGCTGAAAACTGAAATATGCTCCCTGGGTTGGTTTTCCTTTTCTCGCTCTCGTCAGCGTACTTCACTTTCTCTTCGAGAGCTCGGCCATTCATATACAACGTCACGGCCGTTTCGATAGGAAAGACGTTTCTCGTTTTAATATCGTCTACAAACGAACCGTGACAATAAACTAGGTGCATGCCGCTAGGAGCGCTAGTGAAGACGCACCTGGTAGAGGCTAAATCAATTAGATTCGGGAGAGAAACGCAATGCTTACATGGAGTAAGCTGATATTTAAGAATTTTAAATTGACACTCAGCGTGGAAAATGTGCTTAAAATGTGAAATTGTTTTTTTGTGAAACAATTTACAGCTTATCTTTTCGAGCTAGTACCATAAAAAAGGGAAGTAATTAGTTGATTCACAGCGTATGGATTCTGTGAACGAATATTTATAGCAGTCACAGTGTTATTACTGGACAATGCCTGCCTCAAAAAAGTTTAAATAAACCAACTTATGAAATTATATTAAAGTGAGTGCTAACAAAATTTCATTGTGACTTAAACAGCGAAATTTAAGAAATGTTAAACATCCATTAGATAGAGACTGCTGTTGTTCACCGTGAATTACCGCTGAAAGCGTTGAACTGTTGGATGAAAGTGACATTGGATGTCAAATATTGAACTTTTGGAATGTAATCAGGATGACTGGGATGATCGTTTTTTTCTACCAATGAAATGATTGCTGCATACATACGAGTTAGAGGTGGGCATCCGTTCCTCACCTGTAATTCTGTTGAGCATATTGTTCAATCATAATTAAATTATGATTCTGAATTAATATTTTATTTGATTAAAAACAAATTTTACGTTCTCCTTTTCACAAACTGGATCCATTTCTGCCTCCGTTCAGTTTCCCATGGCCTGTACGGGAACTTGTAGAAATGAATTGGTTTTTCCTACTTTTTTCGGCAGTTTTATACGTATTACCACATCCTACTACACTGCAGGTGGTATTTGACATGTTTAAAGTTAACTGATATACCTACAATTTAGCACAAAAGTAATAAATAGTTTATTTGTGCCTTTTGATTAACCTTGTGCACCCATGTAAACAAAGGAGCTCTCCAGAAGCTAACGCAAGAAACGCTCACCAGAGTCCACACACGTTGCGCTTGTAGCTAGCTTATTGCCTTCAATGATGTATGGGGTGATGAGTTTATTGCCAATTATTCCTCAACAAACGTTGACAGTCCAAGGACGCTGATGTTCAGCTTGACGAAGCCAGTGTGGGTTTTCAACACTCCAGTGATGCATTTTATGTCCATTAATCACTCCATCGTTAGTGAAAATTGATTTATTGGAGAAAAATACATAACGAAAGAAATTCGGGTTTGCTTCTGTTTGTTCACGTGACCACTGACAAAAATGTTACCCGATTTTGGAAATCAGCGCCATAAAGATCTTGGTGCAAAGACACACGATAAGGATGATATTTATGATGCTTTAGAATTCTCGAAACACTGCTTTGTGACAATCCGGAATCGCGAGCTATTTCTCCTGTACTAAGATGGTGATTATGGGCCACTGCAACTAATACAGCAATTTCATTATTTTCACCAGTGATTGTTGCTCGACAGGTCCTTTTTTATAGGTTGAACACTTCCTTCGGCGTAAACTGATGGACGGTATAGTCGAACGAATTGCGTGACCGTACCTCTCCGGAAAATGCGGAGTGTAAACATTGACAGCATCATCAAGATTCATGCCAAATTCTCCATAAATAAGACTTATTTTATTTTTCTCTTGTACATTTGAATAATCCACTTTTAACACTCTTGTGGATTGACGTTTTTATTTTTGAAATAATTTTAGAGCTGAGAGAAAGCTATTTTTTTAAATTTGTAAGTTTTTTTTTAAACCTCCACGAAGGAGTCAAATCTTAGACTTAAGTCTGCCTAATTGGCCTCACAGCTTACGCTGGCCGACGACTGGATCCGCGGTTATTCGTTTCCAGCTCGGTACCATAACCGGTTGGCCACCCGAGCAGGCTTCTTAAATTTGTGTTTTTTGTAACAACTTAAATGTCGATTTGTTCAAGCATTAGGTTCATGTCGTTGTTTCTAGGTTACGCTAAAAGTAGTTTGTTACAGGTAGAAATTTTCCATATTTCGAAGATTACAAAATAAATTAATTTTCATGTGTTTACGAAAAAAAAAATGGTATTTTTATTGCAAACGTATTGCAGAATTGACTCTTATTGGTTCTTATTTGAAATTTTGTCCTTCATAGCACCATCTATAATGAATCGACATTTAGTTTTAGACGTAAAATCCAAATTTGCAATAAAGAAAGGGGGATTCTATTTAAGATTTCACAAGGGGAAGAGTGGGCTAATATTTCGGCTAATGAAATTCCGGACTTTTTATTTGTAAGATGCTTTTTTTTTCGAGATATTCGAAAATTCCAAGTTAAATTACTCTTTAAGTTAAGATCTTTATAAGTTTCTAATACGTTTATAACTTTTTACGTTTTTAATTTTCTAATACGTTTGTACGTTTAGATAAACATTATCTCTAACTTCTCTAAAGGAGTCAGTTCTATCTTGGATTTTAGAAATCAGTAGTTTTTCGTTTGTTGAAAACAATGAAGGTTATATTTTTGCTTAGACTAAGATGGTCAGGTTTCAGTGCCGGAGCATGTCCAACCAACGCCACCTAAAAAACAAAGCCTGGTCACTGGGTCATCACACCTGGGCTGACAATTCAACTTTCATTGTTTACAACAAAAGAAAAAGCACCCGATGTAATCAGCGTTTTTTCGTTTGTTGTAAACAATGAAAATTGGATTGTCAGCCCTGGTTTGATGACGCAGTCCACAGGCAGTGAGAAGACTTTGTTTTTTAGGTGGCGTTGGTCCAACTCCTCCTAAAGATAAGGCCTGAGCGCGAAAACGTCATGCATTGTTACATCATCATCCGAACATAAAATAAACTCAAAAAATATATTAATGTACGGTAGTCTATTCTCAATTACCTGTACATGATTATGATTTTAACATGATAATGTTTTAAAGCTGGATATCATTCTACAAAAAAAAATGTGATGCAAAAAACGACATCAAAAAGCGTTACGGAAATAATTTTGGATTGTTGTTGCACGTCTAAGCATTGTTGACTTCGGCTTGAAGTACATGTCGGAACTAAAAGTCAGCTGACCATTGCTGTCTGAGCAACAATTTTATTTAAACCTTTACTACAGGGATATTATGAAATATATTGAATGTGTAGTAACAGATAGCACCATTATATTTAGCTGATGCTTTTTTAAATCTTCATCTTATTTATAGTTTATGTGCTTGTTGAATTTCTAAGTGGTTTCAAGTGCTTATATTTCATACTTCAGTTATTATAAGCCCTTATTCAATATTACCAATGTACAGGATTCTTTAGACGCGTTCATTGATAAATAAATAAAAGTTTTACGTACTGTATAAAATAATCATTACCTGGTTCCATTTAAAAACATTATCATGATTCAATGCTTCGGACTGCAGATTCGAAACTAAGAAGTATTTTTACTACCTTAGAGCATTAGAAGAAGTATTTTTATGCTTCAAGGTTAATACGCATCCGCAGAATTTGCACATACTTGTTCTATGCGATTTTACTGCAGGGGAAAAAAAAGTATACTCTCGCAAGAATTTGAACCCACATCTCTTTGCCTAAATGCAGAGCGTTTACCAGTGCGCCAAACTTACCATTACGAAGAATAAGAAGTGTTATTTTCTCTTATACGTTTACTCCAATTTTATTTTGTCAAATTTCTGATTGACGAAGAGCCCACACAGTCATGTGACTGACCTTGTGGAAAAGAATGGACCAATATACCTTCAGCACATATCTATCTATATATATAAAAATTCAGGTTCAGGGTGCGTCTGTAAATGTTCTAAAAACTTTTGAACCACTTATCCGATTGAGCTCATATTCGCACCATATGTTCGTTAGGTGCAGAGTAAGGTTTACAAGTCCCCAAAGTGAGGGGGAAGGGGTAAAAATCATATATCTTGGTTTATGTTTGTTTGTTTACTCAAGAGATGGCGCCAGGGTTTGTTTATCTTTTTTTTTATATAGACCTTTCACTTGAAACCGAAATTGGAGTAACTACGCAGAAGCAGGGCAGCAAAAAAGCTTCCGTTTTCCTCCGGATATGTAGTAGTGTTTGCACATTTCAATGCAGTTTCAGTTTCAAGGGACAGGTCTATATAAAAATTCAGAGTGCGTCTGTAAATGTTTTAAAACTCATGAACCACTTATCCTTTTTAGCGCATATTTGCACCAGATGTTCGTTAGGTTCAAGGTAAGGTTTGCATGTGCCGAGTGTCAGGTTGGCTCAAAGGGGAAAGGGTAAAAATAATATTTTGCTTGATCTCTCTGTCTGACATGAGCCTACAATATGCGCGGACCAACAATGTATGTCATATCCTACAAGGCAAGGCAAAGTTTCTGCAACAGTAGGTCAAAAAAAATCACTTTGCTGTGGCATTGTCTTTAGATAGTAGATGGTCATCCAATTCCACTAAAAATGAAGCTAAAGTTTCTAGCTCCCGATAGGGCGGGAACTCCTTTGAAAATTGGCGCTGCATGTACAGGCTTGTGCATAACCTTTTGCTAGGGGTCTGGAAAATAAACAAAACTAAGTGGAATGTTCTACGGTTGATAATCAAAAAGTACGTTTATTTCTGCTTTTATCACATCAATATTTAGTGTGGCCACCACCTGCTTCTCGAACAGCACGCATCCGTTTCGGGTAGGAGCGGAGGAGTGTCTCAAACAGAGCAGTATCGTACTCCATGTCCTTCAGCACAGATGTCAGGTGTCCCATTAGAAGGTCTCGAGAATACCGATTTTCACCACGTTCTTGAATCATTAAAGATTCCACTGCGTCTTTTAACACGGCTCCAAAATATTCAGCAACGTTTAGGTCAGGGGATGCACCGGGCCATTCGTTTGATGAGAAGAAATCGATAGCACTTTCTCTTAGGATTTGCTGTGTTGCATTAGCCTTAAAGCAAGGTGCCTTATCGTGCAAAAAACAAACTTCATGCGGGTCGATAGTGTTGTTTGGATCTCGAAGAAAAGGAAAAACATCATTTGTTAGCAAATTCCGAAAATAATCACCATTCCATGACTCACCCTGCTCCTTGAATCTCCACATCATTCGCTTGGCGGTGAAACACACGAAGATGCCAATGCAGTCAGGCTTCTTGGACAGCTCTTGATAGTGTTCATCGTCAGAAATATCTGTAATCGATAAGCTCCAGACCCTATCGTTTTGGTAATTCGGACGTCTCATAGTCCACACAAAGAACTCGTCGCTCGGGGCAAGGTGCATGAAGTCGTCTTCCATTGCCTCTCGATATGCATTTGCACGAACTCTATCCATGAAACGCTGCTCTTCACTGTCATTTATTAAACCAGCCATATTTGTCTGATACCAATAGACGCACAATGGCCTACTCTCTGCCGAAGCGTCATAAGAGTGTGCTACAACGCTGCGGTTTAAGTCGCAGCCCCCTAGCAAAAGGTTATGCACAACCCCGTACAATCGGACTAAAAACGTATGTAGTTTCAGTTTCAGTGCAGCCGGAATTATGGACTTAATACCAATAAAATTAGTGTATTCTACAACATTTTAAATAAATAATTGATAAACCAACTATTGAATGCATTAAATAGCTCATAAGGGGGAGGCCGTGGCCTGGTGAGCTTCACTGAACACAACTTCTGTGAAGTTAAGCTACATCAGGCACGGCTCGTCACTGGATGGGTGACTATCCGTGATAGCCAATCTTATGCCCCCCCCCCCCCGGCTGCTGTGACCATCATAGAGCAGTCGTGAATCCAGGTCCACCCAGGGACCCAACTCGTCGGCCTCTGGCCATATAAGCCCTGGATGGACGTATTGGATCCAATTAATTAATAAAAATTAAAAAAAAATAAAATAAAATAATTTTGGGCATCAACTGAATAAATATACAAGTTAGAAATTCAAGATCACGCTAGGTGCCGCATAGATCGCAGAAAGTCCATTGCTACCTTTGCGGCTCCTGCCGTGATCTGAATTCCCTAGCTTCTCCAAACAATGCAAAACGGCGGGAGTTGAATGACTCCATAATATCTAAAGACAATGGCTTTGTTCATGGATTAAGAAATACAGAATGGGAAGCTCCATTGTATTCACGGTACCATTTTCGGATGTCCTTAAAATTTTTAAGCGGTAAAAAATGGCTCTGCTCTTGTTGCAGTCGCTTAAATAAACGCACGCCTCATCCAGTAATGACCACGTATTTCTACTTTTCATCCGTTTATGAGTACACGGCAGGTGGTCCGTCGTTCTTGAACATGGTGCAGCAACAACTTATTAACGTGACTCTTGTGTCGCTCCTCGAGTTGTAAATCACGATGTCTACTGTGTATACAGATGTCCCTATCTTCTGTGTAAATGCCTGTTGTGTTGATGGGTTACTTCCGGTTACGAGAGCCCGAACTTTCCCGACGATGGTCTCAGATTGGCTTGCATTTTACTCTCAGAAATGGCACTGCTTCTAGTTTTGCCAATATTTAGAACACTTGGTATCTGTTTTTTGGAAACTACGAAGCCTGACTTCTTGCATGCTTTTATAATTTCTTAATTGCTGAATTTGACGTCGGAAAGGGCTTATATGTAGCCCTCCTAATACCTGTCAATTTTCGGTGGCATAACGCAATGTTTTAATTGTTACCATAGATCCCTAACAAACATATTGATTAAAATTCTTTATGTGCTAGTGATTCTTCAAAAATATTTTTCAAGTAATACACGGGCATGCAAATTTAATATAGAATATATTTTCAATATTATCAAATATATGAATAATTTTTGTTTTGATTTTTATGTCTAATGAAAGAATTAATAACTTATACATTTTTGTGCATGATTTTAAACAGAAATTAAATGATTATAAAAATAATGGATTAATTTGTTTAGAATTATTTTATTATCTCTACCAACATGAAATTAACTAAATAATTAAAAAAATGTAGAAAATAGAAAGAAAATTCCATGGCCTGGAATCTTTCCAGGCGATTCGAGGCGAAGAAATCTCTTTATTATTTTCTATATTTAATTATTTAAGAGCATGGGGGTATGATATAAAAAATCCGTTTAAACTACATCCCATCTTATGATCTTAATTTAATTTCTATAATTTATTTTCTTACTTTTGGTTTCCGCAGTACTCAGGCAATTGATACTATGAATGAGAAATATGACAAAAGTATTCTTCTTCAACAAGAAAATAGATTGAAACATTTTTCATAGAATAGCCAGAAACGTATTTATAATTAAACTTTGCGAGTTTCATTAAGGCGTTAAGTTATAATGTTAAGGTCTTCTAATCGAAACAGTCTTCAATAACTGCTGGCTTTAAGAATATTAATGTTCTTCGAAATTTTACGGAAACAAATTGTTCATAATAAAATTTTAAAATAGCATTTGCTAGAGGAATTGCTATTTTTTTCATATCCTTTCAGATTAATCATGAATTAGTCAGCCAAACTGTACTAGCCATTTCCTACTTACAGAATGTTATCGTCATAGATTCCTGCCAATAGGAACTGAAAAAAAGGAAAACGTACAAAAACCATTTTTCGCCTATCGGCCGTTTTACGGCATTCAAAAGAAAACTTGATTGCCGCTCTTTGTTACTACGTAAAAAATTTTACAACTTAAACGAAAAACTGAATTTCACAGCGCCGTTACTAATTGTTTATTACTCGAAACGCTACAAATCAATTGGAGGTTGCCAACAAGAATATGATCTAAACAATTAAACAGTGAAAAATTAAAAAGAAAATATCGCATCCTGGAATCGAACTCGATGCCCTGACCACTAAGCCACCGCGGACACGAAAGCTGTCGATATCAAGCATGTCCACCGCGCAGCCTGAAAAAGTACACTTAGGCCTATTTTCCAGTTTTACAGGGTGTCTCACCCTATGTGGACCAATAGCCAACTTCTAAAATACAAATTTGACAGAGTATTTTTAATGAAAGAATTATTGTACTTTTATATGAGGGGTTTTTATGTATATTCCATTTCGAATAAAAAACTACGCCATTTTCGAATATGGAAGTCAACTTTCAAATATGCAATTGAAACTTTTTTTTAATGGTATTTTCAGATTGTACACAACTTTTGAGAAATGTTTTATTTTGGTTGTTTTCAATTGATTCAACCGTTAAAAACATAGAAGCACTGAAAGTGTGTGTGTTTGGATTTAAAGAAAAGGCAAAAAAAGAAACTTATTCATCAATTTAACACTCCAGCGGTGGCGCGCGGTCTCAGAGACCGCATCACTACATTTTTGTGAATATCTTCTTATGAATTTAAAAGAAACAAATGACCACTTCTGTATTCTGCCAACTTGGACCCTTCTAGAAGTCCGTATGTCATAATCCACGATTTCTTCCCTAGATTCTCAGGGACCGCGCGCCACCAGCTTCGTTACTAAAATAAATTAATGTAAAAGTCATTTTTTTTTTTACTTCTGTTTAATTTTTTTATTACCTAAACATATTCTGCAGTTAATTTCCATATACTTTTTATTTAATAATATTTTCCTACTTAGAAACTTTTATTTGAAAACAAATATTTGGAGCGAAACGCAAATAATGATGCTAGTATACTAATACTGTTTTCTGAATTTCAAGAGCAATAAACTCTTCTATAAATAAAATTTCGTATATATTTAACATGCGTTTATACTAGTTTCGAATAAATTAATTTTAAATATCGAGAAAAATTATTTTATAGTTTTTTTATAATTAAAAATAGGCATTTTTATCCTCTGAGAAATGATTGCTATTATTAATTTTTTTAATGGTTTTCTTTAATATAGGAAAGTATATATCCATGAAAAGTAAAAATAGTGCAAAGTATCAATTTTCAACTATTTATTTTTATAAATACCTTTCCTGAAAGATTCATGTCTAATTTTGACGGAAAAAGAAGGGTTTTAAATTTCTTTCTAAAAATTGCGTTTTTTAGATAATACTAGCAGAGGTACCCGGCGTTGCAAGAGGATAATTACACTTGTAGGTAAAGAGAACAATCTCAAAAAATTAAATTATAATTCCCAACTGTTTAAATAATAACTTAATCCATAAAACAGAGAGCAAAGCGACTATCCATTCTAAGAAAAATCCGAAAAACAAAAATTCTAGGTGATATACCGGAACCTTATTTAATTTTTGTTGACTTGCCTCAGATTAAATTGATATCATCTTCACCAACGGTGAACATCACTGGATACTTTATACCCAAGTTTATCTTTCACTGCTAGTCTAAATAATTTCTTAGTCACGTAATCTTACTTAAGATGTGCACTTGATGTTGTTGCAATTCCCACTCTTCTCTCGATGTCTTGAAGCAAAACTTGGCCACACTGCGTCCCGGTGTCATTTGATTGTTCTATGCAGTATTGTAAGTAAACGGAGCTGCGGGGACCCCATGTTCATATGACAAAAAATACTTCTAAGGACCTCTTCTATCATCTCCCAAAAAATCTGTACTCAATTCAAAAACACCCTGTATAGATTGAGCTAGCAGAGGATCCGGCTTTGCCTGGGATAATTACACCTGTAGGTAAACTGAACAATCTCAAAAGGTTAAATTATAACTCCAAATTGGCTAAATGATAATTCAATCAATACAACACAGCGCGAAATGACTATCCATTCTACGAAAAATCCGAAAAACAGGAATTCTAGGTGATATACCAGGACTTTATTTAAATTCTTCTTGACTTGCCTCACCACTGCAGAGCATCACCAGATATTTTAGACTCAAGCATTTCTTGTCCTTGATGTAGTAGCTCTTCTACCCTCTTGCTGTATTCGAAACTCCCGTTGTTCAGATGTTTCAACTGTCCGTATAGCTTTTTTTGTTTTAGTTGCAGTTTCTCTGACCAATCGTCCTTTCCAGACACACAAATTTTTGCCAGTCTTCTGGACGCTTGATAGGGAGTTCGAGGGAGACACACGTGACTCCTTTGCCTCATCAATATACGCTGCCTTATTAATGTTCTGTCACTGCATCATTATATTATGCTCATTATAAATAATTCTTGGAAACGAACGTTCAATCATCACATTATCAGCATTTCAGTCAAAATATACACATTCCCACAAATATAGTCAAAATGAATTTTTCTGAAATGTTTTGATCTGATTTGCTACCAAATAAGTCAGGTGATAACCCCGGCGTGGCTCGGATTAAATTTTGCAATATCTTAAAAATAAACACATGAAAATGCTTAGAATTAATACAGTAAAAATTCTTAATGAAAATTCGAAAAACAATTTTTTAAAGGCTCACAATGGATGGACCTCTCCAAAGATGCCACTGCTAGTCTAAATAATTTCTTATTCACGTAATCCTACTTTAGATGCACACTTGATGTTGTTGCAGTTCCCACTCTTCTCTCGATGTCTTGAAGCAAAACTTGGCCATTCTTCACTTTTTGTAGTCTAGCGCTCGCTGATTTTTCTATTTATTTGCTTACCACTTGCTCAATACATCACGGAGCTAAAGGAGTGCTTCCTCTGTCGTCTTTCCACTCTTTCTCATAGTCTGCTAACTCTCCATTATCTCCAGTTACTGATCATTTTTAAAGATTTTCAAGAAATTGTTAAGTACTAAGAATTCTCTTTTCTAAGAAAAGCCTGAATAACTTGAATATCTTGAATTTTATGTTACTGAATAACAGGAATTCTGTGCATTGTTACAAATTGAAACTTATATATATTGCACAAACTTTGCCTTGCATTGTTGGTCATGAGATATATATATTGTTGATCCCTGCCTAGTGTTGGTGCATTGCATGTTGACACCATTGTTGATACATATTGTTACACAAACTTTTCGTTGCATTGTTGGTCATGAGATATATATTGTTGGTCCGTGCAGAGTGTTTGTGAATTGCGTGTTGATACCTATTGTTGCACAAACGTTGCCTTACATTGTTGGTCATGAGAAATATGCCCTTCCATGACCATGAAAATCGATTTTTTTATCGATTATTATTATTTTTCCGAAATCAAACGTAAACAGTGACCTTCCTCATAGTTTGAAGGTCAAGATTTTCAAGAAATTGTTAAGTATTAAGAACTCTCTTTTCTAAGAAAAGCCTGAATAACAGGAATTCTATGCATTGTTACAAATTGAAACTTATCCATATTACATCATCATTTTATGTTCATTGTTATAATTCTTGGAAAGATTGCTTTAACATTACATCATCATTCTGTGCTCATTGTTATTGGTGAATTGCGCGTTGATACCATTGTTGATGCGAACACAATGGGCCTATTGTTGCACAAACTTTGCCTTGCATTGTTGGTCATGAGATATATATTGTTGGTTCATGCAGTGTGTTTGTGAATTGCGTGCTAATACCATTGTTGATACCTATTGTTGTACAAACTTTGCCTTGCATTGTTGGTCATGAGATATTTCTCATTAATATGCCTTGCCATAACCATGAATATCGATTTTTTATCGATATTTATTATTTTTCCGAAATCTGAGGTAGATAGTGACCTTCCTCATGCTTTGAAGGTCATGTATGCGAAATTTTATCAAGATCGGAATAAAACTGTAGATTTGTATAAAAAACATACAAACACACTCACCCACAAACATCCTTCTTTATATATATAGATAGAAGATAGATTGAACAGTTTTTTTGGTGTTCTATTATTAATGAGGTAAATTAAGTGATAGATAAAAAATATTCATGAATTTCATTTTTGAACATTAAAAAAAAGTACTGTTAAGATGCGGTCTCATAGACCGCGCGTCACCATCCGTGTTAAAAATACCGGCGCCACCTCTGGAGTGTTAAACGAAAACAAAGATTGGTGGTACGTCTACTATAAAACAGTAAAATATGGTTGGTTTGATTGTTTGAGTATTTCTCTAACTGATGGGTTGGTCGAGGAGGACCAGTTGAATGGTCCCCTCAATCCCCTGATCTAACTCTTCTCGATTTTTTTCTTTGGGGTGCTGTTAAAGAATACAGATTACAGAAGTCGACCAACAACACTTGAGGATATGAAGTGCAGGATCCGAGCTGCGTGCAGTCCATTGAAAGAGGGAACGATACAGCATTCAGAAAGGCCTCTGCAAAATCGTTTACAGATTTGAACATTTATTATAACATTTTTTATTATACAACCATTGTTTTGCATTACTGTAAAAACGTTATATTCAAATTAAAAACATTCAAATTAATTAAAAGTTGTATTGTGTTTAGGAACAATTTTTGTTTTTTGCCTTTTCCTTAAAGCCGGCCAGGTGGCCGAGAGGGCTAGGGCGTAGGCTTTCTAGCACACGAGTCCGCCTGGTCGTGGGTTCGAATCCCGCCGTGGGCATGGATGTTTGTGTTTGTTCCGGGCTGCGTACTGTTATAAATTGTGTAAAAGGCGCAAAATGACCTTAGTAGTCGACTCCAAAATTTCTAATAAACCAACCTTTTCTTTAAATCCCAATGTACCACATTTTCAATGCCACCAAGAATAAAACATTTCTTAATTCTGAAAATACCATTAAAAATAGCGGTTTCTGTTCCTCAATTCAAAGTTGACTTTCAAATTCGAAAATGGCGCCGCTTTTTTTTTTTTTGTAAATGGAATACACGTAAAAACCCTCCACATAAAAGCACGATTTTTCCTTTGAAAGTAATCTTTCAGATTGTATTTAAGAAGTTGGCTATTTAGTGAGACCTCCTAAGTTTTATAAGCTTGCGCTTATGCAGGGTGTTTCTAAATTATTTTCCGTATTATTATTACTCAAAAACTATTACAGATTTAACGTGATTTTTTAATTCACAAAGAAAAACTCAAAAAGTTTCTTAGCATGTCTTAATAAATTCCAATGTGCCCCCCATTTATGGTATGAAGGACGTCAAACCAAAACTCGATTTCCTCCCATGTTCAGGCTAGCATTTCGTGGATGATTTCAGCGATTGTTTCAGTTATTCTGTTCTCGAGAGTTTCAATGTTATCAACGTTAGTTTTGCACAGTCTGTCTTTCACATATCCCCAGAAGAAAAACACCAGAGCGTTCGCATCGGGTGAGCGAGGGGGCCAAGGGATTGGCCCATCTCCTCCAATCCATCTTCTTGGAAAGTTCATATCACGGCACTGCCTAACTTGCAAGCCCCAATGAGGAGGTGCTCCATCTTGTTGTTAGACTATGTTGGGCTGCAGTTCTTCCACTTGTGGAATCAGGTAGTTCTCCAGCATATTTAGGTAGGTTGCAGCGATAATGGTGTCTTCAGCGAAAAAGAAAGGCCGGATTACTCGATCATGCATTAATTCACATCGAACTTTATCCTTTGGGCTGTCGCGTATATCCTCCCTTAGAACGTGGGGGTTTTGTGAGCCCCAAATGCGGCCGTTGTGTCGGTTCATTGCTCCGGAAGTATGGAATGTTTCCTCATCAGAAAACAAAATGTCCTTAAGGAAAATGGAACCATTGTCGATTTTTTGGAGCATATCCTCAGCAAACTTCTTGCGCTTCGGTCGGTCATCTGGCTTCAGTTCATGCATCATCTGGATTTTGTAGGGTGTAAGACGAAGGCGTTGTTTCACTATTTTTTATACGGATGTCATTGGCATATCCAGTTGACGAGCCGCTTGGCGAAGTGAATTACGGGGACTACGATCGAACGCCCTCCTGACCTTTTATACTCTCTGTGTTGTCGCTGAAGATCTACCAGCACCCTTTTTGTGTAACAGGCTGCCTGTATTTAAAAATTTTTCATGCTATAGCTTAATTGACTTATTACAAGTATTTGGAGGATCCTTTTTGAACTTTGTTTTGAATATTCTCTGAACTGTAATCATTGACTTAAATTCCGCATGCCATAACACGCATTGACCTTTTTCTTGAACACTCGCCATTGTTTACTGCGTCTTGCGAAAAATAGAACAAAGCGCCAACAGTGGTGCCACGCGCCAGTCGCGTGTTTCATTATCAACTCACGCGTGGGTAAGAAACTTTTTGAGTGTTTCTTTGCGAATAAGAAAAATCACGTTAAAATCTGTAATAGGAGATAATAAACATGTATATTACGGGAGATAATTTAGAAACACCTTGTATATACAAGGTGAGACAATTAATAAACGAGACAAATACTCCAACCATTAAGCAGTCAGAACACTTACTCGCATGTCCTCCTTGAATCTGGTTTCCTCCAAGCTGTCTCCGAATTGAAAATATACATGAAGTCTATGCAGTATGAATTTATAAGAGAAAATTTAGAGTTCTCATCGCCTTCTTCATTATTATCGGAAAAACGTTCTTCATTACTACAACGAATTAGCGACCCTTTCTTAGACGGTCGGGGCTCCACAATAGCGTTTTTCCTCTTTTACTCTTTGACGGCTACGTTGTAGTTGAGGCTGCTCGAATTGCCTCAGCAGACGCCTTAAAAGTTCGAAGTCAGGCACTTATGCGCACATGCCGTAAATATTTCGTGCAGCTTTTTTGGACAACTTATCTAAACGCCTCAATGTGAGAGACTTTCACCAACCGGCAAAACTTCGGAATTAGATGAAGGCATGGTCCTCTCTAACGATCAAGCAAAGACGCTTAGATGACGCAAACATCTTCAGAATCCTGAAGAACTTAGCTGATGCAATTCAGAGAGGAGAAAAGACATACGTTGGACAGCCACTTTTTCCCACACAATCGAGGATGTTGGATTTGCCTGATTTGATCTGTCCAATCGAGTAGTCCATGGTTTTTTATTAATGAAGGCGATGGGAATGGAACAGTTCAACATATAAGGTTCGCTGATGGAATCTCCACCAAGAAGCTGGTAGGAAACACTCGACAGTCCGTAATGCTGCATAAGACGACACCAAATGGATTGTGCGAACGGGCACTTCCTACTACGACACAAAATAGACAACTAGCAGACCCGACCTGGAAATGTTTAGTAGGGTAGTCAGATCTTCAACGAGCCTCCATATCTGCATCTGACACGAGTGGGCGGCTCGAAAGCCAAACTATTCTTTCCGCACTAAACCATTAGTGAGACAGTAGTCTTTGATGAGGATCGTTTTCTTCAATGTCACCCGTGAAAAGGGAGCAATGTATATCCCTCCAATCATCATTCGTTACTATGGAAAGCCAATAAAGGAAGTTTTGGAAGTTACTATCGAACTCCTTGCGAGCGGCTTTTAGAGCGTCGGCCGAGAGGCGGCGGGGTCTTGAAAGACGAGCGGCCCGACAGTTTGAATATGGTGATAAACTGCTGGGTCTTGATTCAGCTTGCTACGTATTGAAGGGTTGAGAACCGACGGGAATTCCTTTAACAGTTTATGGTAAGGGCTGTCTCCATGCACGAGGGAGAGGCGTGCGATATTTGTGGTGGGTTTCGAGGTACAACCCGCGTACTTCAATCTCCTGGTGGCGTCAACGAGGCAGTTGTTCCTCACATCCACCAGGAGGCTGAAGTGTGCGAGGAAGTCAGCTCCAATTATGCGTTGCGTTACGTCCGCAACGATGAAATCCCATTGAAAGGCTCGACATAGATTGAGAGATAGGCCTAAGTGCCTAGTACCGTACGTCCTTATAGCTGACCCGTAAGCGGCGTAGAGGACCAGTTTGTCCGCCGGCATGGGGGGATTTTTGCGGTCTCTGTTTATGACAGAGACGTCTGCGCCTGTGTCTATGAGGAACTTTATTCCGGACGCAGGTTCGGGTAGCAAAATCCTGTCTACCTGGCGTTCACCACCTGCGGCAGCAGGTGGCCGCCCTGTTGGTTTCCCGAATTTTGGAAAGAACAGGGGGGGTTGCATTTTCGTGCCTCCTCTCCGAATCGTGCATGGTAATATCATATTTTTTTTATTTGTCGGAGTTTGGGGGGGTGTTGTGAGCGATTCTGGCTCGATCGACGTGGGCGTCGGGGAGATCGCACGCGTTGGCGGTGAGGTTCGTCTATTCGTGCATCCAATTCCTGCACGAGTTTGGTCAGTTGTTGAATTTGCTGTTGCAGCGCTGCAACGTCTTCAGGTTTTAACGACCTGTGGGAGATTTGGAGGGCCAGATTCTCTGTTCGATCGACGGGCGTGTATAAAGTTGCCAGGCGGAAATGAGGAGAGGGGGTGACTACAGGCAATTAGCACAGAACAATGGCTGACTTTTCTCTTGACAACGTTAAGTCGCGCGGTGTTTGAAATGCTGATTTCACCTACCTTGATAGGAGTCGTGTGCTTGCGTCGATCTCGTGTCGATGATCTTCGCTGGCCGTTACTTTCCTCCTTGATTGGCGTGGTTAGGGTCGGCGTCGTTCCGCGATGGTTGCTGGAACGATGGCTGCTAGCCGTCCCAAGCGGTGGACGCTGGTGTGGCTGGGGCTGCGGCTGCTGGCACGGGAGGAAGTGGTGGCTGCTGTGCTGTCTGATGGCTGCGGTCGTCGGCACGGGATGAAGTGATGGGTTCTCCTCCACGTGGTCGCCTGTTGTTTTGTTTCTGATCACGTCCGGGTCGCATATTACCTACCTTTACTTTGCTAGAGTTCATTGAGACTCATGCGCTCTCCTGATTGGTTGCTTCTCTCAGCATCTATGCCTGAGACGAAGGTTGTTAATCCTAATGCACTTGGTTTCCTTAGTTTTGATCACAGATAGTATATAACTTTGATTCTATTCTTTTGTATAGAAACAGATGTCAGCTTTTTCAGCTTTTTTTCAAGTAGCCTGTGTTGTGGATAACTAGCGTTGAAATAGATGCCTGTTTTATAAAGCAAAATAAATTTGCAGCAGTGTTTTTAAATGCGATTGAATCCTACATGATTTTACTTCACTGGCACTGATGAATTTCGTGTTCTGTTTATTATTCGTTCAATGCATGTGAATAGGCATTTAAGAAACCTTTTTTTAATCGAAATGTTTTATTGCCAAAATCTCATTATTATGTCAAATTATTTCGTATCATTGCATATTGAATTTGTTTTAGATAGAATATACATGACAGCCGCCGTTTATGTTTTTGAAACTGAATTATTACTCGTCTGACCTTTTGAAAGTTTATTTATTTATTTACAAACATATAAAAATGGAGCTTCATCCTTTTTTAAAAGTTTCGGAAATGATTTGTATAAGAAATATACAAATTGCTTTTTAAAAATGTGAAATTCACCATGGTTCTTCCTGAAAATAAAGTAACTTGAATTAAAGTTTTATTGGAGAATGCAGGGGTATCTTATTAGAATCTGATTACAAAGAAATAGAAGTTTAGAAGTTGCATTATTTTGCGATTAAAAAAATTCGCCTTTTCAAAACAAATTCAATTTGATTGACGTTTTTACTTTCAATTTTTTTTTCTAAAAACGTGTATATAGTTACTCTTATTTTTTTTTTTTTACACTCACTTCCCTCAAAGAAAAATAAAACTTCTGAAAAACCAGACATCTGTTTCTACATAAAAGAATAGAATCAAATTTATAAACTATCTGTGCTTAAAACCAATGAAAACCAAGTACAGTCATGGACAAAAAAAACGCTCCCTCATTCTGTACTGTTATATTTTTTAATGAGCGTTTAATACTTTGCCACTAGGTCTCTGATATCATTTAGTTCAGTCAGAAAATAATCTAAATTTTTACTTAATAAAATCATACCATAAAATTTAAACGCTCATTTAAAAATATAGCAACACAGAGTGAGGGAGCGTTTTTTTTGTCCATGACTGTACATTAGGCTTAGCTGCCTTCGTCGGCGCCGAAACACTTTAAAACACATTTAAAAATGTAGTTGGAAGATTATCTTCTGAAATAGCAGGCATCTGCTTCTATACAAAAGAATAGAATCAAAGTTATGATCAAAACTAAGGAAACAAAGTGCATTAGGATTAACAACCTTCGTCTCAGGCATAGATGTTGAGAGAAGCAGCCAATCAGGTGAGCGCATGAGTTTCAATGAACTCTAGCAAAGTAAAGGTAGGTAATATGCGTCCGGGTCACCATTATGTGGGGCAGGACGTGGTATGAACACGCACGTCCGGGTCACCAGTATGTGGGGCACGCATCGCGTTGCGTGCGGAACACGATGCGTGATCGCCACATTTCATTGTTTAAATGATCAGAAGGCTTTTGGTGCAGATAACTGATTTTTAATTTAACTAGATAAAACTAAACACTTAATTACAAATTAACAAGAATACTAGGTGAATGTTCAGAAGGTCTATTATGCGTTGTCACGTGGCATCGTGTGTAGACGGCGAGGAGACGTCAGAGAGAGAGAGCTCGATCTGTACAGCGTGGAGTCCAGAAGCCAAGTGTCTTGTCTATGCAGGTCTCTGTCACGGATAAAGTAAAACGGATGCGACACTCATCCAATTTTCATCGGCCTCGGTGGCTCAGCAGGTTGCGTGATCGCCTCTGATGCCCGAGTACGCGGGTTCGATCCCGGCCGAGGACGACGAGGATTTTTTCAGGGGGAAAATCCTGAGATCACGCACTTCCTTCGGAAGGGAAGTAAAGCCGTTGGTCCCGTGTAGTCGTTTGCCGGCTGCACGTTAAAGAACCCTTGCGAGGCAAAATTTGCGGCCCCTATAACGCCGTCCTGAAATGGCCATAGTAGTTGAAAAGGACGTTAATACCAAATAAACCAAACCAATCATCCAATTTTCTAAACCCATGTTCTCCCACGGCCACCAGAGGGCCCAAAGCACACAGAGAAAACATGGCGCCTGGTGGAAGAGCATGTGCTGCTTTATTTGTGGAGATTATCGATATAAACTTCGAGGTTATCTTACTTTCGTTTTCCGAACGATCCGGAAAGGTGAGTAGACTGTTAATATTTATTATGAAATGCAATGAAGCATTACAGACAAATTAATTATACCTTATTTTCAAAGATAGGTGTTCGAAATGGACGATTACATTTGTTTAAAGGGACGATTTAAAAGAAATGACCCCCAGACGAACTAGTGAAGAACTGAATAAAGTTTCTTATTATGATTTTATATAAATGATACTTTTATAATAAAAATTTAATTATCTTAACGAATATATTTCTGTATATTTCATTTGTTTCAAAATTATTTCAATAAACTTTTTTGAAATTTATTAAAAGGTCTTCTTTGTATAATCTTTCTATTTAAAAATTATTTTAAAAATTGATCTATAAATTAAGTTAAAATTAATTTATAAAAATAAATCGAAAATATTGTTTTTAATATAAGAAATATTTCAGATAATATCAATATAAATACTTAAAAAGTAACACTTCATATGCATAGTAGACTACTGAAAAGAAATTTTCCCCTGGAAGACGGCTGCACGGTGGAACAAATAACTTACTCCCACAACCAATAGAGGGCACCATAAAAACTAGTTATACAGTAATGTAAAGAAGTGTCGTATCCGTTTTACTTTATCCGTGGTCTCCGTCATCCGCCACGCACTTTCGGCAACTCTACAGACTTGGGCTCACTGGGCGGGGCTTCACCTATGCCAAGACACACGTCACAGGTTACGTAGTAAAAATAGCATTTGAAAGACTCGTTTGTCGAGGTTCCCGATAGGAAAGTGGTTAACGTTTTTGATTATCTTCTGTGTAGCTAGGTTCGATTCCCCTTTCGTTGCCTTTTTCTTTTAAAAATTATTTTATATGTTTCTTCAATATTAAATAATACTGAGAATAAATAAGCAGTAAATGCAAGATGTAAAAAGTAAAAATGAAAATATAGAAAAAAATAGTAAATAAAATAAAATAACAAACATAAGTAAGCTTACGTAAAAAACAATTTACAATTAGAAAATTTAATAATGATTTTTTTCTTTACTCTGCATTTAAATAATCTTATTCTGTTATCCGTTTCTTCATTTCGTCCAACTTACTTTGTTAGGATTTTGATTTTGTTTGCATTTTTATATCTTTTAGCACTTTATCTTGTTCAAGTATTTTTTTTCTTTTATTTTACAATTTTAAATACATTCGAGTTTTGTGCTTTCTGTAAATATGTTTGCACCATTGGACGGTACATACACAAATATGAAATATGAAATGTGTATTAATTTTCATTAGTTTTCATAATGTGTATTTATCTCCATTTTTTTGTTAGTTTCAAGTTTTTCTTTTATTCGTCCAAGAAAATAATTTTTTTCAAGCTTCTGCCAAGTAACCCATCCTCTCAATGGATAGTACCAATACTTTTTCTTAAGTAATTGAGATATGTTCTAATTATTTTACTTTATGCATTCTCGTCTGTAATTTATTCTCCTATCATGACAAATATAGTGAAATAAATTTTTTTTTTATTAAAATGTAAGGTAAAGTACATTAAAAAACGATGCTAATCCGCACACAGTATTCAAGAAATACTACGTAGTGGAATCATGGCTCTCAAATGCCCGAACCTTCTTGATCCCACTTGCTAGACTGGTATTTTTTTTGTGTGTTTCAGAAGACTTTATTTTTCAAAATAATGATAATTTAAAACCTAATAAAACCCAATTAACCTGTCTCTTCAATTACCTTGTATTTTAACTTATCTTCAGCTACTATAAGAATTTCTGGTTGCGCCATCTCCTATCAATAATGTTAACTTAGACCAAAATTAGAACCAAAATATATTAGGATGAATTAAGATGTAATATCAGATCGTAGTTTTGTATTTATTTAAGAAACATATCAGTGTTTTTCCGACTAAGATTCTCTGAAAGCTCTTATTTTCCTAGCGATCAGTTATTAGGCAAACGTTTTGAACATCGGAGTTACTTAAGCTATTTCAGTGAAAATGACACGTCATAGGTGAAGCCCCGCCCGCAGAGCCCAAGTCTGTAGAGTTGCCGAATGTGCATCCGGCACGGAAAACCATATTACATGCACACCGATTTTAGCACGTGACGTCACTGGCAGCTGGGTGAGCAGAAAACTTGATCATCTCGAAAGCGGGGTGTAGAGGTGAAAAGAGAAACCGTGAGTGAAATATTATTTGCCCTCATTTATTCGGGTGTTCAGGAGGTGAAACGTGTGTTAGTATTCGGCGTGTAATTAGTGTAAGCGTTGATGTTAAGGCAAATTGTTTTTGTTTTGCGATAGCAGATTTATTTCTATTCGTTGAAGTTGCACAATTTCTTAATCGAGTCAAGGCAAGTCAGTGGATCAAAATATGCGCAATAGAATACTCCAATAATTTAGAAGCAATGTATGAAATAGCCAGGAATCTTGGACTTCCATCATCTAAAGTACATAATATTATCAATAGTAAAGGACAAGCGGAAATACCACAGTTCATAAAGGGCAAGGACCTAAACTAACCCAGACTGCTCGTAATCTTCGGGTTTCAGATGCCAATGCATTAAAAATAGACATTCACCAGTGACAGAAATTGCGGAATGGGCTTGATGATTCTATCAAAGATCTTTATCGTTGAATACCGTTCTCCGCTACATCGCAAAATGTAAGTTGAAGCTCTATTATGCAAAACGAAAGGTGTTCGTAAACACATTGCAATGGGCACGCAACCATCTGAAGTGGACTGACGCCCAGTGGCGACGTGTTTTGTGGTCCGATGAATCTACATTTATGGTTGTTGTTGGCAAAAATCATCGGCGTGTACTTAAGGACCAAAGAGGAAAGTACTATCCTGCCTTTTACCGACGTGCTGTATAGAAGTCATCTTCAATATAGGTCTGGGGCTGCATGAGTGCCAGTGGATTGGGAAACTTGCCCACATGCAATGGCATCGTTAAGGCAAAGCATATATTGAAATTTTAGAAGAATATATGTTGCCTTCTCGGCGACATCTTTTTGGAACTCCCGTCCCCTTCTATTTCAACAAGACAATGTTAAACCCCACACCGCTGGCATTACACAATAGACGAATTCGGGTGCTAAATTTGCCTGCCTGCAGTCCTTATTTTGTGCCCGATAGAGAATATATGGAAAATTATTAAGAGGAAGTTACATTAAAAAGGATCCCGAACACTTCAACAGCTGAAAACTTTCATACAGCAGGAATGGCAACAAATTCCCATTGCAGCAGTACAGAAATTGGTATTATCGGTTCCTCGACAGCTACAAAGCGTGATCAGAAGGAAGAGAGATGTCACCCAATGGTAATTCACCCACTGTACGAACATTTTAGGAGTGTGTTGCAACTGCCAGTTCGTAAAAACCCTAATATTCATTACTATTATTTATATTTTTGGTTCCGAAGTGTTTAAAACCTACCCAATAAGCTCTCTTCTTTTGAAATAAAATGAATTAATACATCAGTGTATCAATATTTTTGCTGTGTTGCATGTTTTTACTCTGTCCCAACTTTTATGGAAATGAGTTTGCACATTTTATTTCATACAACCAATACAGCCAACTGATAGTACATACATTAGGTTATTTGTCGACATAGTCTCTATATCGGTTTAGGCGTTTGTCGGTTCTTGGGATAAGTTCGAATATTCCCTCCTAGTAAAAATCCTGCCCTTGCACGTTCTGCCTCGTTGTCGCGAAGTGTTTCACCTCCTCGTCTGAAGCGAATGGTCGGTCTCCTAGGTGCTCTTTTAAGTGAGGAAAGAGCTTGGAGCGAGGTCCGGGCTATAGGGAGGATGTTCCAGCGAAACTGCTTCAACAGCGTGATAGTCTTCTGGACTGTATGAAACTTCCACCTCTTTCTTCACTTGAAGGAGCACCTAGGAGACTGACGATTCGTTTCAGACGAGGAGGTGAAACATTTTGCGACAACGTCGCGCAAGGGCAGGATTTTTACCAGGAGAAAATATTCAAAACTCATCCCACGAACCGATAAGTGCCTAAACCGATATGGAGACTATGTCGAAAAATTTCCTAATTTATGTACTATCAGTTGGCTGTATTGGTTGTATGAAATAAAAGGTACACGTTTCACTGCAGGCTTTGTAACCTCAATTTTTGATCACCCCTCGTATATACGAAAATACACAATGTACTTTACCAGTAATGTCTGTTACGTGGGTTATACAGAAAGTATTGTTGACAAGGGAGAAGAATAAAAATAAAAATATTCTTCTACCGTAGTTATTGGAATTTTTCGTAATTTAAATTTATAATTTACCATAAGTTTTCACGCACCACCTTCGATGTAATCTTGTTAGCAGCCAACTGTTCGCTGCCAACGATGAGGAAGGCGACGAATACAATCAGCTGCTCTCTTGTCCAATCTGGTAATCTTACAGCGCACAGCGTCAGCGATGTCTTCTCGGGTATGGAAGCGTCTCCCACGCAATGGAGCTTTCAATTTCGGTATCAATTCGAAATCGCGCGGTGATAGATAGGGCAAGTAAGGAGGATTGGTCTAGTACGTCCCATCAACATTGTGCTCAACATTATTGCGGTAGATGGATTCTTTTTTATTTTTACTGTTTTTTCCTTGTCTGCAATACTTCCTGAGTAACCGATGTAACATATATTATTGGTAAGTACAGGACATTGTGAATTTTCATATGTATATTATGAATTGTTTGTATAACTACACATTTGCCTGCAAAAAAATTTGTTGCTATGACTTTGTAAGTGACCCTCGTATAATAAAATTTCCCATGCTACTTATATAAAAATCAATGAAAATACTTTTTATTAAATTACTATATTGAATTAGTATATCAAAGAATAATGATTAATATCGACCGCTTTTCTGAAAATCTCCTATAACCTCTAAATATTCATTTTTCCTATGATCAATAGGATTCTGATAGCCGTCTTCATCCACACTTTCTTCTGTTTTATAGACCGCATAGGTCAAATTATCGCAGAATCCTTCATTCGCCTCGCTATCTTTAATGGACGAGTAAATGTGAAAAGCTGCAGATGTCCCATTGCACTGAATACCATTATCTTTTCCTGGTATTTTTTCTTTGAGCCTAAATAGAAATTAATTTGAAAAGCATGAGAATATACAAAAAAATTATTACAAAATCTTTTAATCAATTTTTAATAAACTTTATTTATTTATTTATTTATTTATTTATTTTTATTTATTCTATTTATTTAGTGTAATATACAATATCCGACCAGGGCCGATATGGCTGATGACCGACGAGTTGGGTCCCTGGCCGGATAAAACGCATAATGAAACAATCCTATAAAAAACATACAGTTGAAAATTGGGTTAGAGGGAGTTGTTAGTAAAATACTTCTTTAGTCTGGACTTATTCCTTTCATGCAAAGTGGGCACTACAGTGGACAGCTATTATTTGCTGCTGTGTAGAAAAAACTCGTTTTGAGATTTTTCACACAAAATAAGATTCAAGAGACTAGCCGGAATTTTTTTACTTCTATTGGATTAAAGTCCACAGATGCATAATGACCACTATAGTGGACAGTACTGTAAAATAAGTACTGTACGCGAAAAATATGAATAAATGTTTTTTTCTACTTTTTCCGTGTTCCTTTGTTTATTAATGCAGAAAGAAAAAATGCTATTCGATTTTTTAATAATTCATGCATGAAAGGGCTATAAATGTCAAGGGAGGAAGCTGCACGTTTTGGAGGGGACAAGTTAAACCAGAGTCTGCTTCCAGATTTAGCAGCTCTTTTAAGTTGATATGTGTGTTTGACCAAAGGAGCTGGATTGGAGGCTATACGTAGATTATAAGGCCCAGCTGGTTTGGGCAAGAATAAGCTATTGGGGAGAGAGAGATGTTCAGGGCGTTATTTAACGAAATTTGACGATGGAATATCGGGTGATTCAAAAGTCACTAGACATAACTGTATTTCGGAAAGAGTATGTAAAATGAGAGATGTGATCATGCTAATAGGGAATACGCAGAGGATAGGCGTTCTGTCTTTTGGGATAGTTTTGGAATTTGGCCGCAATCTTGAAATCTACAATTTTGGGTCTTAAATAGTAAGGGGCTCATGTGGCATAGCAAATAGCGCCAATATTATCTCAGGAGTTCATTCCTGCAGTCGGATTTCAGTTATCTGTTGTGGTTCATAAGTTATTAACAAAAACATTGACACTGATACCACTAATTGGAGATAATTACTGGAGATACTACTAATAAAGGAGAAGAATATTTAGCCGATCCCTATTCCGGGGAACGCCCCTACCAACAACAGAAAGAGAATCAATCGCATAGATGATGCCGGTAATGTTGAACATAAAGCTTGTACAGCTGGGCCAAAAACAATGGTGTTGGCAGCATCTGTTAAGCCATGGGTCACACTGGCGTAAAACGCCGCGTAAATACGCCGACGTAATGACGCCAGTGATGTCACTTCCGCTAAATAGCTTGGCGCCGCGCTTTACGCCGAAGTTGAATTTTGTTCAACTTTTTACGTCGCGTTAGATCGTACGCCGAACATCCAGCCAATCAGAAGAGCGATTGGCCCGCCATCAAGATGGCCGACAAGAGAGCGATGTACAATCGCGAATGCTTTGTAGAAATGGTGAGGAAGTTTAGCTATCTGCATGATAAATAAGGTCCAGGCTATTAAAATACTGCCAGACTTTGTGATAAAGATCGATACTGTTGGCATTTATGCTGAAGCTCTTTCAAGTTAAGCCATGCTTTAAAGCAATAGCGAAACGACATCACAAATTGCGCAGCGTTATACGCTGTCAGTTTTTTCTGCGACGTATTTACGTCGGCGTAATTACGTAGCGTTTTACGCCAGTGTGACCCATGCCTAAGAGTCCACAACGCAGCACAAGACGGCAATAATCAGCCAATAGCACGGATTCTGCATACCAACATACAGTAATTAGAAGTAAATTTCTGCATGCTAACATACAGTAATTAGGTGTTCGAATGATGCAGAAATTTTATAGTTTTTGGCACTTGATCTCACAGATTTTAATGAAATTTGGTATATACAATTGCCCTAGGGAGTTGGCAATGAATGCCAAATATTATTGATTTTTTTACATCTTTATGGAAGTTATGGACATTTATAATTTTCGAAATTTGAGTAAGGACCTTATCTATGAAGTACTGTAACTTCGGTTCATTTTACTTAGAAAGATGTGATTGGTGACATATGAAAGCTCTTTAAATGTAAATTTCATATAAAATTTTGAAAATTATATTACGCATGCGCAAATATTTGAATTTATTAAAAATATTCTATTTATGCAAATTTCTCAAATGGTGGGTATTTTTTTCGTTAATAAATTATTAACATCTTACGCATACTTTCATAAAAACTATATAAAAAATTCAAAACTGTGTTCTGTTCCGTTTTGAAGATATTAATTTTTAAAGCTCGATTCCAAACCACAATATATCCGTTTGAATGTTACAGTTCTTCAAATAAACAAGGCATCCTAAGAAATATAAATTATGTGGTATATATCTGATTGTCTCAAACATTCTACAACTGTTTTTTATTCATTTCAATTTGAACTCAGTAAGTTTTTAAAAGAAAATTCAATAAATGTAGAAAATATATGAGGGTTGGTCGAAAAGTAATGCCTCCATGGCTATGACTTTTTTTTTTATTTATTAACCGATTTTCAAAATTCTTTTTGTATCTGATACATACATTTGTCCTCTATGTAGTACACTATTCACTTTTCGACATAGCCCTCATCCCTTTCCACACATTGCCCCAACGCGTGACTAGTCGCGCGAACCTGTCGGAGAGGAATTCCGGGGTTGTTGTCGATGCCAGGATTGAATGGCACCTTTGGACCCTCTTCTGCATTACGATAACGCCGCCCGCAAGTAATCGCCATACAAGCAGAGGCATAGCAGCGCCTACAGTTCAAAGATGAAAAACTGCAGTTCAAAGATGAAAGACTTTACACCTTGAGAATTTCACCACTTCCCAAAGAAGAAAGAGCATCTTAAGGAACATGAGTTCCGTTCTGACGACGAGGTGAAAGATGCCATTCAATCCTGGTGTCGACAACAACCCCAGAATTCATCTCCGATGGGTTCACCCGACTAGTCACGCGTAGGCCCAATGCGTGGAAAGGGATGGGGACTATGTCCAACAGTGAATAGTGCATTACATAGAGGATAAATGTAAGTATGAATTACAATTAGAATTTTGAAAATCGGTTAACAAATAAAAAAGTTACAGCCATTGAGGCATTACTTTTTGATTAACCCTCGTATATTACTTATCTGATGGTGCTGCTTCACAATATAAAAATAAATATAATATATGCAATCTACTATATTATAAACGAGATTTTGGAATTTTGGAATGGCACTATTTTGCCACATCTCATGGAAAGGGGCCAAATGACGAATTAAGAGGAACACTGAAAATATTAGCTGCCAGAGCTAGCCTCCAAATGCCCCCAGAAAATCAAATACAAACTCAAAGGGATTATACGATTGGGCTAGATCTGAAGTGAGAGGTATGAATTTCTGTTAAGGGTAGCATTCCCCTCAAAAAGGCAAAATTGAAAACTTGAGAGAAAATTGTCATCACCCTTTTACTATATGATTTCTATGAACCTAAATTTTAAATTAAATTAACAAAAACATTAATTTTTAATTTTTTTGTATTAAAAACAGCATTTTTGTGTTAAAAAAAGCCCCAATTAGCATAAATTTCTTGTCAACTTTAAGATGAAGTTATTAGTCCAATTGAGTTGAATTTTTTTTTCTGGTTTCTACTTAATGTGAATTACATTCTGAAGTAGAATTATTTTATTCGGTTTATCCATTCAGGTGGGGGGAAAAAATGAATATATCTCTACCATTTTTAGTCACGTTATCTTGCTTAATACATATTTCAAACTCAAACCAAAAAAGTATTAATTTTCACATATCAATGATTCTAGTTCATTATGTTCCTTGATTAAGTATGAAAAAACTAAAAAAAATTTTTTTCATAATATGTTAATTTTTTAAAACGATATTACGCCAAGACCGATGGTGATAATGTGAAAATAAGAAAGCTGAGAAAATTAGGTTTAAAGTTGAAATATCAATTTATTTTTGTTTTCATCAATTTTTAAAAACCACCAGCTACATAGTCCTTATCTTCGATTTTCACTGATATCATATCCACAATTAATAAAGCACTGAGGACAGGGAAATTGATTAATAAATGTCGAAACCAGTTCATAGTCAATAAATCTATATCCACTGATATTAGTTTCAGAATTCAACTCACTCTTGCAAAAACTGTTGTGAATACCTGAGTGCGCTTAGCTTCCTGAAAGAAGTAATTTTTTTCAGTAGCGTTTTCGTCTGTATCGGCGGCACCTTCTTCGTAAGATTTAATGTTCGTGAAGCGATTTCCATGAAATCGTCTCTTCTTTGGCCGATCGCTTCTTCTACCTGCATTCGTTTATAGTTTATAAAATGATTAATAAACTAAAGGTGATGCTTGGAACTGAAATTGATCACAAGGTAACAAAGATGACTGAATTACAGGAGAAAGACGCTAATGGAGGCAGCCATATTGCTAGTTCACGCACGTTTTGTAAATTGCTTTCTGATTGGCTGATACCACGCATAGCTATAACATGCAATGTTATCAACAGCCAATAAAATTACTTGTTTCATTGATTTAGAAACTTTGAAATAAAATTATAGAGCTTCCTTTTCTTGACCTAGTACAATTTAAATTTTTTAAAACGGATAATTAGAACTCAAGTTATAGCAATTTTAATTTTATGCATATATAATTAGCTCTTAAACAGAAATACTGACGCAAATAAATTAATTAATATCTTAATTTCTAAATAACGTTCAGCTATAAAAATTTCAGAATGGATTCACAAAAACCTGAAAATGCTAAAAACGATAAACATTTTTTTCAATTTTTCGTCAAAATTCTGATTTTTCGAGGGGGATACTACCCTTAAGTTTCAAAAGAAGAGATACAGGCATATGAAAAAAAATATTAGAGAATAGATTCGATTCAGCCAGAACGGTGAAAGGGATAAGAAAATTGTTATATCAACTTCAGCTGCCTCTACTATTCACCTCGTCTTTCAGGGTAATTCAGAAGAGATTGACTCGGAGGATATGTAAGGTAAATATACTATCTTTATTACTAACAATCCGGGATCAGAATGCAAATTTATATTTTCCTACTAAATTATCTTCTAATTTAACAAGTGCTCAATACTTGGTTGACGTCGGAAAAAAAATTTGAAGATCTAAAAAACATATTTCCAATTGGTATTATTATTATTGTAATGTTTCTATTGATTTTATTTTTTCGTGTAATAATAATTAATAATATTATTTATACAAATAATAAAAAACGTAAATAAATGAATGTTCCCAAGTAGGAGCCCCAAAGTTAAAGATTTTCTCTTCCCTGTACGAGTAGTGTCAAGTCCCCACTACCGGACTCCCGGTGCTAATACTTTTATATTCAAAACGGAGCCGAATACAGTTTTGAATATTTTATATAGTTTTTATGAAAGTATGTTTAAGATGTTAATAATTTTTATCGAAAAAAATACCCACCATTTGAGGAATTTGCATAAATATATTTTTAATAAATTCAAGTATTTGCGCATACGTAATATAATTTTCAAACATCTACATTTACAGAGCTTTTATACGTCACCAATCACATCTTCTAAGTAAAATACAACCGAAGTTATAGTACTTCATAGATAAGGCCCTCACTCAAATTTCGAAAATTATAAATGTCCGTAACTTCATTAAAAATGTATAAAAAATATTATTTTGTATTCAATATCAACTTTCTAGGGCAAGTGTTTATACCAAATTTCATTAAAATCCGAGAGGTCAAGTGCCAATGCCTGCCTGAACTGATGTCGAATGAACCATATGGCTTTTGATTATAGTGGCTAGAAGAACCATCTTCTAGCCACTATACTTTTGATAGTCTTCTATTACATGTATAGCAGTTTTAATGGTAAGCAGTGTATGCCGTATTATACAGGGTGTTCCGAAAGTTCGTTTGCAAATTTACATGCTGGTCTGTCAGACCATGACTAACAAGTTTTACTCACGAAGTTGTGTCCGAAAACGTGACCAGCCACCGCTAGAGGGCGGAAAGCAGGATCATTTCAGGCGAGGACGTTGCAGGAGCAGGATGCATCGGCTCAGTAATGAAGAATTGGTCGATATGATTTACGTTTACTGTTGTAACTATGAGTCTTAAGTTTATGTTTGTTAATAAAGTATTGCTAACATTTTTGCGTGTTTCTTTTTTTGCGTGCCGGTCACGTTGCCGTAGCACCCCAAGGTTTGATTTTCGGACACAACATCCTGTGTAAAACTTGTTCTTCATGATCTGACAGAACAACACGTAAAGTTTGTAAACGACCTTTTGGGACACCCTGTAAAAAAAAGAATCGTAACTGTATATGCAAAAGTAAAGAAATAAATGCTTTAATGAAAAAGAGTAAAATTTGCTGAAAAAATTATAATGTGAAAATAAAACTTACCTCCGGCGGTTATTGGCACATTTCATTTTTACAAACACAGTAATAACGATGATGTTGAAAGTCAGTGAAAACGCAAAGAATCCAACTATAAGGAACACTTAAAAACAAATAAAATAAAAATTAATTTAATGTAAGAAAGTAAGAAACGTGTTTTTATAGAAGTTGTATGGAAAATATCCCTAATGTTTGTGCTAAAATATCAAAAAATGCAATCATATCTCAAATAGAAGATCATGAAACGGAAAAATAAATTCAAAAGAAAGCAGTGGTCTATAGTTTTAGCCCAGCTCGCGGAATTTTTCCTTCCCTTTTCACCAATGTGTATGCAATCATATGTTGAGAGAAATCTTTGAAACATATTCATTGTCCTGTTAATCTAGTTAAATTAGAACAATGATCACCCAACACTCTGAGCATCCTGTGCAAAAACAGGCTTCTGACACAATTTTCAACTGGGATGAAGGTCATGTGATATATGAAATGCACGTGAAATTTTCTGACAAACATAATGGCGTTGATGTTTTTTTTTACGTATCTTTACTTATTCTTGAGTTAATGCAATTCTATGTCAGACAGAGCATCCATATTCACCACAAAGACCAGAACTCCTGGTTTCCAAAGTAATAAAATGTCTCAAATATCCTGAATGATGTGTTCAATATTTTGGCCGCCTTTCTGATTATCAAATCCAACCTGAAGCCCCATTCACGTCGAAGGTTCAGGATCACTATTCCGCTGTCTGTCTATCCATCCCCTTCATATTTTCCTACTTCACTATTTATTGACCCAATGGGGTCGGAGTTACGGAGCGGGAGATAGAGGGGACCAAGTGATCTACGTGGTATTTGAAGGCAGGGTTTCCGCTACTTTCCTATACCGTCATCGGGAGATTCTTCTTCTTTAGGAACTGCAGACTTAGGCATTCCTGGCCTGAATCAACATATCATTCCAATCAGGCCTGTTTTCACAGAATCTTATCTTCATACTCCTGAAGTCCCCCTCCACATAATCCTTCCACCTCCTCTTAACTCTCCCTCTAGGTCTGTAAATTCTGATAGGGGCCATCTTTCATCCTCAGCAAGTGCCCAAACCACTTAAGGCTCTGAAATCTAATATAATCTGATAACTTCATCTCCATCTTCCATTTTCTTTAATTGGATCATAAATTTTCCGCACGACACTTCTTTCAAAAGCATTTAGTTTCTCTACTTCAGTCTGGTTTAACACTCAAGTCTCTGACCAGTACGCAGCTAATGGGCGGATGATTGTTTTGTATATTCTCAGCTTGTTCGTCTTGACACATTTCTACATCTAAAAAGGTTATCCAATCCTGCCAGTGCAGCATACCCCTGTCTTACTCTTCTTCTTACCTCTTGTACTTCCTCATTTCCTTCATTTACTTGGACTCCCAGATATACGAAGCTATGCAGACCATTATACTATTTGTTATTGATTGTATACTGAATTTTGGTCTTTTGTTTTCTGGAAATTTCCATCACTTTAATTTTCTGTGGGTTTACCACTAAGCCGGTCTTAGCTGCTTCAACTTCCAGTTCCTTCAAGGTTCCGTCGATCAACACAGGCTCCTCGGAGAAATATCATCTTAATTTGGAAACCAACAGTTGTGACCTTTGTGATGAACCTGGATGTAATGTCTGATCAAAAATATGCACTAATTCAAGAATAAGAAAAGATAGTTAAATAATAAAAACCCCACTGTGTTTGTCAGAAAATTCCACAACATTTCGTATATCACATGAAAATTTGACAGCCATCTTGATCACCTGACCAAAAGGTTTTTTTATCCCCACCTCTAACAGTATCCCTAATTGAAACATAATAGGGTACAGACTTTTGGCCAACTGTACTTTTTTCCTATCAACTTTCTGTTTAATGCATGTAATTATTGAGAATATTTTGTAAACCGAGTAAAATTGGTATCGGTTTGTTCATATGGAAGTGTTCTATAGAGAAACACAAGTGATATTGCTATTCATGTGACGCATGCGATTTAACCCTCACGAAAACTTTGGGAACGTTTATCTCCGAATACGTTATTATAGAACAAGCAAGAACAAATAAAATTACCTGCCATGTTAATTTCCTTCTCAGACCCATCACCTACAGTAATAAGAAAAATAAAAATTTAATAAATCGCAATAGGCATTCCTATTTAAATAAATTTCATAAATCTCAATGACCGGAAAGGATGTGTATTAAAAAAGAATCAAAAGAATGATAATACAGGTTGTAGAGGAAATTCCCAAAAGGGTTGAAAGAATCATAAAAGTCAGGTCTGTCTATAGAAAAGTGCCCACGCCCGACTGAAAAAAAAGTTATCCCAGAGAGTAAGCTCTCAGAAGTTGCAAAAGCTAACTTTTGAGCCATGATAGACAAAGAAAAAATCCAGTAACAAACTCTTAGAAATCCACTTTTTGCGTTAAGAATTCAAAAGCATAGAACTAAAACGAAGAAATAAAGTCCATAATGGTGGCGAGAGAATAATCGGAATGGCATTTAGTGATTGTTTTGTTTATTTTTATTCAATCTTTTATTGTGGCAAGTGTTAAATAGGAGCGAGGAGTTCGTGCGTTCGCTGTTGTTGGACGCGTGAATATTGCAACGTGTGGTATCCAGAAGGATTGCTAAAAAATTCTAATTATTTTAAAACAACCGTTGATAAAAATTCTTCTTTTTTTACAGAAATTATGTGAATGATTTATAAGCCTTATTGCATATTGATGACGATGACTGTATTCAGTTCGACAGTCCAAACGGCCAGAGTCCTTGTATCACGGATAAATACCGCAGATTGTGACTGCGTAGTTCATGAAACGTGCTCTCGGTTTCCCGTGCGCAATTACCCGGACGGAAAGCGCAGTAAACTGTGTAAGACACACTTAAATTAGAGTTCCATACCTGGCGTCTCGCTAGTGACATACAACAAGTGCGCCTTTCATAACAAATTCTTCCGTCTTCATGGGAAGCCTCCGACGCCGTCGTTCTAGCGAGGTTCTCTCCTTCGCTCTCTCGCGGCTCTCCTCTCTCGTCGCCGCTGTTGCACGGCTCGTCGGCTGGGGAATTTTCCAAGACGGGTGCTTGGTTGGTGTTCAGGAAGTGAAGCACTCCATTTCTCGGACGGACTCGCTTGGCTTCGCGTCTAATTCCATTCCTCTTACTCCTTCCATCTTTCGACCTTCTCTTTACGAAGTTTTCCTTCTCCTCTCGTCTTGATCTCGGGCACGCCTCCAATTTTGCTCATTTTCCCGTTCCTTCTTACGTACGAGACGACGCGTATTACGTCCGCTGGCTTTCCACGCCGATGAGTAGAAGACGTGGGTACGAAAGCCACCGACGCTGTCGACGGATTGCGGATTCCGTGAGACAAAGCAATTTTCGTTCAGTATAGGACGAGTCTTCACTGATGTTGAACCATCTTCTTCAAATCGTTTAGTCGAAACTGTTGATTGTGAACAAAACAGTTCACTTGCAATTTCCACTTGGAGCATCCCATTGTCATGAAATGCGATAATTTTTTTCCTGAGAAGGCAATAATTGCTATTTACAGTATTTCCTATGTTAGACAGTAGTAACTTCGCACACTCTGATTTCAGAGTATGTAGATGAGAATTAGTAATTGTTATTTCTATGGGTCAAGTAACGTGTATTTAATCAAGGAGAGGGAAAGAAAGTATTAAATTATTCCAGAAATTTAAATATTTAAAAAAAACAAATTTATATTCTAAACTTTTGGGACAAAATCTTTATCAAAATGTTGTTAAAAAACAACATCCTTTATGTGTACGACTGTTATTGTTATGTGGTTTTTGTTGTAATGTAGATAGCAACTTCACTATCTGTGTCAAAATGAAAAACAAAATGTTAGGATTAATCAGTTTAAAACGTTTAAAAATGACCTCTTAGTAAATATCAAACTATTCTAAACTTTTGAGACAGACTGTAACTTCCAGGGCGTGCAGCTGTTCGAGCTTTTGCTGAAAAAGTGAAGATACTTTACCGAATGAGCTAATAACTAGAGAAAATACATTTCTCGTATGGTTTTTGTAATGTAGTAACTTCTTTTAGAGAAGTTAGAGATAATGTTTATCCAACCAAACTAAAATTATAAAGATCTCAACTGATTTTGTGAGAGGGCAATTCTTGATACTAAAACTGATACTGTTCATATGAACAACCACATTCAGATATGATTCCACGCTCTGTGACTGAAAACAACTCCTTTGAAACAGTAACATGTTGATGAGGCTGTAAACAGAGTTCCTGAACCCTCTGAATCGATTTTTGAAATATAGACAGAAATAATTCAATGCTCATAGCCTTTCTCTGATATTCTAAAATGTTAAGGATGCAACGTCGAATTGTCTTGGACAAACCCAATCTGACACAAAATTCCAGTGCAAACATTTTAAAGCATTATTTTCGTTTTTCCAAAATGAATATTTACATTATTAACTCTAACGATTTTTCATGTGTTCTTATATATTCAATTTCAGATATTGCAAAATTTCATCAAGCAAAAGGACCGAGCAATGCCTAGCATATCAGTTAGTCTGTTAATTATGAAATGAAAAATCTTTAAAAAAAAAAAGTGACATTTCAGACTCCTGAATTTATATTATTAGGACCGATAGGTACGTATGTTTTCACAATGTGCGTCCGTCCGTCCGTCTGTCCGTTGGTGCTCTAGCTTTCGAACGCTTCCGAATTTTCGACTTCCGTTTTCGCCATTCGAAAACTTAGGGAAATCGGAAGACTGAGTTCGTAAGTGGAAAAAATCGGTGAACTACTTCCGGTTCAAAAGGTCAAAAATAATATAGGGGACCACGTTTTTCACTGTACAATTCCATGTATAAATAGCCTGTGCATTGCCAAATGCTGTTCTCCCTTTGAGATTCCATAGCTAAAGCAGAGAAAAGGCATGTGAATTAATTGAAGACACGTGATCGTCTGCCTTGATGGTCAATATCAGTCAGAGCTGGTTCAAGGGTATGTGGTTAAGTGGTACACTTGTGGTCCATTGGAAACTTTCAATGCTAAGATATGGCATGTATTATATCAAACAACTTGAAATAACATGTCATGATTGAATATTAACGTAAACAAATTATTGACAGTCGACATAGGTTCAATGGTATGTGGTTTCATAGAACCAGTATGGTTCAGGGGAAACTTTCAAAGCTCAGATTTGGCATATAATATATGGCAATGTTCTGCCATGAATGAATATAACATAAAGTTGTTAATAGTCGAAATCGGTTCAAAGGTGCCTGCTTTTCATGGACCCATTATGGTTCATTGGAACTTTCAATGCTAAAATATGGCATGTAATACAAGTCAGTTTCAAAATGTTAAGGCCTCCCTGCATTTTCATCTCCCCATTAAATATTTTATTTTTGTTTCTGCAAAATATTAAGGTTTAACAACCATTATGAGTTAGTGCTTGTGTACTACTATCGTAATCCTATCTTACAACAAATTAGCATTAACAGTTGTCAAAACAAAAAAAAGTTATACGGCATCAAAGCTTGGAACACTGTTTCACAAAGTTAGGACCACTGTCAAAATGTTAAGTCGATCACTGAAATTTCATTGAAAAAAAATGGGATATTCCATTTGGGTTCATCCAATAACTGAAAAAGGGTAAACGGAGAATAAAGAGGCATGTAATCTTATTTGCATATGCTTTCGTTTGTGTGATTTCATGTAAAAGTGTCACAACATGGGGAAAACAAAGACTAAGTTTGGAAATCAGGAGTGTTATAATTAAAAGTCATTAAAAAGGACACAGCAGCAGTCAAATAGCTAAGGAGTTACATATCAGTAAAACAGGTGTGTTAAACACCATTAAACGTTATAATGAAAGTGGAACTATTTTTCCGAAGAAGTCAACCGGATGGCCTCCATCCACAAGAAAACGTGATGACACTGCTGTGAGGCTTATTGTCATCAGAAAACGACATGCACCTGTTCCTGAAATAGCAACAGATTGTAGTGAAGTCCTTGGCAACAATGTGTCAACTGCTACGTGTCGACGGTGCTTTGCAAAGATGGGTTATAAATCCTGTAACGCAAAATCAAAACCACTTCTGACTGAAAAACAAAAAGCAAATCGACTGGCATGGGCAAAGGAGCACCAGGACTGGTCTGTTCAGAAGTGGAACACCTTAATATTTAGTGATGAATCAATTTTTGAGGTTTGTTTTGGAAGTGTTGTTCGCAAAGTGATTAGACGGAAGGGTGAAGAATATTTGCCTGATTGAGTTCGACGCAGCTCAAAGTTTCCAGCTAAGCTAATGGTTTGGGGATGCATGTCTGGTGTTGGCACTGGTTCTTTACAGATTATTAGCGGGACTGTGAATGGTGAAATGTACCGTGATATTCTAGAAACCTCATTTTTGCCAGCCGGCCAGGTGGCCGAGAGGACTGGGGCGTAGGCTTTCTAGTTCTCGAGTCCGCCTGGTCGTGGGTTCGAATCCCGCCGTGGGCATGGATGTTTGTGTTCGTTCCGATATAACTTGTGTAGAAGGCGCAAAATGACCTTAGTAGTCGACGCCAAAGTTTCTAATAAACCAAACCAAAATCACTTTTGCCATCAATTCCTAAACTGCATCCACGTCGTCGGTGCTTCATTTTTCATGAAGAGGAAGCAACATGTCATGCTGCTACTTCTACCAAATGCTGGATTGAAGAAAGAGACATTCAAGTACATCTGTGGCCTGCCAACAGTCCCGATTTGTCACCCATTGAGAATATATGGTCACAAATGAAAAACGTTCAGATAAGGAAACCTCGCGCTAAACAAGATTTGTGACACACTGTTCCAAGCTTTCATGCCATATAACTTTCTTTTGTTTTGACATGTGTTAATGCTAATTTTTTCTATGACAGTGTTTTATACTACTATTGTAATCCTAACTCGAAATGCCTGTTAAACCTTGTACTTAGCAAAAACGAAAATAAAAATGTTTAGCAAGGAGATGAAAGTGCAGGGTGGTCTTAAAATTTTGAAACTGACTGTATATCAAACGACTTGGAATGATGTGCCATGAATGAATATAACGTAAAATTATTAATAGTCGAAATCGGTTCAAAGGTGCCTGCTTTTCATGGACCCATTATGGTTCATTAGAACTTTCAATGCTAAAATATGGCACGTAATATATCAAACGACTTGGAATGATGTGCCATGAATGAATATTACATAAAATTATTAATAGTCGAAATCGGTTCAAAGGTACCTGCTTTTCGTGGACCCATTATGGTTCATTGTAACTTTCAATACTAAAATATAGCATGTAATATATCAAACGACTTGCAATGACGTCTCATGAATGAATATAACGTAAAATTAATGATAATTGAAATTGGTTCCATGATTCGTGTTTAATGATACCATTCTGAAACTATTGGAAACTTTCTCTGCTAAGATGTGGCATGTAACTACTTACGCCTTATATTATAAATAGTTAGTGTTAGGCAAATTTTAACATTGGCTGGTAGCTACTGATCCCTTCACTGATATATGTTTACGTAGAAAAGCGTTGGCAATAGTTTTTGAAGAAAGATTATTAAATAGGAATGCCAACAAATTAAAGGATTCGTATATGTACTAATCTATAGAGAAATGCTACTTTCTCCATTTAACTTTTCAGATTGTTTTATTCAGTTTGAAGTATACGTTTGCCTTAGAAGTACGCCTTTCTTAGCAACCAGAGGCTTCCTTTGCACCCTCATCTAATTCATAACAATGAAAGGCTTCTTTAGATATCAAATGCTTTCCTTTCGTTCTCGATTTCTTTAAAATCCTATCGGTCCTGGGCATTTCGGTTGCCTGACTTGTTTTATTTATCATTTTGTTTTATCTAAAATTTACTTAATAATATTAGGATAAACAGCATATTTAATTTCTATTAAAAATAGAATTAATTTAATATGCAAAACTGTCAAAACAATAAAATTGATTGATAAAACATATGTTTTGTTCACATGTTTTGTTCACGTTGTATGCCTTTATGATGATGAGTGAGAAGAGAGAAATTTTAAAGTAGTTTCTTGACTTTATTCAGGAAAACCTAACTATCTTCTATGCTTTCATCTCCCTCTGGCTGACTGGAGCGCCACGAGTGGCCAAATCGTTAAAGATGCCAAACTTAATGCAATGGCTGCCAGATTTGGAGTAGAAGTGTTTTTCGTTAAGGTATACAAGAATTCTTATGCAAGTTCGAGTGACATGACATCTAGCGAGCGTTAATGCAATCAACACATGGGTAAAGGTACAGTATCTACATATACAAAGAAGGATGTTTGTTTGTTTGTTAGTTTGTTTGTTTTTTTCTTATGCAAATCTACAGTTTTATTTCGATCTTGATGAAACTTTGCATACTTGACCTTCAAAGCATGAGGAAGGTCACTGTCTACCTCAAATTTCGAAAAAATAATAATTATTGATAAAAAATCGATATTCATGGTTATAGCAAGGCATATTAATGAGAAATATCTCATGACTAACAATGCAAGGCAAAGTTTGTGCAACAATACTTATCAACAATGGTATCAACACGCAAATCACAAACACTCTGCACTGACCAACAATATGTATCTCATGGCCAACAATGCAAGGAAAAGTTCGTGCAACAATAGGTATCAACAATGGTATCAACATGCAATGCACCAAAACTATGCAAGGATCAAAAATATATATCTCATGACCAACAATGCAAGGTAAAGTTTGTGCAAATGTAGATAAGTTTCAATTTGTATCAATGCATAGAATTCCTGTTATTCAGGCTTTTCTTAGAAAAGAGAGTTCTTAGTACTTAACAATTTGTTGATAATCTTTAAAAATGATCAGTAACTGGAGATAATGGAGAGTTAGCAGATAATTGAGAAAGAGTGGAAAGACAGAAAAAGCACTTCTTTAGCTCCGTGCTGTATTGAGCAAATGCTAAGCAAGTAAATAGAAGAATTGGCGATTGCTAGACTACACAAAATGATGAATGGTCAAGTTTTGCATCAAGACATGGAGAGAAGAGTGAAAATTGCAACAACATCAACTGTACATCTAAAATAAGATTACGTGAGTAAGAAATTATTTAGACTAGCAGTGGCATCCTTAGAGAGAGGTCCATCCATTGTGAGCCTTTAAAAATTTTTTTTCGAATTTTCATTAAGAATTTTTATTGTATTAATTCTAAGCGTTTTCATGTGTTTATTTTTAAAATATTTAAAAATTTAATCCATAAAAGAAGTCCGAACCACGCCGGTCCAAACATTTCATAAAAATACGAGAATTTTGACTATATTCTGTGGGAAAGTGTATATTTTGGAAACTGGGATGCTGATAATGCGATAACCGAACATTCGTTTCCAAGAATTATTGATAATGAGCATAAAGTGATGATGCAGTGACAGTACATTAATAAGGCAGCGTCTATAGATGAGGCAAAGGAGTCACGCGTGTCTCCCGTGAGCTCACTTTCAAACGTCCAGACGATTGACAAAAATTTGTGTGTCTGGAAAGGAAAGAAAAAGAAACTCTGCAACTAAAAAAGAAAAAGCTATACGGACATTTGAAACATCTAATCAACGGGGTTTCGAATGGATCAAGAGGGTATAAGAGCTTCTACGTCAAGGGCAAGAAAAACTTGAGTCTAAAGTATCTGGTGATGCTCCGCAGTGGTGAGGCAAGTCAAAAAGAGTTTAAATAAAGTCCCGGTATATCACCTAGATTTCTGTTTTTCGTATTTTTCGTAGAATGGATAGTCTCTTTGCTCTGTGTTGTATTGATTGAGTTATTATGTAACTAATTGGGAGTTATAATTTAACTTTTTGAGATAGTTCTGTTTACCTAAAAAGTGTAATTATCCCGGGCAACGCCGGGTACCTCTGCTAGTATTTGATAAAACTGAAGGGAGACACTTGATGAGAATTTGTAACTCGGTCATGCAAGGTTAGACAGCCGTACGAACTGAAATTCTCCTCTTTGAGAGTAAACAAAGAATTCTGTTGGTTTTTCTTTTTCTTTCCGATGTTTTGCCTTGGGAAGGTAATAATTAAACTGCCTTAACACGTATATGAAATGTCCACAAGGAACAATTAGAAAAATACCTAAAGAAGATTCTGACCCATGAAGCCTTGGAGATTAGAAAACATATGACAGAGAATCCTGATAATATCCTAAACAATCAAATTAATTCCGAGAAGAACCTGATTCTCGATTTTTTCAATGCTATTTTAAATCATAAAATCAGAAGACGATATGCGTCATCCAAACAGAACTAATTCTATCCATTTTTTATAAAAAATTTTTAAACGTTTTCTATTTTGTTATCCAACCAATTAATATGTCACACTCGGTTGTTTTGGCTTGTTAGTCTACAAATTAGCGCCCTCCTCGCCTGATTGGTAGATAGTTGCCATATATTCAGTTGTGTAAACTGGACATCTCGCTGATGAAGGGTTTCTTCAAACTGTACAATATCTTCACGATTGATGACCTTTCTTCTGACCACAAGCCTATAACGTTGAACTTTGACAATGTTGACATCACTTTCAGAGAAGAAATCAAACATCATCAACACTGGAAGCTCTTCAAAGATATTCTCGAAGACTATGGCTGCCGTCCCGACGTTGCGTACTGTACGCAGGACATCGATCAACGTGTTGAAGACATCATCAGACGTATGGTAACTGTCCCATAGAAGCTAGTGATTTTCCATCATAGAATAAACCTCCTCATTGAATCCAGCTCACTCCTGGAATCCAACGCCTAATTGCTCAAAGAAACAGGACCCGTAGGCTATGGCAACGCTATCGTGAACCATGCCTCAAAGCCAAGTACAACAGGCTTGTGCGAAGGGTCCAAGAAGAGATAAAAGAGAATCGCGACGCTAGATGGAATGATAAACTCAAAAGCTTCTCCGCTCGTGACGATTCCATTTGGAGTATGGTCAGAGCTTTACAGAAGAAGAAGAATGATACGCTTCCTCCACTCCGCACACCACAAGGTGACTATGTGCAAACTGATCAGGACAAGGCCCAAATCATTGCAGATTCACTAGAAATGCAGTTTGTTACTCCTACCAACAATAATCCCGAGAGCGAAATCATGTCTCAGCGTGTGGAAGATGGTCTTATCAACTTTGATGAAGTCCCGCAACCTTTAACGAAGAACAACGTTGAGGCCGGAAAGATCGCCACCATAATAAGCAAACTGAAAAAGAAGACGACTCCAGGAAGAGACAAGGAGAGCAATAACGCCCTTATGAATCTCCCGAAGAACTTTATTGACGAGCTCACCAATATAATTTTGAGACTGCCGGAAATTTTCTTACTTCCCTGCGTCTTGGGACCAATCTATTGTGCTGAGTACCCCCAAGCAGGGGCAAAATCCAGCAATTCCCGCGAGCTACCGACCTACAGTGCTGGACAGAATTTTAAACTCACATGAATTTTGAACCAAACTTTACTAAAAACAAAAAGATCTACATTAGCTTTTTACATACCATTTTTCAAACATAAATTTACCACTTTGCTTATTGTCATTCGTATATTTTAAAAATTTTGTGAACAACGACAATAAACTCATAATTTAACTTGGACAAAATTATAAACTCACCCTTAGAAAACAGAAGTATGGCGATTATTTTTCAAACATTAGTACTTTGTTGGTCCTCCATTGTTTCTTATGACTTCAAACATCCTGTTTGGCATCTAATCGACAAGTTTATGCAATACTCAGTGGTGATAGATTCCCATCCTTCCATGATGGCAGTGGTAAGCTTTTGAGTAGTCTGGAATTGCCGATGATCTTTATAAAGAAGACGTGCTAGTTGTCCCCATACATTTTAAATTGGGCTGAGGGCTGGGGAGCATGACGGCCAACATAAAACATTTATCTGCTGCTCTTGAAACCATTTTTTCATAAGGTTGGAACGATGGCATGGAGCATTACCTTGCTGGAAAGACCAGTTATCTCCACTAAGAATTTCACCATAGCTTGAAAGTTGAGTTTCCAGCAGCACTTTGTATCTTGCGGAGTCCATGCATCCATTGCTCACTACCATATCACTTTTACTCTGAGCAGAAAACGTTCCCCAAATCATTACTGAGCCACCCCCTATTTGACGACTCAGTTTAAGCTATTCGTCTTGTCTGGTGTTATGCAAATAATAGTCCCATCCATCGGGACCATCAAGGTTGAATTTCTTTTCATCAGAGAACACCACTGTGTACCACTCGTGAGTCCATGCCATTTTTTCTCTACAAAACTCCAATCTTGCATTTATGTGAGCTTGGTTTAGAGGTGGTTTTCGTAGAAATTTTTTGTAGACAATGGTGGGAGTTGTTGCAGAACCTGTGCAACAGTGCCCCGAGAGCAGTTAAGTGAAAGTACATCTACAATGTGTCTAGCAGAAAGATTGCTTCCAGTTGCCGGTCGTCGAATGAGATTCATCTCGAGAGCTTAAGATTTTTTTCCTTCCTCTTCGTTTCTTCGCTTTCCCATCAACTTCCCGTTGTAATACATTTCTGACAGCACACTGGGATCGGTTAAGATGAGCTGCAATTTTCATTTGGGACATTCCACATCCATGCAACATCAATACTGTCCTAATGGCTGTCTCACTAAGCTCTTTCATCGTGGCAATGTTTACACAGTATAAATCTGCAGCAGACACTTTCTTACAATAAGTGATTGCAAATACAACCTTTTTTGCAATTTGCATATGATAAAAATAGACGGGCGAACACATTTTTAAGGGTGAGTTTATAATTTTGTCCAAGTAAAATTATGAGTTTATTGTGGTTGCTCACAAAATTTTTAAAATATACGAATGAAAATCAGCAGAGTGGTAAATTTGTTTGATAAATGATATTTAAAAAGCTGATGTAGATCATTTTATTTTTTAGTAAAGTTTGGTTCAAAACTCATATGAGTTTATAATTCTGTCCAGCACTGTATTAGCCTCCTCCCCTCGATGTCTAAAGTTTTGAAGAAAACGATCCTTGTCAGATTCCTAGTGTCAGAAATTAGGGACGAGCATCGTCCAGAATTTAATGACAGAAAAGATAAAAAAAAAAGGAAAAGAAGGAAAACAGAAAAAGAATAGAGCGAAAGCGCTATAGAAAGAAAACACCCCCGCCAGCAAACATAGAGGTCGGGCGAGACCAAGAGAAAGTGAAGAAAGTGAAAAGGGGAGGAAGGAGAAAAGAAAAAAAAAGAGACAGGGAGAGCAAATTAAGATTCTGAGGAGAACGGTTGGGAAAAGGAGTGATAGAGGGAATTTGAACTATGTTGAAGCGAATACGAAGATAAGAGATAGGCCGAATGAGTTTAAAGAACGGAGGAGGAGAAATAATAAGCCCGAGCATAGAAACAGGAGTTTTCGGAGTTGGTGCCGTCGACGAAAGACCGACGACGAGGTGTTAACGGAGGAACGAGGACGAGCCAGCCGAACAAGGGGAAGTGCTGACATCGTGACGGCGATACCGGCCGCAGCCCGTGAAGAGGAGCAGCCTCCGACGGAGTTCCAGCCCCCGCGACTTCAGCAAAGGCAATTTGCGAGCAAGCAGCATTATGCGAACTGGCGCCAGATTCCGCGTTTTGCTCGGCTTGCGTTGAGGCCCGCTCTCGACGACGTTCACGTGAGTGCGCTCCCGTTATCTATTAATTATCTAATATGTGCGAATTATCAGTACTAAATTTATTTGAGTAATTGGTTTATTGACACGTTAAATAATGCAGTGCTCCGAGAACGACTTAGTTTGTTAATGTACTGACTGCTTTATAATGCTTATGTTATTCTTTGTTGCATGTGTACATCAGCCGCTTCCAGTTCACGAATTTCCTTGTGGTACTCCGACCATAGCAAGTTCTCTACAGATTCTTGCCGAATCATCCCGCCAGTGCAGCTTGAACTTTTGTAGGACCTGTGTCCGAAGCCCCTAGCACAATAAGTGAAAGTAAGGGACGAGCTTTAATTATTATTCTCGCGGCCCAGATAATTAGGGCTAATTCGGCTCTTTGTATCTTCCCTTATTAGGAAGAAGCCCCCACCCTCCTCATGGTGGGCATAGGAACTTTCGAGGTTATTTCGATCATCACGGAAGATACTTGCCTTGATATTATGATGGCCTTTGCGGAAGAGTAATAAGGGGAGGCGTGCAACGTTAAAATACTATACCAGTCCTGTTTATGCATATTTAATTAGTTAATGTACCACTAATTCAGCCAAAACTATTTTGTGTATCGTTCGATTTCATTGACTATTAAAGTTGTTTTGTTAACTAAAATGATCCCCCTCTTTCTCTGCTGTCACACGCACAGAGGCTTGCCAGAAAGACGTGACACCAAGACCACTGTCTCACCAATGATCTACTTCGGAAAGATCAGTTTGACTTTCCTGCCGCCCACTCTTGTCAGATGCAGATATCGAGGCTCGTTGAAGACCTTAGCACCCCTCTGAACCTTTCCAGGGTGGTATTTCTCGATGTCTGTAAAGCTTTTGATCAGGTGTGGCATGGTGGCCTTCTCTAAAAGATGATTAGAGACGGGTTTCCTCCCCATTTGATTTTGATCGTGAAATCCTTTCTCACCGACAGGTCCTACCAAGCTAAAGTTGACGAAAATCTGACCACGCCCCGTGTTGTAAAGGCCGGTGTCCCTCAAGGTTCTGTCCTCGGGTTCTGTGCTATTTAATTACTTTGTACATGATTTCCCGAAACCCAAAACTGATAATCTATACTTCTATGCTGATGATACTGCCATTAAGACATGGGCACACAAGCCGGCTCACGTTATCACTCGTCTGCAGTACGCCTTGAAGATGTTCGAAGACTGGTTTAACTGCTGGAAGCTGAACCTTAACGTCGGAAAGTGCAAGGCTATGTAATTCAACAAAAGGTTCAAGCGCCCCACAGATTCTGTTGTTCTATTCAATTGTAGCGTCCCCACCCCCACTATGTATATCATATAGTCGTCAGACTTATTGTCCTACGTTCGAAGTGGGTGAGCGCTAAGGGTTCGGGACCGATAATTGGAAATAAAACCTACTACCACTGTGATTAGGTACCTTTAATTTATTTAGTTTAATAATCTTACATAAACCACAACCCACATTCCTCTTATAATACTAAAACTCACTACGACTAATGGGCCCATGAAGTTTGCATGCTGCTAAATAAAATAAGTTAATATATTCTTAATCAACCCCCAGCGACTTAGCCCAGCAAAGCCGGCACCTTGGCTCACTAGATTCAGAGACAATTGACCACTGTAGGTTTGGGTGTGACGATATCTATACTGCTAGCGATTTGGGATTGCTCTGCCCATTCATGACCCGAAACAAATATTCCGAAAAATTAGCACTCGATAGCGCAACGTCACTCCTTTATTATTGCAACTAAAGGGGGGAGAGACAGTGACCCCTCTTGGGCACTCATGAATGGGAGATGGTTACCCACTGGCAGTATCGATCATTCGGCTATCCATATTTAGCATCGTGAGTGCATGTGCCAGGTTCGCTAGTCAGCTTAAAACTAAATATATCTTGCTTTTCCCAACCATAAGTTTATCAATAACTAGTACAAAGTGCTTAAAAAATTTCTATTATTTTTGGAGAATAGTCTTTTATCGGCTTGCCGTGCGCTCGGAGATCTATTATCTCGAACACATTCAGTTCAGTCTGCTTAAAGATCTGCACAGGTGTGACATCTGTTAATCCTCATCTCAAAGTCGGGGCTCCTGCTGCATTGGTATATCTGTTACGCTCCTCATAGTTCAGTTTAAATTGAACACTAAAGTTTAGCAACTAAATTGGGACGAACTCACCAAAATCTTCGCATGTAGCCACCCTAGTTATCCTTCCTTCTAATAATCTGCTCCATGGATACTACTCCGTTCAGCGTGACCAACTGTCCTTGGCTGGCTCGCACGGCTCATCATTCGAGGTTCCACGGGCGTTCTCGTTCCTCAGTCTGTTTCGCTCCGATATAGCCATATGCCGTGAATCAAAATGAAAAGGCACATTGAACAATGATTAACTATGTCAAAGAAAATAATGTCAATTAGAGCATTTGAAAGGGAATACTTATGCAATGTCGTCCAGCTGCTACGAAAATGCCGTCGTATATTCTTCTTTCCGAACACTCATTAAATTTCTTTACAATATCGGGGTGACTTCTTGAGGCTGCTTATGTGAACGTTCCGTTTTCAGAAATAGAATGGTTCCATTACGAGTCGTCATGCTCTGGACTATTCTTTATCACTTATAATTTTTAAGCTTCCTTGATCAACCAGTATGTCCAGAGGAACACCAAAGACAAAAACTTAATAATCATCAAAAAACAAATTCTTTTTTTTCAACAAAAGCGTTGACACGATCATCGTTTTCTCCGAAAACGATCTCAACAATCCCCCGTTGGAAGCTGAGCTATATTCCGGGAAAGCATTCCAACAATTCCCAGTCCCAACAGAAGACCATTGTCGATCGCTCACGGCCTTACCCCCTCAACCAACAATAAAGATAACTTAATTAAACGCTAAACAATCACACTCATACAACGACACAGACTTAATAAAACAACAGTAAATAAAATAAAACGACAAATACCCTGATTATGAACGCACCCACTCCCACTTAAACGAACAAACGTGACTTCTTCTTAACCTGAACGTCACACAATAAGAAACTGGACTGAGTAGACAAATACAAATATCTCGTGGAATCGTCACGTAACCTACGCTCTGATCTAGGCAAAGAGAGCTAAGTACAGTCTCATAGCTCTCCTGGGTTGCAACAGCACCCTCAGCATCGAAAACAAGTTACTTCTGTACTAGTCGATTATTCGGACCATATTCCTCTATGGCATGCCTGCATGGATGACTATCTATAGAAGCAGATGGAGCGAGCTACAATCGTTCCAGAATGTAACCCTGAGGACCATTGCTCAGCTTGGCAGAAGGACTGTGAAAAACCAACCCATCCACGCAGATTTAAGCATGGCCCATATCGGAAACTTTATACAGGACCTCCTTTTGATTATGGTGCAGATGAAGATTCACGACAATGACCTAGTGACTGGATATTGAAGAACTCAATGGATATGAAGTGGCATATGAAGTATCAAAAACCGAGGCACAATCTTGCCGTCAACGTTGAAGACATCAGCAACGTTTCTTTCCCGGACTACTGAGGATGTGATAAGCTTCTTTCTAGTTGTATTTTTATTTCGTTTGTATTTTCTTTCTGACAATCGTCAATCTTATTTTCTTTTTTGTATAATATTGAAGATTGCTTGGGTTGGTCAGGCTTCTTGACTACCTCAGTGTATTTGGAATTTATTCTTTCGCTGCTTTCGTCCTATCTGAACAAATATACACTTCACTGTTTGATTGTCGATTATACTGTGTTGCAGTTTCTTGCCCTGATGATGAAATTGTATTTCGAAACGCGTTTGCTACATTAAAACGCTACCATATTGCTATTCCCAGACCCTTTTATTGTTTCTTATGTTTACAACAATATTGACTATTATGCAGTTATTAGACAAAAATTTTTTTCATTTTCCTCAGCAAAAAGTTTCACAATCATCAGAGACAGCTTTGGATTTCGGCAATCAAAAGAGAAAAAAGAGTAGCATCATCTTCAAATTACCAGAATACCATTGTTAAATTTTAAATTAGATTGCAAAACCTTTATGATTCTATCGTCTGAAATTTTTAATCTCATGCTGATTTCTCATATTTATATCATGCTTAATTTTTTTGATTTTTTTAACAGCTTGCAAAAAACTCCGTGGTAATTTAAGAGCACATCTTATTAATGGTTCTGTATTTTAACAAGACATGGAGATAGCCCCTCCTTTTGCCAATCTATTTTCTCCCCTCATGTTACAGAAAGCATAATCCGAATGCATTTTTAAAGTGCCAGATGCAGATGCCGATTGTGTTTGATTTAACCTGATGGCTATGAAGAGTGGAATGTTTGCTGAACATGTACAGGGAGCTGCAAATAAATACAGGGCAGTACTGCAGGATAGCCTATCCGCTCATACATTGTAACATCATACACTACTGTTTATAAAAATCGCAACACCCTGATGGAATAGCCCAATCTGCATTAAATTTGGAGAATTTGCATATCATGGGTCAGAAAAGAAACCATTAGATTTTCAGGTCAATACAATGCGTTTTATTGTCACATTAGTATCGGGTGAAACCACCGTGGGATGCAATTACAGCCTCTAAACGTCGTGGCATTGAGTCAAATAAGCTCTGAATAAGGGCCTGGGGAATGTCCTGCCATGCTCTGTCTACACGGGTATACAGTTCATCCACAATTGCTGCTGCAGGAGTCTGACGAGCCAATCGATGAGCAACTCTGTCCCACACATGTTCGATTGGGGACATGTCTGGTGAACGAGCAGGCCAGGGGAACAAGGGCATCTGATGTGCTTGGAAAAAGGCGAGGACATTTCTGGCCACATGCAGTCGGGCATTGTCCTGTTGGAATACAGCGCCTGGAAGGTTCTGCAGGAAGGGGATGACCTTGGGTTGCACAACTTCCCTGATGTACCGGTCACTGTTCAGATTGCCATGGATTCTGATCAGACGGGAACGGCCATGGTAACTGATTGCACCCCACACCATCACCCCTGGCGTTTGTCCTGAATGACGCTGCAGGATGCATTCTGGAAGGTCGCGCTCGCCACGATGTCTTCTGACTCGTATCCTGCCGTCATGGTGCTGCAAGTTAAACCTTGACTCATCTGAAAACACAACTTGTTGCCATTCAGCTTGCCACTGTTGGTGTTGATGGGCCCATTGCAACCTGAGGCGCCGGTGGTTTTGAGTCAAAGGAATCCGCAACAATGGTACTCGTGCCATCAATCCTCGCTCTTCGCTCCACTGCCTCCTTGCACGCATAATTGTCGTTGCATTACGTCCTACACGAGCAGCAATGTCACGATACGACCATCCCGCTTCACGCAGACCAATTATGCGTCCTCTTTCAGTGTCTGTCAGCTGTTGATATGGTACCCTTCGTCGTCGTCGAGGCATGGTGTTCTTTCAAGCAATTACTCTGAAAATCTAATCATTTATACTCTGACCCATTGTATGCAAATATTGCAAATTGCATATGGATTAGACCCATATGGATTAGACCCATCAGGGTGTTGCGATTTTTATAAACAGTAGTGTATTTCGACCACTGTTAATCAAATTTAGGGCTCATTATTGGTAGAAATATGATTAACAATGGTCAAAATATGATGATGCGACAATGTATGAATGGATAGGCTACTCGGCCGTACTGCTCTTTATTTATTTGCGTACATAGTGAAGTGTCAATCTCACTCTCGGTATCGCATTATCATCAAAACATTTGTGGTGCTGATCTTACATTGGATATCCAGAAAAAACATGTGATACTGGTGTACGATGTGATCTGATGTATAATTTGGACCCTGATTCTGATGCTACTTTGATGTCTGTTGCCATTTAAACAAATAATGATGTAAGTATCCAAACTATTCTTCAGGAGAGACAGCGATAAACAATTTTTTAACTGAAATTCCTGAGTGTGAATGAATCATGTAGCGGATTGGGTTGTCACCATCCCATGTTCTGTGGATTATTCTTATTATTATTCTTAAGGTGGGTTGGATTAGCGTTGTGCAATGCCAACGAAAACCTCGGCACTGATTCCTCGAGGAATATTGCGCTGAACCCAAGTACAAACACTAACATCCATGCTCTCGGCGGGATTCGAATCCGGTATTATGTAATCATCTCTCTAGTTCCGAGATCGACAAGACATGCGCCCTAACGCGTTCGGCTACCAAGCCAGCAAGTTCCGTGGATACTGCAATGTTAAAATCGATGAGCCATTAAGAGTTGTGTGGAGTCACCACTATGCTTTCATTGCTTTGTTTTCACCGCTTTCAGGGACAAACAGCAGTGCATGAGTATAAAGTCATCCCTTTCACACCTTCCATAGTCACCTGATCTCGTCCCATGCGACCTTTACCTGTTCTTACAACTAAAAAACGAACTCAGAGACGCCGTTTCAAGAGTGCATCTGAAGTTCAGGAAGCAACGACAGCCACCGGGAAGACCATCTCCTCCAAATTTTACCAGAAATGTTTTCAGCAAGTATATTTGCGTTGGCAGAAGCGCATAGTTGCAGTAGGGTAGTGCTTGGAAGGTGGTTGTGTCTAGCACGTGATTAGAATACATCACATCCGTCATGAAAGCCAGTCTCCGAACTTACGAGGGTGGATCGAAAGGTAGTGCACAACAATTTTTCTGGTAACATTTTTAATAATAAGTAAAAATGCACAAGTTTGAAGGTTTTATCTATTTGTCGTCATATGGATGAAGTCTCTCAACACATTTCCCCCATCGAGAATCATGAATTGACACCTCTTTCATTAAATTCCGTTTTCTGATTGTAGACCCACCTGCTCACGACTGATTTAACCCATTCATCTGAACAAAAGCGTTGGCCTTTTTAGAGTTTCTTCATTGGTCTAAGAGGTAATAATCAGATTGAGCGAGGTCTGGGCTGTAGAGTGGATGTTTGAGCACCTCCCAGCCAAATTCCTCAATTTTTCGTTGGAAAGATTTCTAGGCCTTCTTCGAAGAATTTGCAACACCTGAAAATGTTGCCACGGTTCAGACAATCAGCACCATGAATCTCCAACATTTCTCTGAGGGTTTCACTCGAATTTTTTTCATTTGAACTACAAAAAACGGACTATACCTGGCTGTTCTTGCAAGTTGACGATGCTAGCATAAGCGCCATCTTTACTCAGTAGTTATCAGTCCTTCCACTAGGACGACACCTGATCAAGCCATTGCTGTCTGTAGCGAAAGAAGTAAACTATCAATTTGACAACATCCGGAACAAAATAGCATTCCATAAAAAAATTGTTGTGCGGTACTTTTTGATCCAACCTCGTATTAAGCGTAATACGTATAGTCTAGTGCATAAAGGTTTAGACTTAAGTCATAGTTGAGCACGTGAATAGCATATCTCAGGCGTATACCTGCTACCCTATTTTCATTCAGAAGGGACAGGTCCAGTCTAATCTGCCTTGACTCTCAGTAAAAGTTCCTGATTTTGCAATCGATCAACATCCGGTAAGCTCAGTTCCTACGGAGCAGGTAAAAACCTTTTTGCACTAGACTGTACATACGAGCTTGGCAGACAGTAGAGACTGAAAAAGTTTATGGGAGCAGAAAAAGCGTCCTTAAATTGTACTATTCTTACAATTTCTCTTATACCCTACTCAAAGAATGAGTCTTTATATGAAAGATTTTACCAAAACTAAAGAGCAATAAAAAAAATAACAACTCACCACTGCTTCCAGTTTCTCTCATCAGGCTCTCTGCTGAGAAAGATAAATTTGAAAATTATTGATTTATCAAAGCCAAGCAGTAACAAAAATAGAAAAAATTACAGTAGAGGATTGGTATGTAGTACCCTTTTTTGTCTAGCCCTGCTTATATATATTAGAAGCTTTTTGCAGAAATTGATATACGTTAATAAAAATTAGTTAAGGCATCGTGTCCAAAGATATAAGGGTTTTTAGCATCAAAATGTTACGAGCAGTAGCGGCTCGTGACTATAATAATTGGAGGGGCACAAATTTTTCAAATACATCGATTGCTAAAATCCTAGGCCTTTTCGTTCAAACATTATCAGGCCTCAGAGGACTATATCAGTTTTAGTGCGTAATAGCTAAAGTTTAAGCAAGACGTTATAAATATAAAAGATTTCAGGTTCCTAGATTTCTGGTTTAAAATTTATAGCTTGATTTGATATTGAGGTCTCATGGCCCCTGTCAAGAGACATATTATTTTTCATATATATTAGCTAAATTATTAAGTATTACAAAGTGATTAAACAAAATTTCAGATCCTTAGGCCTTTCTGTTCAAATGTTATAGCTCCATTTGTATTTGAGGCCGCAGGGGCCCCGAGGCCTATATAAGTCTTTTTGTATATTGTCTGTAATTTTTAAGTAACGCACTGTAAAAATACAAAACTTCAAGTTTTATTATTCAAATGTTAGAGTGTGGGTGATTCTAAGTAAAAAAGTTCCTATGAACATGGGTCCGAATTTGAACGTTAACTGAGATATGAACAGAAAATAAAATGCCACCACCAAGATCAACAAGTTAATAATTCGGCTTCTGTAAAGCCCAGGCTAATGAAATTCGGAAGAATAACAGGGTACATAGCGGGAAGAACTTCGTTGAAATGAACAGGCAAGCTGCACCAACAAAGAGGCAAGCCAAGGAGCTACACCAGGGGCATTGGCAGCGAAAACTACACGTGACTGACACTAATCTGAGACGAATACAAGTGTGTGACACAAGTTTTTCATCACTGTGTATACCGTTAAAATTTTATCGAATTATAAGAATTAGTTTCCGACTTACCCATTCAACATTGTAACAGTGCTCACATGCGAGTACTAATCAACGCCTGTTACGATGTTGACTACGTAACTCAGTTGGAATTCGATCCAATTTTAACTGTATTCACAGTTTAATGTACCCTATTATTCCTCCAAATTTCATCCTCCTAGATTTTATTAAACCTGAATTATTAATATGTTGATCTTCGTGGCGACATTTTTATTTCTGTTCGTATCTCAGTCAGCGTTCAAATTCGTACCCATGTTTATATGAACTTTTTTGCTTAGAATCGCCCATACTACCTCCCCTCGAAGTTTGTACAATGAATTTGGAATCATCTTGCATAAGTTTTAGTGTATAATAGCTAAAATTTTAAATAACTCACTATAAATATACAATATTGTACAAAATATACAAACGACCTAGCTAAATTCAGGTTCCTAGGTCGTTCCGTTCAAATGTTATAGCTTCCATTGTATGTAGGGCCTCGGGACCTCTGGCGGGGCTCTAGAGGCTTATATCACTTTCTTGTATATAGGTTTTATTTTTTTTTTTTAGAACCACACTACAAATTCACGTAATTTCAGGATTTTAAGCCTCTTTGTTCAAAAGATAAAAAGGAACCAGAAAATTAATACAATTGGCCCCTGAGGGGGCCCGGACCACCCTAGAGGATTCGCTATATTTTTCGCGCCGTCCTCTCTTTAGGATCTACGTGTGTACAAAATTTCAAGCCTCTATGTCAATCCTTTCAAAAGTTATGGCGTGTGATATACACACATACATGTGTACATACGAACACACATACATATATCTGACCGTCTTTAATACGCTTTTATGCTAAACCCCAAAAAGTAGTTTAGAGATACACAAAGAAAATCCTGATTGCCTTATTGATAGTCAGCTTGCCTATTTCTGTTAATTAGTGATGGCTAGTGGACACTAGATTAGGTGAAATTACTTGGGACTTAAAGTATTACTGACTCCTGACACTCCCTCCCATAACTCCCAAAGACAGCTTTTTGAAATAGACACCTGTATAAATAGTTAGTGCGCGCATGTATTGTTTGTACCAGATAATGCAAAGAAAAGATGAAAGGAAACAGATAATCTGGACAGCAGTGGATTTTTTTACCAAGAAGTATTTGGCTTTTTCGGAGAAGTATTTGATTTGGACATCCACAATAGCAGCCATTTGTGGATGCATCATGAAGTCACACAAGGAATGTTCACGAAGAACGAAATGCCTCAAGAGATCAAGAGAGGCATCTTCTGTTTGATGGGCTGTCTTTGGTGAGAGCATCGTAATTTATTAATACTCCAAGACACTGTAGGGATTCTACCAACACATTCAGCAACACACCCAAGAGAAAAAACGGTGCAATATAATTCTCAAAAATGTCAATGCAAGGCCACCAGCCTGTCGCCACATTACCAACATAGAGGCACCAAGGTAGTGGCTAAATTTTTCAATACAATGAAAGATGAACTTTAAATGACTGTATAGAATTGATGCAGGTTTGCTTTGGCAATATGGAAATATTTTATTGCCATTCATTTTCGAACAACTTAAATATATTGTTAGACACATGTATGGAAAATACTGTATAAAACTAAAGAGGACAAGTATTCCAAGTATTATATTTTTAGAATTCTTCACATCATTGGTAGTGTTGATAACAAAATCAAATATGCAAACACGTAAGTTTTTTAAGTTAAGTTTTCGATTTTCGATGGCACATTTCCCCATTGCGATCTAAGATTGTATTCATCGTCTTCTGTTTTTTTTGGGGGGGGGGGG
>JAHWFO010048557.1:15385-27425 GCA_023313115.1 Rhysida immarginata | reverse complement strand
TTTTTTTTGGGGGGGGGGGTATTTATTTAATTATTTATTTATTTATTTATTTATTTATTTCAGTAAGTAAAGTAAACAGCATCCACCCAGGACCTGTATGGCCGAAGGCCGAGCCCTGAGTGGTTGACAAAACAAAAAACAATGCAAACCATAAGAATACAAAATCCGATAAAAGAAAAAAGAAGGAAAAGAAAAACAAAAACGAAAAAGTTCAATTGAATTTGCTCAAGTAAAGCATTAGACTGGATCTAAAGAGACTATATAGAAAGAGAGGAGCGAATTTCAGGCGGTAATTTAGCCCAGAGTTTTAAGCCAGCGATGAAAACACTGTTAAGTAAGTAATTGCGTCTAATCAAAGGAGAAGCTAAGGAGACATGATAACGGGTATTATAAGGAAGGTTGGAAGCTGAAGAAAAATGAGAGTGAGAAAGAGATATTAATAAAAGGTTATTAAGAGCTTTATATATAAAAGTAGCTAAGAAGTGTATAGCTAGCAAATTGAAGAAATAACAACCGAGTTAGAGAGATGAGATACCGAGGAAGCTTTACGTAGTTTTTATAAAATCCGAAGAAACCATTTTTGAAGAGAAATAGGTGTAACAAATTAGATTTGGTGGAGGAACCCCTGAATTGTATCCCGTAAGAAAGCATAGGTTGAATTAATGCATAGTAAAGCAGAAGTAAAATGTAAAGAGGGAGATAGTAAAGACGGGAAAGAGCCCGAGACCGCATGAATGTGTGGAAGCAATAGCATGAATGAGTGTGTCTGAACAAAGATTATAAGACAAATGAATTCCCAGGTATTTAAAAGATTTGGAAGAAGTAATACGATGCGAAATACAGGGTGAATACAAAAGTCTGAACCACCTTTTATTTTTTGAACCGAAGCAAATATGTCAATTTTGATGAATCCAATGAATAGGAAGTTGTGAGTGGCCTATCCCATGGTGCACTTTTCATCATCCCAAATATGCAAATTAGGACACATTCAAAATTTATCTCAAAAACTGTAAGGGATAGAGAAAAAACCCAATTGCAAACTTGTTCAGCATAAAAGAACAAACAAAAGAAAATCATCCAAATCGGACCAACCAATCACCCACAATCACGTGGTGAACTGTTTGTAGCTTACAAACAGTCACACTGCACAAGGAAAACTGAATGTTGATATTTCCACCACGTAAAGCATGCAAATCAAAAATTAACATAAATTACCATACTCACGTTCACTTTCTTGCGGAAAAGCAAATAAAAGGCATGTTTCAGCACACAGAAAACAGAACAATTCCAGGATGGCAAGCTACACTGTTCCGGAAATGGTCAAATGATCTTTTGCTTCGGAGAGGCAAGGAGAAACCTACATGCTGCAGTTAGGTTGTATCGAGACAGATACCCTAACAAACGCCATCCATCTCGTCAAACAATGAATCACATTATTCAAAGATTCGAGGCTACAGGGAATGTTAATGCAGAACGAGGATGACCAACGGCACAAGGCGACGAGGATACAACAACACTAGTTCTGGCTGCAGTTGCTGCACATCCCCACACAAACAGCAGAGCAATTGCTGCAGATGTTGGGTGCCATCAGAAAACTGTTCTCAACATTCTACATGCATATCATTTTCACCCATACCATATTCATTGTCACCAGGAGTTACTGCCATTGGATTATGTTATTAGGGCCGCCTTCTTCAACTGGTTACTTACAATCCAACTTTATGAAGCCCAATTCACCAGGGATGGAGTTATCAACAGGCACAACCATCATCGTTGGGCAGACGAAAACCCACGATGTCTGCGAGAAGCAACTCATCAAGTGAACTGGAGAATCAATGAGTGGTGTGGATTGTACAGTGACACTGTGGTTGGACGTATTTTTACGATGGAACACTGACTGCAGAACGCTACCGGGCTAAAATTCTTAACGTGGTAGTCACAGACTTCATTGACAATTTGCCATTGGCCTCGTATCAGCGCACGTGGTTTCAGCTTGATGGAACTCCTCCACATTACGGGTTGGTCGTTCGCGAGCGTCTAAGTGAGATGTTTGGACAACAATGGATTGGCCGAAGAGGACCAGTTCGTTGGCCACCCCGCTTCACTGGAGGATCTGGTTCAACAAATCCAGGAAGCGTGCCGAGGAGTGACACCAGCCATGCTTGCCGATGTTTTGGCGTCAGTTAGGTTCCGTGCCCAATTGTGTTATGGTGCCCACGGTCGTCACATCGAGCATTTTGTTGATTAACTTTTTTTTAAACAGTTGGAAGTAACTTGTTTGTGCAGTGTGACTGTTTGTAAGCTACAAACAGTTCACCACGTGATTGTGGGTGATTGGTTGGTCCGATTTAGATGATTTTTTTGTTTTGTTTGTTTTTTTATGCTGAACAAGTTTGCAATTGGGTTTTTTCTCTATCCCTTACGGTTTTTGAGATAAATTTTGAATGTGTCCTAATTTGCATATGGCTACCCACAACTTCCTATTCATTGGATTCATCAAAATTGACATATCTGCTTCGGTTCAAAAAATAAAAGGGGAGGTTCACACTTTTGTATTCACCCTGTATAACATTTTTTTTGCGCTGGAAGGAGATTATATAGGTTGTTTTTTCAAAGTTAAGTTGCAAATAATTAGTACAGTTCCAGGTGAATAATTTATTAAGAACTGTGTTAACTTATGTTCAAAAGTTAAGAGCAAAGAATCAGCTAAAGATAAAGTAGCATCATCAGCGTAGATAATTAGAGACGAGGGAGGAAGTATGAAGTAAAGATCATTTATGAATATATTAATGAAGAAGCAGAGGAAGGATAGAGCCTTGAGGGACACCCGCATTACGAGTGATAGTATTGGATGAAATACGAGTACTAAATAAGCAAAGAGTATATTCTCTGTTCGACAAAAAGCCAGTCCAGAGGGGGACCACGAATATTAAAGAATTGAGAGAGCTTCAATTAAAGATTATGAGGAAAGGAATCAAAAGCCTTAGAGTCATTGACAAATCAAGACACTAAAAATTTATTGTAGCCATATTGGAAGCTAAAATTCAGTAAGCTCATAGCAGGCTGTAACCTTTTGCTTCACATTTTTCGGTAACCTCAACAAACGCTAAAATAGAAGGCTTTTCTTGTTCTTTCTTTTTTTATATTTAGAACCTGCGTTAGCGAGTTGTGCTTTTTTAGTGCTTGCAGCTGCCTTTGAAATAATTGTGCTATTAAAGCCTTGCATAGGTGCATAGAATTTTTCTGCTAATGGTATTCGCGCAAGTCATCTATTGTGAAAATTAAATAACCGCCGAATGCTTGAGAGATCACCTTTTACATACAAACAATACTAAGCCAAAATTAAGCTACTTACGGCAGTCGAATGGAAATTCGCGATTATTGGTAAATTCTTTTTTTTTTAATATAAAAGTAAGCTTTCGTCATAAGTGTGCAGTGGAATTAAAATTTTAACATACGTCATTGGTTTGTATGATGAAACTTTGCATTATTGATGCTGAAATTTAAGCTGTGGTCTCTTTAATTATTATACAGGGTGTCCCATAACAGGTATAAAAAACTTCGTGAGCGTATTCTACATAAAAAACTGAGACGAAAATGCCGAATACAATTTTTGTTTTAGATCGTTCATTTCTGAGTTATGGGTCTTCAAAGATAGCAGATCTATCTTCTATATATATAAAAATGGTTGTTTGTATGTATGTATATTTGTCTCTTATACAAATCTACAGTTTTATTCCAATCTTGATGAATATGTGCACACATGACCTTAAAAATAAGGAGAAGATCACTGTCTACATGAGATTTTGAAAAAAAAATCTTTTATATAAAATTCGTTTTCGGTTTGTTAACACATTAACTGGTGTTGCACTACAAACGTAACACATTTACTGGTGTGGCACTGCATAATTAATCAAATTAACCTCTTTTAGGGAGGGGGGTAACGAATTGTAGAGTGTGCTTTCCATTAAGGGCGATATCTCCACCATGACCTACCTAAAACCTTCCCAGGCTCCATCGAAATTACCATGACAAATTTCATCAAGATTGATCTAGCCATTTTGAAATGCATAGCGAACAGATAGGTCCATGTGTGTTTCTTATAGGTCCATTTTGAAAAATTCGAACCAGGAACCTCGACTGTCATGGTCGACGTCTCTATCAATTGGGCTATCACAAACACTTAAACAGCCATATTGTCACTAAGTGTCTTAAAGACAACCAAGTTGTCAAGAAGGAAAGCCCAATGGGAGTTGGGCACCCGGTTCACAGATCGTGAATTTCCCCTATCCAAACCATCAGAAAGTTTGATGAACACACAATAAGAAATAAAGAAATTAAACTGGAGCAAACACCAAACACTACTTGGTTGTCTTTAAGATACTTAGTGACAGCATGGCTGTTCAGGTGTCTGCGATAGCCCAATTCATGGTTTCTTAATTGCAGAGATTATGACACTCGTAACTGTTCCAATGCTATCGGCGCGAACCAGAAGATGTACCGGAAGTAGATGGCGAACGAGCAATCTATGCTCCATTTATTAAATTTTTATGAATCATTTTGAATCATTTATTTAAAATAAAAAGCTTAAAATGTATAACTAGGGTGTTTGTTTCCTGACCCTGAACGCCGTACATGCCATCGCTCATCTTTCCGATGGAGCATAAACCGTGATTCATCGAAAAAAAGTCACCTTTCGTCACTCTGTTGCTGAGAAAATAAATAAAAAGGGTCTTTGAATAGCAAAATGGTAGAAGTTTTTATAATCTACGCGTTTCAAATTACAATTTTGCTATTCAAAGACCTTTTAATTTATTTTCTCAATCACCAGCAAAATTGACCGGAATGCAACTATTGATTCTGTTGCTGTCCTGTTGCGGTACTGGCGTGCAGATGTCAGTCTTTGTCGCCGGTGAACATCCGTTAGCATTGGTGCACAAACCAGCCATCTGCTGCGGAACTCCATACGGAGCAACGTTCGCTGAACTGTCATTTAGGATACACGTTTGGTAGCCCCCTGGTTCATCTGGGAGGTCAGTTGGTCCACGTTTGCACGTCTGTTCGCTTGCACGCATGTAGCCGTCGTTCATCTGTCATCTATGACCCGTGGTGCCTCACACTTGGCACGTCGCTGATTTTGGGTATGGCCATTCTGCCATGGACGGTACACTTTGACCACGGCGGCACGCGAACAGTTCACAAAACTAGCCGTTTCGGAAATATTGCAGCTCTTGGCTCGGAAGCCGATGGTCGGATATATCGCTATGTTTCGCCATGACTCAAACAATTGCAATGTTTTCTGCTTCCTTCTGACACCCTTTCTATATCCCCCTCAATTCTCATATTGGTACTCACCTTCTGGACGTAATCATTTTCCGTTAATGTTGAACGTAGGGGGTGGTCACATTAATTTGATTGGACTGTGTATAATAGCCAGAGTTTTCCCCTTGAAATTGAGGTTGCTGAGAAGTTGTAGATTAGCTGATAAGTGCTGAATTCCCGGACCGTAACACAGATCCAATACTGTTTGACATCGTAAAGAAACACATGGTTCACGGGCCATGCAGGACAGCCAGTGTTTTAAAAGTTATCCAAGAACAAACGATGACGGGAGAAGATGGATACCCGTCCTATCGTCAACGCTCACCTGAGCAAGGCTGATCTTACAGCAACAATAAGATCTCGTGATCAAGAAATTATTTTGAACAATAGATGGGTCGTACCCTATTCGCCGATTTTATCTATAATATGTCAAGCTCACATTAACGTTGAAATGTGCAAAAGCATTGAATCTATTTAAAATATTTGCATGTACGTAAACAAGGGCAGTGACCAAGCCACATTTGCGTTGAAAAATGAACGCAACGTATTCACAAAGTTTCAGTTGGGCCGATACATAATTTTTTCAGAGGCAGTTTGGCGCATTTTGAGCTTCTCTATTCACGAAAGAGACCCGCTTGTGATTCATCTCGATTTTCACCTTGAAGGAGGACAGCGAATACATTTTAACTTGCGCTTGTTTTTACATACAGTGCCGGGACGCACTTCTTTTGCCGATCTACCAACGATTAACGATGTCGAATATCCCACTTATCGAGATGCTTGCCGAGAGCGACACTTACTTGATGATGACAAGCATTGGGATGATGCTCTGGCTGAAGCATTCGTTACTGACAGTCCACATCGCTTGCATCATTTGTTTGCCGTTTTGCTGGTATTTTGTGCTTTTTCTGATGCCGCAGTGTTGTGGCAAAATTTCAAGATAAGCTGGCGGAAGACTTTTATAGGAATATCAGCCAAAGTATTGTAGGTGAACTGACGATAGATGGCGTAATAGTGCTCTTAATCAATTCTTGGTGACTATTCAAATTTGGTCACGTCTACAGGGCTTGCCAGCGCCATTAGTAAAAGGTGAACACATCAATAGAGACTACGCAGCGAAAAAAGTTATAATCCAGCAGAACTTGCGGAAACCTTGCAAAAATATAACGGAAAAACAGCGCACAGTATTCGAATACGTTTGTCAGTGTCAGCAACAATATGGGAGAAATTCTGCTGTTGGATGCGCCTGGTGGGACCCGGAAAATATTCCCCACTAAATCGTGTTGGAACAGTTGCCAGCCCAAGGAAAAAAACTCTTGCTGTAGCTTTGTCGGGAATAACAGCCACTTTTTTATCTGATGATAAAACTGGTCATTACAATAAAGATAAATAAAATTAACCAATTACCTGTGGATAGAAGCCACCGCTTTTACAACAAGTGAATACGCATTTCGAGTGCTACGCACTCATTTTTCAACATGACTCATAGAATGTTTAAAATCCAGATACATTTAGATATCAGTGATCACCCAGTATGTGTCATCTCAAGGAACAATGAAAAACCAGGGTTCCGTGCGATTGCAGTTAATAATATGGGACGAGCGCACCACGTCTAATCGAAAAGCAGTAGAGGTGGTTGATAGAACCCTCAGAGCTTTTCGACAAAATTATGAACCCATGGGTGATGTTACAATCTTTTTGTAGTGATTTTAGGCAGACATAAGTGTGCAGTGGAATTCAAATTCGCATTGAGTTTTTGATCAAAATCTGCAGATTTGAATTGAAAAACTACCGAAAACGCGATTCTGAGTTGCATCTGATTGCTGCCTTGCCAAATGAATGTAGCGATATATGTCGAAGGGGAAAACATTTTCACGTACATGTACGACATCACACTCAGGTGACATAACAGGACTTACATTTAAAATTAATATATCGCGGAAACTGCATGAAAGATACGAAGAAAATTTTCCTTTTCTCGCCAAAAGAACCCTTTTTTGTTATTAGCATACAACTGTTTTATAAGCTAAGAAAAGCTAAGTGTTGTACGTCTAAAGGCAGATGCAAAAAAGATGCCGTTTTACACAGAACTTGTGATATAAATGAGAATCCTACTCAAGTCAATCTAATACAAGATGCCTATAAAAAAACATTTGCCAGAATTTGAGAGGTCAGATTTCAGCTCCCAAATTCGAAGATAAATCAAACGGGAAGATTTCCAAAATTACACAGGTCAACAGTGAAAAATCATCTTGAATAAATTTGCGTTACTCTTGTGGTTGTTAGTGTACTGAATCCGATTCTGCTCTTAGATTGTTTCTATCACGTCGCATTTCCAAGGTATGCACATAGAGACTGCAATGTTAAAGTAATGGGTGGAAAGAGAAGCGTCTGTATTGTTAAAGTATTTATTTTTTCGGGCCACGTGGAAATATATCAGGCCCCAGAATCTGAATAATTTAAAAGAGTTTCATTGAAAAACAAGAAATCTGTGGGCGATAGAAAAAAAAACTGACGTCAGATACGGATTCAGCACATGGAGAACCATAAGAATCAGATCTTAACGTTAAAGATGACTTTAGAATTATTTTTTTTGCTGGCCTTTATTATTGTACGTAGTTTGTGTTGTAAATGCAGCTGTTAAATATCCTGATGAAAAATCATACAGAAAACGGTCAGGAAAGCCTCGTGCAATTCATGGCAGATCATTAGGTTTGCTGTTAAGTGCAACCTCTTTCTAATAGGTAAATTGACGGAAAGTTGTTTTAGCGAGTGAGTACCATTTCGAAATTTAATAAATAAAATTGCAAGATCCACTGACAAGGCAGAGGAAGAAATTCTATTTGTTGTTTTATTCATTTAATACTTCAATATATTATGCCATTATTGTTCAGGTAAACACAAAAGTTCTTGCCGTTTTTATGTTGCCGTAAAAAAGTGATAGAAGATATGCAAATGAGTGCACTGTGTGGTCCAAAATCTATTAGGGGGAGCAGGAAGGTTAACCTGTATAAATCCAGGGCTGTTGGGCATTCACATCAATCACATCTCGTGTAGAAGTGAAGACAAATGGAGGTATCGAAGGAGATGGTTAGGTGTTGTTTGCTTTATGACTTCAACGTGGGCTTGTCAGTAGCAGCATCAAGTTGGGGAGGATACTGTGAATGAACGCACCGCAAGGCATTGGTTCCAGAAATTCAGGTCGGGAGAATTTGCCATTTCTGATGAACCCGTAATCTAGTGTGTCTGGTGAGCTAGACGCCAAATGGTTCACTACGAGCTGCTCTCAACTGGCCAAACCATCACTGGGGTATTCCCAGCAGTTGGAACGTGTGCAACAGGCATTGCAGCCGAAGGAGCCAGCATTGGTGAATCGCAAAGGAGTACACTTCCTTCAGGACAATGCCTGGCAGATGTAGTGCGGGTGGGCAGGAAAACCATAGAGCGGCTTGGCTGAAAAACTTTGTGTCATCTACCGTACTCACCAGATCTTGTTCTAATGGATTATCACCTTTTCCATTCTCTACAACCATTTTCGTGGAAAAATCTTACACCAATGATAGAAACCTGCGAAAGGCACTCACGGATTTCTTTGAGTCCAAGACCGGCAAGTTTTACAGTCAGGAGATTGATCAACTGGAGACACGTTGACAGAAGGTGCTAGATGCCAATGGGGATTACTTTAGGGACTAGCGATAACCGACTTTTTGTGTACATCATTTTGTTTTCCTGAATTAAAAACGGCAAGAACTTTTGTGGTTACCTAGTAATTTCAAACATTAACTTGCAGATACACACATCGTTATACTAAACTAGCCCTGCTTTCTCACACTACAATAAACTACAACTAGCCCTGCTTTCAATAAACTACACTTCCTCAGTAAACGTCCACTTGCAAAAAAGCCGGAGAAGCATCTGTTCGAATGCTACCTTGCTTCCTCACTTCCCGGTTGTCTTCCTCTTCATGATGGGATCCATACCATACAGAGTCAACAACTACCGAAAATGCGATTCTGTGTTGAATTAAGTTTTACTAAAAAATGCCATACAGTAATGTATATTTAAGCTCAGAGACTCATAAGTGGGGCTCTGCCATAGTTTTCTGGATAGAATTCGGACAGGGTAGGCACATATACACTGAAGTATCATAAAGATCTGAGTGAACTGGCTTGGTGAACTGTCTTTGAAGTCTCTGATGAATTTCAGATGCTTTTACACCTTCTTTGTGGAGAAATTGATGATTATTCGTTGTTCCTCTTTGGTCGACACATCGCTGTTTTCTTTTTTTTTTTTTTAACAAACAATCGATTTTTATGGTAACCGGATGAGTGGTGTTGCATTTGCAGGATAAGCGGTAGTTGTCATCGCAACAAAGAAAGTTTAGATTTTATATCAATGAAATTTACAAAAAATAAAGCCCAAGTCAAATTTGAACGCTCATCGTACTTCACTGTGTTAAAATTAGCTTAAATCATGATAACATGCTTTCTAGTAGTGCAAACAGTTCTAGAAGCTTCCAGCTGTCAATTTGGAAATGCACCAGCAGACAAAACCATTGATATGCTTAGGTGGTGTAATATGTATTATGTTTGAGCATGTATATACCACTTTTTCTGGCATTTTAGTGTACTTTTCCCAGCGCACTTTAGTGTACTTTTCCCAGCGCACTTTAGTGTACCCTTCCCAGTGTATCTAATCTAAAGCAGTTATATCTTATTACCTAATTACCTGTATGATGGGATTCTTCAACTGTTTTCCAGATTCCATTTTTACATTTAAGCAAGGAATCATTAAGCAATGTTCCATTGTTTTTATATGTATATACGGCAAATTGCGTTCCTTTATTCCAGAAGACTTTTGCCCAATAGTTGGTTTTCTTTTCTGGTTCGTCACAGTCTTTATCTGTGTAAATTAATAAATATATATATATATACGAGTATTAAAGGAGAAAAAACATACTTTGTTATTAAGTTTTGTTAAATTTATATAAAAAGTTTTAATACTTGCATAATATGTTATCAGAATATATTGCAATAGCGCAGATATTAAAAACAATATTTTCAGGAGGTGTCAGTCGAATCGTGCTTCCTACAAAACCCTTCTGGCAATCCGATTCTAGCTTGTTTAAAGTTTCTTGCAAAAATTGTAAATAAACATGTTATAATAAATTTTAATAAATGATTAAAAATAACTTAAAATTGTAAATTATAACATTACTGTAATATCATAGTCTACATTAATGGCCAATATACCGTGTCCACCCACCAGTATTCTATTATTATTCATTGGCCTACCCGGGTAAGAATTTTGCAAGACATTGAAGATGTCGATCGTTACCTAGCAGTTGGATATTTGCAGCACGATTTTTCCCAATTTTCCCTACGGACAGAATTCTTTCCACTCTACTATGGAAACTAGTGTAGACGACCTCATTTCTGGACTCAACGATCATGGTGTCTACATCAAAGGCTACGCGGATGAATTGGCATCTACGTATCGGGAATAAATAGAATTAGACCTCATTTCTGTCCGGAATGCAGAGACGAAATTTCGAATGGCGAAGATAAGGTTGGCAGGAGATGCTCTATATTTTGTGCGGGAGGATCGGGGCTTAGTAGCAGATGAAAATTATGAAGTTTAAGGGGTATTGAACGCTCGATTCTTTAAAGAATCAATGGAACATAATGAGCTCAGATTTGCAGAATATCATCAGGAGAGGGGTGAGATTGTGCGCAAAATTGCAGTCTCTTGGCAGGAAACTTTTAGCGCCAATTGATGGTCAAGGGGACATTGTAAATGCTAAGCTGAGTATGCACTGCAGATCATTGAGAACAGAATAAAAGTTCTATTGGTCTTCTTGGGTTCAGTGCATATCTGCAATTGTTCGCAGTCATAAAGGCAAACTTAATACCACTATCTCGGAAGATATTTTATATCCTGGAGATCTCGGGGCCGATGTATGTGAAGGCGACAAATTTTTGAGAAATGTTTATCATTTTTGCCGCTTTATTAAGTACCGAAAGGTGCTTTATGCTATCAGTGTGGGGAAAAGACTCTGTCCGTCTGTCTGTCGGTCTGTAACTCAAACTCCTCCGAGATTATGAAAGATTTTCAAAATCTGTTTTCGTCAGTTGATGAATATGGTTCATGGCACGAACCAGTTACAAATATTATCTAAATCAGTTCATTGGCACGTGCACAAATGGTACCTCTATTTTCCTGCCCAGCAATTTTCAATAGGAAGAAATATTGAGTAATATATCTAACAAATCGTAATGACGAGATAGATGCGGTTATTCATTACTATTTTCGTCAGTCGATGAATATGGTACATGCCATGAAAAAATCATAAATTTTATCTAAATCGGTTCATTAGCACGTCCACAAATGGTACCATCACACCCCCACCTAGCAATTTTCAATGGACAGATATATTAAGTAATATGTCAAACAAATCTTAATGACGAGATACAAGCGAATATAAATTACTATTTCGGCCAAAAAATATGGTTCAGGAAATGAACCATTTTGAAAATTGTTGCAATCGAAACATTGGCACCTGCACTAATGGTACCTTTATGACACCTTCAAAAATTTTCAATGATAAGATATGGTATGTAATATATCAAACAAATTGTGATGATGTATCATAAATGAATATCACGTAAAAGTAATGATAGTCCAAATTGGTTTCAAGGAACCTGGTTTTTGAACCATT
>JAHWFO010048556.1:0-46149 GCA_023313115.1 Rhysida immarginata | reverse complement strand
CTTTCGTGCAACAATCCTGGTCAATGTCCTGACGTCTCTTTCCGACATCTTCCGTTTTCCCCTGCAGTTGCTCCTCCTGGACGTGGTTCGTCCTTCCTGTTCATATGCACACATCACCCTGGATACTGTAGCACGTGAGACAATCACAAATTGTGGCAGTTTTGGACACAGATGCACCTGCTAGACGCGCCCCAACAATCTGCCCTCTTTTGAAGTCGGATATGTCTCCCATTATAGCGCTCTGCACAGACAATTTGAAGCTTACTATCGAACTTTTTTACTGGAGTGACTACCAAGAACTCTGACATGTGATTCATTGATATGCATACGATTAATTTACCTAGAAGAAGGTTCTATTCAGCCCTGGGGTTATCCAGTGCTATTTGCAAAGGTGTTTCAGTTTCAATGTCCAATACCTGTAGGTACGTAAAGGCGTGAAATTCAGTATCCAGATTCCTCTAGGCAAGATCTACATTACTATGAAGTTTAGGCCCAATTGTTTCATTGGGGTCGGATTTGCGGGAGTGGCAGTCACTTGGTGTTTAGAACTATGGCAATATATGGCATATGATATATCATACGTTCGGAAATGATGTAAAAGGAAAGAAAATACGAGCTTTTTTACATTTTCTACATATTAGTTCGAGAAAATTAATTTTTTGATTAAAAAACTTGCTGAGAGGTAAAAAAAATGCAGATAAAAAGGGTAAAAATAGATGACTGCAGGATCTGCTACTTGCCTTACCCTACTCGGGGGGAGGGGGTAATTTCTTTTTAATAAATGTATAAATGAATTTCTGCTTCACTGCTAAAGCTCCTACTTGGAATGTTTACAAGATTTTATTTTTTTACATAGTTATTTTTAATTTAATTTTTTTCGAGAAATCTCGTGGCACACACAGTCTTAGAGCCTCATTAAAATGCATGTATGTTTTCAACCTTAGCATAGGGCATCAGAATTTTATAACATAGCTTAAAATAGTTTCGGGCCTCACCGGTCTAAATTCGCCCTGGAGAAGGTCCCTCAGCGTGATCTGTTACTCAAGCAAACTGACTTAAAAGCTCCTCATCCTCAATACTCCTCTGACCTAGCTCCAGCAGACTTTTTCCTGCTCCCCAATCTGAGGGCAAAGCTGAATGGGAAGAGATTTGACACCATTGAAAAGATCAAGAAGTATTCGCAGTGGGAGCTAAGGCTATTCCAAAACAGGCATTCCAGGACTATTTCAGAACGCTTCTGTTTCAATTGATTGCATTACCAAGCTAACCCATTTTCTTGGGAAATGGAATGCTAATAAATTGGCCATGCAGGGTATAATTCTTCTACCACTTATAATTCGACATATATCATAGATGAATCCGTCATGGATGCTTTTTTCTTGTACTCTCCATCGGATGTTTTAACGTTTTAAATCTCTTGCAATTTATTACATGCAGTATTTAAACAACTTACGAAGTGAGTGGTGGCTTTGCAGTATAAAAGATGGACAACAGGATTATCGACTAGTTTCGCCATTTATTCCCGGCTTCTTCAAGGTATTCTTAGGTACTTCGTTAGTAGTAAGTACAGTATTAAGATCTTTTCTGATATTTAAACAACTTAAGCTGACTACTTCCGTCATTATTAGGAGCTTTAGCATAAAAGCTACTTATAAGAATGCGCCCTTGGTCTGTACGTTTATCCGTCCGTCCGTCCGTCCGCCGTGTGCACGATAACTTGAAAACGAATTAACCTTAGCTCGGACCTATCAACTTTTTAGAATTTTTCGTGGATCCCTTCAAGTGGAATTCACGTGCTAAAGCAGTGAGTGTAAACAATACGAAGATAATGGCATGTCATAACAATCGATTTGTCAAGAAGGAATATATTGTTACTTTCTGTTCATCTTTTAAGCATTATTGACATCGGCGCGCGCACGTGAAAGCGTTTTGTCGACACACGATTCCTCAAGTGCTCATAATCTATTATTATTAATTAGCGGATGATTGGAGCTACTTATTGGTTTTATAATGTCAGTACGTCCCCTACTTAAGTTCTACATTTTTTGAGGTAGAAGGTTGAAATTCGGAATATATCTTACTATGGGCATGTCCATCTGCACAATTTAGTTTGGTTTTGATTGGTGCACTGGGGTCGGAATTACGGGGGTGGGATTCAGAGAAGACAAAAGATCTATGTGCTATTATGTACGTAAAGGCGTGAAATTCAGTTCCAGATTCCTCTAGGCCAAGATCTACATTACTATGAAGTTTAGGCCAAATTGTTCCAGTGAGTCAGGTTTGCGGTGGTGGCAGTCACTTGGTCTCAGAACTATGGCAACATATGGCATGTGATATATCATACGTTCGGAAATGATGAGAAAGTAAAGAAGATACGAGGTTTTTTACATTTTCTACATATTATATTCGAGAAAATCAATTTTTGATTAAAAAACTTGGGGAGAGATAAAAAGTGCAGATAAAGTGGTAAAAATAGATGACCGCAGGATCTGCTACTTGCCTTAACTTACTGGGGGGGGGGGGGGGGGCAATTTCTTTTTAATAAATGTATAAATGTATTTCTGCTTCACTGCTAAAGATCCTCTTTGGAATGTTCACAAGATTTTATTATATTTCTTAATTTATCCAATGCTTTTCAGTTGAGTTGAACATGCGACTACTATTGCTAATAAGTCTGCTAAATAAAAGGCTTTCAAAAAAGGCGGGAAATTTTGAAATGGAGCTCACGTTTCAAGATTTTCCGTCTTTTCTGACAAACACTACAAATCTAGGATAATTCATAATTACTGTGAGACTGAAATTTATATCATAAAACAAAAAGGAAACGAAACATTAATCTTAATGTCATTGTTAATACTTAAAGATTATTAATTTCATTTTTCATTTTAAATATCTAGTGACAAAAAAAACTAGAATTTATTTTTTAAACTAGATTTTTTTTACACTTCTAAAATCCTTGATTAAATACTTGCAATAGCTAATATTGGTGATGCTCGGAAAACTAAATTAAAGAAGGTCGCTGCCAATCCTTGGATGTTTGCTTTCTCGATTACTGAAGTATGAACGTATGTTATCAATGCCAACATGAACACGTACGTGGAGACAAACAGAATAAATTTATAAAACTGAAAATAAAAATTAAAGAGTCATAAATTTAATTTAGAATTGGTTTTCTTCCTGTAAAAGAACTGAACAACAATGATATTAGACTTGTACCCTATATACGAGGCTGGTTCAAAAACTAACAACAAATGGTTCAGAATAAGAGAATTGGAGGGACTTCACACAGTCGCATCTACGATAGGTGGAAGGTGTTAACTGTGTCCGACGCATTACATGCATAATCGGAAGGACAACGAAGGCGTTAACGTCAAAAGTAATCTAAGTCCCATAAATAGTCGTACAAATTATACGTAGGATATGCATAGGAAGAAATGTACATGTCACATGAAACTGATTTTATTTACTTGTTCTTTCAATAATACACAGTACAAGTACTTAAAATATTGCATCCAGGTGCTAGCGCCAATGTTAATTAATTTTAATTTTTTGATATTGCATGATTTATTTTGTGAGTAATAAAAAATCACAATATATTAGCAACCTAACTTTAAAGGGAGAGTCCACCAAAATGAAATTTATCATTAAATTGTGTTGCTAATTCACGATGTGGCGATATTTTCTTCAAAATTTATTCGATAGTACAGAAGATTGATTACGATCTATGGTAACGATTTGGAGGAGAAAGTTTAAGAAGAAACACCCTTTCTCCACCAAAGATCGTGCTATGTGGTGATCTTGGTTGTGGACTACTCCCCTGCACCGTATCTACTGTAGAAGAGATATTTGCAGAACGGAAAGCAGGCTGATGTTGTTCTATTCCTGTTTGCAAGCTTTTCAGAGACCCTCAATACTTGTTGGAAGGCGGCGAGCTTCAATAAGAGATCCAAAGAAATCTATCGGGAATGCATCTGGTGACTTGACAGGGAGATCATGAAAAAAGCTATAATGTTAATTCTAGTTTCATCTTCCAAATACAACATAAATTGAGCGATCGAGTTATATGTACGACTGGAGGCTTTGTCTTGATACAGCCAAGCTTTGCATTTTTCTTTACAATGCGGGAATTTCCTCGTGGAAAACTGGACTGAGAACTTGCCGATAATAAAGGGAGTTAACCTTAGCCTTTCTGTCCAACAGTGGCGGCTCGTAAGAATTTGTAATGGAGGGGCTGTATTATTCGGCAAAGTTGACCTTTAGGAACTGCGAGCACTACGTGCACTGCAGAGAAGCATCCCTCAGAGTCACCCAAATGAACAACTCATTCATAGCAACTGTTTCGTATCCGCCCTGCAGTGAATTTTCACTTAAAGACGCCACTGTTGACCCATAATTTCGCAGCATTTTACTCTGAATTTATTAATTACTATTAAAAATTAATAAAATTTATTTTAATTCTTAAATATTTAACAATAATTAGTTAATTTTATTGAAACGCTTAGTATAAGAATTTACAAAATTATTACTAATTAATAACTGATTTAAACATTTGATATATTAAAAAAATTACTTTGATACTTGGGGTCTTTGTTACTGTTTACATATACGGTGGCTACGCAATGACCTATCAATTATCAGAATTATTTTTATATTTGCGGCGTAAGACCATGTAGCGAATGTACGAATAACTCTCGTAATAAGAAAAATAACCAGATTTACTACTACTCCAAAAGAAAGGATCGACATACTCTAACTACTATCACTACCTCTGCTGGTCTTACCATTACTGATGGAGTGGATATTAGTAACTGTTTTGCCCAGCATTTCAGTGAAACTGTCTCTACTTCTTTCAATACATTCTCGGAGAACTGTCTACCTATTGTCCCCATATTGATAATCTCATCTTAACGGAGTTCACTGATAGAGATGTTGCCTACGGCATTAATAGATTACGGGCCAAGCCTTGCAATTACGAGGTTCCTTCCTTTATTCTAAAAGGCCTTCGAGATGTCATAATTATTCCTCTTAGGCGCATCTTTAATTTGTCTCTAAAAGCTGGCCACTATCTTAAAATAATGAAGAGTGCGGTTGTGGTTCCTGCCTTTAACGGTGGTTCTGCCAAACGGACTGACATTGCTAGCTATAGGCCGATCTCTCTCCTTCCACCCACTGCCAAAGTCTTTGACAGCATCATTCATAAACATCTTCTACAACATGTCCTTCCTCATATTCCTGCGTGTTAACATGGTTTCATTCCCCGACATTCCGTTGTGAGCAATCTTGTATCTCTCACCACTCATGCTCATGATGCTCCTGACCACTGCCAGCAACTTGACGTGGTCTACTTTGATATGCAAAAGGCGTTCGACTCTGTCAATCATAAGTTATTAATTAAAAAATTGCGTGCGTATGGGATTGTTGATGGAGTCCTTCGGATAATGCGCTCTTTCCTGTTGGATCGACAGTTTGTTGTATCTATACGACATCATTCATCATTGCCCTATAGGCCTCACTGTGGTGTTCCACAGGGTTCTGTCTTAGGGCCTTTATTATTTGTTATCTTTACTGCTGACCTCCCCGAGGTAATTAGAAACTCCCATATATTGATGTATGCAGATGATGTGAAACTTTTTGGTAACATTATAATTGTCTTAATGCTCACCTGCTTCAGCAGGAAATTTTTAGTATATGTCATTGGCGTGAGCAGAATGATCTTGCAATTAATGCAACCAAATGTGACAAAAAAGACCAATTTTATGAGTTCTCCTAGTCTGTTTGTGGAAATGTGCAAGTTGCCAAGTTCTGTGTCCGTGATTTTGGCGTAATCGTTGATAGCACACTTTGCTATAATTCTCATGTTGACTGTTCGTCTGAAGGCTTACAGAGCTCAATGGTACCAATTTTCGGTGCCCTTCTACATTTGTTTGGCTCTATCGGAGTCTAGTTTTTACCCATTTTGTCCTACTGTTCTGTTTTATAGAATGGGGGTTCAAATATGCAGTCTTGTAAACTGGATATGGTGCAAAATGTTTTTCTCCGGTTTCTGAAGCGGAAATTCCAGAATTTTGAAGTACCTTCAGATCTGTGTGCACTCTCAGACATTAGAATGAAGATTGATTTTGCCCTTCTTAAGAATGTTTTATTAGGGAAGATGGATGCTCCGAACCTTCTCGAGTCCATTTTCATCCGAGTACCGTCTCATACTACGAGGAAGCCCGTGTTGAAGCTTTGGCCTCCTAATAAACTCGGAGAAGAATTTCGTCGGGATACAATGTTCAGAATTCAAAAACTATACAATAAGAATTCTGATGTCATTGATTTATTTAATTAATTTTCCTCGTCATGTTACTATCCTGCCTTTGTGATTATACCAGATGGTTTGTTTGCTTTTAGTATTTATTTGCGTAAAAGGACGGTTGTTTATGGGAATAAAATCATAATCACACAAAGATGGTTTGATTTGGTTTGTTTGGTATAATCGTCCTTTTCAACTGCCATGGTCATTTCAGGACGGCGTCATAGGGGTCGCAAATTTTGCCTCGCAAGGGTTCTTTAACGTGCAGCTGGCAAACGACTATACGGGACCAACGGCTTTACTTCCCTTCCGAAGGAAGTGCGTGATTCTCAGGATTTTCCCCCTGAAAAAATCCTTGCCGTCCTCGGCTCGGGTCGAACCCGCGTCCAAGGGCATCAGAGACGATCACGCAACCCTTGAGCCACCGAGGCCGATAATCACACAAAGAAACTCCGTGTTTACACATTTAGGTTATTTACACATTTTGTATTAAATGTATGAAATTATACGAATAAGAAATGAGTAAAGAGCGTTTTAATTGTTGGTAATCTTACAAACATGGAAACACGGAATTCTTTTGTGTGATTTTAAAGGACTGTCACTTTACGCAAATAAAATCATTGATTTCTTTGTGATACAAGACCCACTCAACTTTTATTTTTTGCAATTTAGTAATATTTTTTAATAAATCAAATGTTTAAATCAGTTATTAATTAGTAATAATTTTGTAAATTCTTATACTAAGCGTTTCAATAAAATTAATTGACTTAGTTAAATATTTACGAATTATAAATAAACTTTATTAATTTCTAATACAGTAGTAATTAGTAACTTCAGAGTAAAATGCTGCGAAATTGTGGGTCAACAGTGGCGTTTTGAGTGATGCATCACTGCAGAGCGGATACGAAACAGTTTCTATGAATGAGTGTTCATTTGGGTGTCTCTGAGAGATGCTTCACTGCAGTGCACGCAGTGCTCGCAGTTACTAAAAGTCAACTTTGCCTAATAATAATTAATAATAATAAATTAATTTTATAATATACATGTAGATAAAAATATTATTAATTATTATTATATTATTAAATAGTTTTTGATTTGTACTATAGTTTTTTTATTAATAAAAATAATAATAATAATAATAATAATAATAATAATAATAATAATAATTTCAATAATTATTTTTTTTTTTTTATTAAAAGAATTAAAAAATCTACATTACAATAGCGAGTTTGCGGTAGCAATTTTTCCGGTAAAATTTATGAGTTTTCCGGTATGTTTTATATATCGTAAAATTATAACGGAAAACTACTTTGCGGTGGGCTGTCCGTTTCACTTTATAACTTACAGCTTGGCTTACAGCCAGCAGGCTCTAGCGCCTAGTGCGCATGACCGTTCTCCAATCATGTGCACTAGGCGGGAAGGGAAGAATTCTGATCGCGCAGTGCGCATGCGTCAAGTATAAGAACTAATTTTTGATTGGCTGACTTATGCCAAAAACGTAAGTCTAATTCAGAGTTTTTCCTTAGAGTTAGAGTTTGCCGATATAACTTACAGTCATAATTCGAAATGTTATAACGGAAAAGTCGCTACCGCAAACTCGCTATTGAATTATCCCGAAACCTCTTATATTACTTGTATGGGAAAATAAGATAAATTACAACAAATACATGTAACTATTGAAAACTTTCTCATCATTGGTAACATGACTTGACCAGCAACAAATACACTACCAATATAATTAACAATATTCTTGCCATCTAAAATATGCTGCGTTTACTAATTTAAGAGCTCAACACTAGAATCCATTTCGGAACCATTATGATTTTTTTTATTTATTTAATATTCTTTCAAAATACAAAAAAATACAACCAATTACATCAACAATTCATGTGATGATGGTAATAATAATAATAATAATAATAATAAGTTAGCTTATGTTATATAGTGACCTTTTATATTTTGCAAATATTTAATAGAATTTATCTCTTCGTTCATTTCTTTAAATAAGTCTTATTAAATAGCAACGTTATTTAAATATAGTACTAATTTAAATACTATTAAAGCTATTAAGTAGAAACAAAATCCGCACAATATTTACCTTCGATAAGCACAACACGTGGTCGTAACAGGAAAAATTTTGTTAGGTCAACTAAATATAATTAGCCGCGATTTGATTGGTTACTGAAAATACTGAAAAACCAACACCCTCAGCAATGTCATTTGGGGCTGCGAAGATTGCAGCCCAAAATCCATGTAAATACGCGTTATCCCCAATACCATAAAAAATATGAATAGGCTATTAAAACTGATTATTTTATTGTAAATTGTTAACTATAAATAATAGTAAGTAAAATATTTTAAAGCAGGTACATTTACTGCATAATACATAAATAATTCTAAGAACTATATTTCAGATGCGCATGGACACTAGTCTTCACGCTGTTTCTAGCTCATTCCTTCATTGGATTGAGTGATTAGGCTCGGGCTGAATTGAATGCAGACCCAATGTTCCGTTGAGTATCTTAGCCATTCTAGCCCTATGGACGAGCCGCTACTGCTGTCCAATCTTCTGACTGTAAGCTTGCCGTTGTACGAGTATCCCGCAATCACCATAAATCCTTACGTTTCTTGGACTGCTTTTGATACGATTTCTCTCCACGTGGAGGGTAGAAAAATCGCGCGAGTTTATTGCAATCGTTAAGGTAAAACGTAGGGTTCATCCAAAGTAATAACGTACTTTCATTGTTCTGCTGCGAGGTAACCCTCATAGAGCCTCCGACATTTCCTCTTCTTTTCTGCGAAGTGCCGTGGCAGCAGCTTATGAATACGATTCTTGTGAGACTTTTCCAAGTGGAAATCTTGATTTATTATTTTACAAAGTGCGCCTAAAAAATTTGGTGAATGGAAGCATAAAACAAATAAAACATGGAAACAAAATACTTTTATTCACACTCAAAGTAACATTCGTTGGACACAATACACTTTTGACATCGTTGACAAAGCTGTCACACGTCGTTGGATGTCTGGTAGGTCTGCAAAACGTGTGTCCTTCAGGACCCTCGTGAGGCGAGGGATCAAAAAGAAGTCTGCAGGTGTCAGATCAGACGAGTACGGTGGGTTGATGGATTTTCACACTGGATACGCTGCTTGACCTTTCGAGTGGCCTGTGGTGTTCAGCTTATGGGAACTCCAGGCTTCTGCTGTTTCTGGCCAGTTGGAATTAACTCCTCCCGGATTTTTCTTTACCATTCAGTGCACGTGACACGCAGCATTTACTCACTAAATCGTTACCAAAGATCTCGTAATCAACCTTCTGTAATTAAAACATAAAACATGCCGTACTCTATTGTTCGCGGAGGTAATTTGTGATGCGATCGATGATGCTTCATACAGGCGCCGCATGGAATCTTTATCTTCAGTCCGGAATCTATAAGAATGCATGCAGCGCATTAACACCATCACCGATCTTGCTATAAACAGTGTTTTAAAAATGTATACATACTTTACCAGATGTTATCCGTAACTTTATCCGTAAAGCGGGTTTCACAAATATATTGTGGCGTGTGGATTTGGGCGCGGCGCAGCGTCCGCCTGGAGCGCCACACCGCAAACCATTTCACAAATAATTCGAACCGATAACCAGAGCCTGCGGACGGAGTTTGTCGGGTTTTTTTTATCTTTTTTTTTATTTATTTTATTTAGAATTGAGGGTTAGAACTATACAACTATGCACGACAGAGATCCGAATGGTCCAGAGGGACCGACAAGTTAGATCTTTGAGGGCTTGTACAAAACGCTTAAAAGAAATTCGGGTTAGCACAATCTTATAAAACTAAAAAAAAAATCACCTACAGATGAGTCGGCAGGGCAAATACATAAACACAAATACTATAAATAATGCAAGTCCGCCATAATGATTCCAGCTTTACTTCTATTAATATAAAAGAGTCAGATACCTGCATGATAACTCAGCTGCATAGATGGCTACCGAGATGGCCTTTAAACAAACCTATCACCATGACACCCAGACATTCAATCAAACAATAGTAGATTAATACCTCATTGGGTAGGAATTTCAAAGTCACGGCGCATATCTAAAAAAATAGGTTATGCCCCGGGAACTCCGTACAACTAACTTCGGGGGATGATAATTCCACCAACACCAGTAAGAATAATCACGAGCGGGTGACCCCCTCCCCCCTGAACTTTTATACAAAAAAAAATAAAATCTTAGCCGTCTACGAAACAGCAAATACGATCTTATTTTTTTTTACCCGATAAAGGAGACACATCGACGTTTGTAATTTAGTCTCGCAAACGGCAAAAAAATATTGTTCGCAACACTGGTTGAATACTTATGCCGTTCACAGTTATACACAACAATCACAGGTGTGGTTTAAAAATAATAAAGAGTTCAAACTCTTATAAATAAAAGTACTTATTTTTATAAATATATCTGATAAACTGTTAATATACATAGAGGTAAAATATGAAGATACAGAAGAGGGCTTGGAAACACCAAGAAGGGTTCGGAGAAACCATTTCTGAAGATTAAACAAGCGTTTTTAGTTTGAAGAAAAGGACGATCCCCAGAAAATAACACAGTAGCACAGGGAGGAATGTATCAAAGAATAATAAAGGAGAAGAATGTTCGATGGTAAATATTGTAATCTGGAGATCATTCCTTGTTTCCGATTCAAATTCATCAATGAAGTAAAAAATAGAAAAATAGCCGAAACTGTGGATACCTTAATAAATAAAGGAAAAAACAGAAAACACTACTCCACATAGAAAAACTTTAAGAGGAAAGAATATATTTATAGGAATTCTACCGTGATGATGATATACTATCTAAGTGCATCGGATTAATAATAAATTATTCCCACATTGCTACAACTGGACCCATTCTTTCCTCCAAACCATTTTAATGGGCCTGCAAGCTATGTAAATGATTCGAGTAATATGATTTAGTGGAATCTATGCTCCATTGAATCGTTAACTAACTTTTCTGAAAATGAAGCATTTATTAAATAGAATAGATGTTTTTTCTTAAAAGTTTTCACTTATTCAAGGACTTTCAAATTTAGAAATAATACTTACTTTGTCAATTGAAAAACGGATATACCATATTGAAAATAGTGTAAAAAGAATGACTCCGATACAATTTCTGATTATTACCATATCGTTCTGAATGATAAAACCGTAATGCATCCATAAACCATTTCTGTAAATCAAAAAAAAATTAAAGTTATGAAAAAAAATGAATAAACATACAAGCTGTTGGATAAAATAACATGAACACCTTTGATTTTAGACATTTTGTGAAAAATATTTTAAGAATTATCCTGAAACTTCAGTTGTGTAAAGAGCATGTTACACCTCATATATTTCAGTGAAATGTTGTTCCGAAGGCAAATAGGGGTCAGCAACAAATTGAACAAAAAATAATAATGTTCAGGATCACCCTGTAAAAAATAATGTTGAAATGTGTTGTAGCTGTAACATATGATTACGAGGCTTCTTTTACCTATCTGTATTCATTTGTATGAGAATACAAACGTATATTTTTAAAATTTTAAGGTTTTTTTAAAATAAAAAAAAAAAAAAAAAATCGAAAATTTTTTCATTAGCTTTTTTGTTTATAACATGCAGGGCTTTCAAACCAATGCAATGCCATTTTTAGGAAACTTGACAAACAACAGTAGAGACAACACCGTGCAATTAGATATTAAATACTTGATGAATTGTGAGCATCTTTAATAAATGTTTAATTGTGCATGTGCAAGCATTACCAAAATGTCTTTTGAATAATTTAGTAGCCAAATATATACTCTTATAAAAAGCCCAAGCAAATATCGTGAAAATTCCGAAGGATATTGCCGATAGAATGAGTTGAATGTCAGCTGCTCTCAAAAATTAACAAAACGATAAGGGGTTTTCTCCAAATTTTTGTTTTTGGGCCCGAAACCAGTACCAATTCCTTCTCCTTACGCTGATATGAAAACATATCGACTTCATGCACACTTTTTTTTGCAAAATTTCACCGTTTTTCATCCAAAAATCTCCTAGATATGTGTATTTCCAGCCAAAAATTACTGAAATGTGCATATTTCCACTGCCGTGCAAGGCACGTAGACTGCACATCATATGTTGAAATCCGTTTCTGTTTATCTTTATTAGTTTTTTGGTAATACACAGATAAAATGTGTCAGACCTTTTATGGACACCCTGTACATTAAAAAGGAAAACATTAAAAACCTTACAATTAATACAGTAAAAATTCAAGGCCAACTATGGCCATCTAGCAGTTGAATCCAGCTTTGCTCGTTTTGGAATTCTGTGTATTGCTGAGTGTGAGTTTTACATCGTACTGGAGAAAAAATGTGTAAAACAATGTATGTGGTTTTGAAAGTAGGAGGAAATAGAATGAAAATGAAACTACCTGGCTATGGCTATAGTTCTTCTATTTTCCTCCCAATTAATGCACATTCTCTACCCCTCAAGCTCCAATGCAATTGAATCCCAACATCAAGCCAATTGTTGGGTACTTGGTCAAGAATCGCATGATTTTTGAAAACAGTACTGGTAAATATTTAATATACCCACGCGGTCTGTTAAAAATAGATCGCATGCAATTTTTGACGTCATTTTGCGCATGCGCCTTGCGGAAGGTGTTAGGAAGCCCTAGAAATGATGTCCACGGGTTCCGGGTGAAAAGGCGGGGGTGGAGTGCAATGTTAGGGTCAAGAGGGGGGCGTGGCTCTGAAAACGAGAGGGACTAGCGGGTAAAATAGAAGAAAAATACCTTTAAAAATGAATTAAGGATATTTGTTGATAAATACGAATACTTACAGGGCTGCAAAGAGATTGATTGAGAAAGGCCAATGGAGAAGAAGAGAAATCATGCTTACTGCTTGTGGCATATGGCAACCGGGGTCTCTTTTGGTAATTTTCGAAAAAAAACTAGTGGCCGGGTCGAATCTAACGTTCCTAATATTTAATAATAAATTAGAGGGGGGTAATAAGAATCGAATCGCTATACGTAAAAGAGAACGTAAATGACTATCTAATGCTGTTAATAAAGATGAAGGGGACATCGCGACAGCTAAAACAAGCTGTGAACACATAAAAAAAAAGGTTTGCTTACCTTGAAAACATGGGTTCTGTTTTTCTTTCGATATTGAAGGTATCAGCATAAATTCACTAATTTACTTTTGGAATATCAGTGACGAAGGAAAGTCGTTACGGACAATCTCAGCCAGTCATTTTTCGAACATGTTAAGCTTCATGTCTTCTTTGATAATTACTGAATAACATACCATCGTTAATCATAACATAGGGGCAGGGGAACGAGTAAAATTCATATATAATTTCGAGGCACTAACGTTTATAATTCACAATAAAAATAGCCAAAATTCAAACAACAACCACTACAAGTAGTTCGAAATCACCGCGATTATTCATGGTTGCTATGGTAACGTCAAGTGCGTTCGACGCGATAAAAACGCAATTTTGCCACCAGGGGCGTTACTGCTCCCGGTGGTAATAGTGTAGACCTGGCTAAAAAGTATGAAACTCTCCTTGCTCCAAAATTAATAATTTTCCCCACAGATTTATTTATTTACAAAGGGAGTGTCCCAAAAGAATATTAATGGCCCAAAGGGAAATAATACAAACTGTCGCTCCTCTTGTTGGTGGGAGTGACTGTTTGGCGAAGAGGTTGCTCTTTGCTGATGACCTTGTCCATCTTGGCTCTTCTTGGATTTACTTTCAGCATGTTCTACACTCTGTCCAACGAAAGATAAAATAAATTAAGGTCGGGAAATTCAAAATTAGCCGATCAGGGCGAGCAACTGCTTCTGGAAGTTTATAGAGCATTTTAAATAAAGTCCCCCCCCCCTTCTTTGAATAGCTATTGTTAGATGATACCCGAAAACACCACTGAATGGGTAATAGAGATCAAAAAACCCCTTGAGCTAATTTTTAAGTCTAATTGATTTTTAAGATTGATTTTAATCGTTGTTTTATTAATGAAATTTTATCATACAAATGGCAGTCCATACATTTCATCATGCAACTGCTATTTTCAGTTAGACTTGTGCAGCACTTAGTGGCAAATTTTAATGCAAATTTTAATGCAAATTTTATGCAAATTTTAAAGTGTAAGCGTCTGGTGTCGAAATTGGTAAACATGACGCCACCTGGTGTCGAAATTGGGAAACATGTTGCCATCTGGTGTCGAAATTGGGCAACACGTTATTTCCAAGCTATAACGAAGCTTAAGCATTGCTGCCCTCGCTATAAGGACGGAATCTTTGAGGTTCCATAACTCCCTAACCAGGTGATCTAGATCAAAACCGAACGTTCCATTGGACTTAGTATAATTTTATCTATAGATGGCTATAATTAGAACGTGTTACTATAAGGGGTTCTATTTTTAACAGGCCGCGTGGGTATATTCAATATTTACCGGCTATTCCTCCCACAGCTGAGCGGGTACAATAATTTTCATTTTTTTTATTAAATCTTGGGCTATATGATCCCTCTTCAGGTATTGGGATAATCAATGTTTTTGCATCCTGAATAGTTACTTGAAGTAGTTGTAGTGTTGCCAGATTTGGTAAATTTTTTTAAAGCACTTGTCCTTCTTTTCATTGTTTTGTGCATTGTTTAACAATGTCCAACAAAGGACAAGGGCCTTAAAAATACTAAATCTGACAACACTGAATAGTTGACTTAACATTTCGCATTGTTCTGTCCCAAAGCCATAAATTGTTTTAAATTCCTTTTTCCATTGTTCAGTCAACACTGCCAATTGTGAATCGGGTATGTGCATGGCCTCCTAGAAACTACAAGGCCTGAACATGACGTCAATATTGTATTGTTGAAGCACTAAGATTGTGACGTTGAACTAACTTCTGTAATAGCACCACCAGTTCGACGTAACAATGTTTTATCTTTTCCATGTACAGGCCTGGTAGTTTTTAGAAGGCCGTGATACGTGTCTGGCAAAGATTGAATTTAACTCGAGGATCTTGTAATCCATTTCTTTTATTCTTAAGCAGTCTACAGCAGTTATGTTACTTTCATTTGTCGGTAATAAGAATTTATAGTACTTTCCAATCCATTTCAATCTCATATCTAATTCATATATCTCTTCTTTCTCCATTAAATGGAGATTATATAGGCATGCTGTTGAAATTGATTTTACAATGATTTCTCCACTGCTCAAATAAATTGCATTCAGACCCACAGCGACTCCTATTTCTTTAAAGTAATAAAACTTTGATTACTCTATGTGATTTAACTAATTTTCTATCAATTTCTAAATTATTCTACTTTTTTCTTTACTTGTTAAAGGCATCTTTGCTGAAGGCTTTTGTTCAATGCTGCTTGCTGTCTTGCACTCAACCACTTACTAAAGACTAAAACTAAAATTGCAAACGGCTGCCTAACTGGTTCCCATGATCTCGTATCCTATAACCCCCATAAAGGCCAACACTCTTTATCTTAAAAGAAAAAAAACTTTTGCTAACATATGCCCCTCATCTGACGTCATGTCTACCCTACCCCTCTTTAAAGACTACGTTTTATACATATTTTTTTAATGTTTAATTATTTGATACACAAAAATAATCTCTTTCAAGTCGCAAGCTTGTGAACCAGAACAAGTGCCGTAATCTTGTCTATTTCTAAAATTGGATTGCGAGAGTCGTCCTCAGCCATCGGTATTATCAGATTTTCGGCATCATGTACACGAACATGTAGTAGTTTACTCAACATTTAGCATTGTTCCGTTCCGTAACCATAGAATGTATTAAAGGCGTTTTTCCAAAGTTTAAGCTGTGCTGCTAGTTGCGAATAAGGCACATCATCATAAAATGCGCGGTTATAGTTCAACTTTTTTCTTTAATTCTTTTCCAATTGTCAGCAGTTATGTTAATTTCATTTGTTGGTAATAGGAAATTGTAGTCTCCTCTCACCCGACCGCCTCTGTGATCAATGAAGTGTCTAGCATTATTATCTAATAGGTAGTGATTATATATGCATACAAATGAAATTTCTTTTATAAGTATTTCTCCAGTGCTCAGATAAATGGCATTCAGATCCAAAGCATCTCCTAATACTTTAAAATATTTAATAAACTCTGATTAATTGGCTACTCATGTGATTTAACTAATTCTCTAACAATTTCTAAATCATTCAAGTAGCTACTTTTCTCATTACTTGTTGAAGACATCTTAGCTGAAGACTTTTGCTGGATGCTGCTCTCTGTCTCGCACTCAACCACTTACTTAAGACTAAGACTGCAAATGGCTGCCTAGCTGATTCCCATCTCGCATTCCATAACCCCCACAGAGTTCAACCCTCTTGCATGCAAATGTCCCTTATCTGACGTCATGTCTACCCCTACCCCTCTTTTTTGATGACTTACTTATTTTTGAGTTTCTAGTTTCTAAATTTTCGTCTTTTTCACTGTTTATTAATTTGCCATTGTTTTGTTATTCATTAAACTTAACATTATTTTCTTCAAGTTATTATTATTATTATTCTTATAATTCTTATAATTCTTCTTCTTCTTCTTCTTCTTCTTCTTCTTATTATTATTATTATTACTATTATTAACCATACACACAAATTTTGCATTAATATTGACTTTGATTCTTCAAATGGTTTACCATCCATCGTGACTGTTGAATATTTTACAAAATGGCGTTTTTTCTTAATTTCAATTGCTAATAATTCTTAATTTCTGCTGGTTATAATTCTTTCCTAAATTTTTTGGGGCATCGACGAAGTTTTAAAATACATGCTATCACTTCACATATTTCCTCACATCTGCGTCAGTTCGAATTGGTCTGCTAATGTCATTCCATCGGTTTCAGACCTGTGTTTAAGGTTTTAGAATAAATTCTATCCATTTTCTAAATGTTCTTAGTATAAAAGTTTTTTATATTTAAAAAAAATGGATGACTCATTCAACTTGATCACACAGGATCAAAACCTTTATCCTTAGGGTGGGTATACATCTGGTGAGTCGAGCCTCTGATGAGTCGAATTCTTGCCTGAGGCAAGATTCTGTGGTCATCGAGCTCACAACCAGTAAACTGCGATCCGTGGGATGAGACGAGTGGACTTCGAGCTGTCAACGTCTTGGAAGAGGGGGAAAAGGAGTGACCCAGGAATGACTTAACTCCCTCTTCTCCCTCATTCCTGGGTAAATTTTTTTGCTTTGCTAGTCTGTTGTGGATGGAGATATACCATGGCTAGAAACGCAGAATTAACAGCATTGATTTGCAGTTCCGCTATGCTAATAATCATGGCCAATTTAATAGAAACAAAAGGAAGCTTCGACAATGGTGGCATACTGCATTATATAAAAAACGGACAGGTTCCGAACTATTAACAGATTTAAAGATGCAGAACTTCAGCAGTCAATGTAAAATTTTTATCCGAATGACTCCCACGGATTTTGAAAATTTGTTAACCAAAATAGGGCCAAAAATCTGTAAACAAGAAACCCATTTTCGGCGGCCAATCTCAATTCAAGACGGTGAATGTATAATAGAAAAATTTAATTTGTTTAAGGAGTGAATTAAATTTAATTGCAATATTTTTTGACATGACAGGCTAGCCGTCACTCTACGGTTTCTAGCAACAGGAGATTCGTACACAAGCTTGCAATACTTATTCAGAATTTGTATTGGCCAAGATCACCTGCCCATCAAGTTACAACTGATTCGGACTTATTAACAAATGTTCAGAGAGAGAGGTTCATAAAATCTACGCGATCTTTACAGAGAGAGAGAGAGAGAAAAAAAAGAAAACGAAAAAAAGCAAGTTTGAAAGACACCATAAAGATACTGAACTGGACAACATAGCTTAATAACAATAAGAAGGGTTAGGAGCACTGATTGGAGAATAAACAGTCTCTTCTTAGTTGAAAGAAAAAATTCCAAATTGTATAGAATTTTTCCTTTAAATAATTTCGATGCAAAAATCACACAATTTCGAGACATATAGTCAAAAAGGGTTTTTCCCTTCTACGTATAATTGTTGCCCCTGATTGTCAGGGAAAATTAGTTTATAAACAAACCTGTTTTAATCTTTATTTCATAAGTCTAATTCTAAAATTCCATTATTAAATTAATTTGTTATTTGACAATTAAGCCAGTGAACTTATTCCATTTAATTGTGTCGCGGATTTTATTTTAGAGGGGGTTGCTCGCACACAGGGTTGAGGGGATTGCTCGATGGCTGGTCATGGAGTTTCCCACTAGAACAAGAAGATTTGGGTTTTTCAGGGAGTCTGCTACACACCTGTCCTAACTAGGGAGGGCAAGCCCCTTTGAGTTCGTCGGAAAAACCGACAAGAAATGGATCGCTGCGAGCACAAGTGGCGCGACTCGAGGGTGGCTCGCTGAGGCCGTATAAATATGGCGAATTTGGCTCGCTGCGCAATTAGCTCGCGCGCGACTCGCCAGATGTATATGCACTCTAGATTCACATTCCATACCCCCTGCAGAGTTCAACCCTCTCGCTAGCAGATGTCTCTCATCTGACATTATGTCTTTCCCTAACCCTCTTTTTTTTCGACTTTGACACTTGTTTCGTTTTTGATAGTTTTATATTTTCTGAATTTTTTCCAATGAGTGTTTTCTAACTTTTTTACTTTTACGTCTTTTTACTGTGTTAATTTTTCATTGTTTTCATTAAGACTATTATTATTTTTACATTTTCTTCGTATCTATTCATAAAGTGTATTATTATTATTATTATTATTATTATTATTATTATTTTTCTTTGACTTCGCCATGGCTGGAGGTGTCTCGTCTCTCTCCGTGGTTGTATGAGTGCAACTAAGCAGGGTTATTGTGGACTATGCCCTTTATGCAAACAAAGTGCAAAGCAGACACAAGAAAATAGAATGTATGAGAAAATGTCATAGGAAATTCCATCTGAAATGCGTTGGCTTGAATGACAATGTATGTTAATTACTTATTTTTGCTTAAATACTGGGTTTTCTGCTTCTCAATCACTGATTCTCCTATCGAATTTTTCGATTGAGTATCATTGCCTTCTCTCCATTTTTTTCGCCGTATTCAACCCTGAGTCAACGTTTGATCAGTAACTTTTTTTAAATTTTTGCTCAATTTTACTCTCATTTTTCCTTTCAATTTTTACTTCTTTTATTTATAATTCTCTGTCTCTTACTCTTTTGGGGTATTTTATTTATGGCTTCCTAATCCTTTAACTGTACATCGCCCTCATCCTCTGATGTGTCTTACACTGTAGAATCCAGCCCTGGTTCCTAAAGGGAGAGACCACAACAGTCTATTCCGGTATGAATTTCTCATATTTTTTTTTGTTTTCTGTCCATTTTTTCTTTTTTTATTCAGACTGTGACCGATTCATCAGTGCCTCAAACTATCAGTACGAAAATTGAGGCAGGGGAATTTATAAGGGTTGAGCCGGTTAGTAGTTTTCTTATGTATATTTTGTTTAATGGGTGCTTTTTTAAAATATCAATTTTCACTTTATTTACATTTTAGTGTTGCAAATCCTTGTATTATACTGCAGATGACGAGTCTAAAATTCCCAGAGCTCCAACACTGCCTAAAAGATGCTGTTTGCCACCCCCCCCCCCACACATCACCTTCAGAGCTACATTTGAAGACCTCCTTGTGATGGTTCAAAAACCAGCAGGAGCTGGGGAGGGTATGGTGACAAGGAGTTCGAAGACACAGAGTATCGCATCAAGCATGAGTGGCCTCTGCTCAGAGAGCGTGCTAAACCCGAAAGTATTTATTTATAGTTTTCCCCTATATACTCTTGACTTCCTTTTTAATTTCAAGCTCTGATAGGTATTTTCTCTTTCTCTCTCTTTTCTTTCTTCCTTTTCTCTACTTAGTTCCAAAGTTGAAGGTGTATACATTTTGTCTATATGATCTCCATTAACTTGTTGAATATTTATGTTAATAAATTCGGACCTTTTACCCATGGAATAAAGGATCTGGTGGATGATGTTATTATTAAACGCAGTCCGAATTTAAAGCAGGTTTGATAAAGTGGATTTATAGCTAGTAATGAGTCAACAAACACCTTGCATATTAAACAATAAAAGATTTTAATTAATGACAGAAAAAAGAAACTAGAACACAGAGCATGTCCCGTGGTGAACAAAGGTAGGAGTTAAGAAAACTATAAACTTACAAAAAATATGAATTCAAGTATTCACAGTGTCTCGCACAAGTATTAGTACAAAAAAATGAATAAATTACTCAGTGGAGCATTGGTACAGTCATGGCATCCCACGATGCGCAGTTAACTCAACAGCCTAAATGCATGGATCTGCGGATAAAGTATTCAGGTATGCAGAAAGATAGTAGAGATTGTACCTTCCGAATGAATAGGCTTCGTGGCCAGGTCTAAACATGATGAGAGTGCAAAAAAACGAGCGAAGGCTCGGAATAAACATTGACACTCATGAAACGTGGGCACCATGTCGGCAAACTCGTAATTGGAATTGTGAAGGTACAATCTTAAGGCTGCAGCAAGGAGGGAGAAATACTGGCAAAGTCAGTGGCCACCATGGCTACACAGGAGAAGTGAAGGTGGCAGAAGCAAGGAAAAGCAAGGTCTTTGTCTTCTTCTACTCCAAACTCAACAATCCAGTCCATTCAATCTATGTCTCTATGACCAGATTCTTTCTGAGCCTTCTGCTTCTGCTTCATCCTCTTCTTCTTCTTCCGCTTCAACCCAACCTCTTAATCTGTGTTTGTGATAATTTACAACCATCAAACCCCTTTAACACAAACCAAGCCTTTAAATTTATGTATAACAAGGCAACCTCTCTCTGCAGGTCACAACCCATCGAGGAGGTTAACGAATTCAAATGATGATAAAACCCTTGCAATGACGCGATCTATCCCTCTTTCACCTTCTCCTATTCCTGCTACATCTACAAACCCTCATTCTCCTCAACCTCCCTGCAAAATGCGGAGTATGGATAGGAGAATGCTTTCTTTATCATTTCAATGTGGTTGAAGTAAATCCTTGCTGACGACTGTCTCTCTGCCATTACCAGCACTCCCTTTCAATCCTACTCAAATCCAACTGTTCCACATATTACTCCTACCCTGTCTTCTGCTTCCCATTTAGCTTACCCCCACCCTTTAATGTCGGTCAACGACCCTTCTCATCTATCTGTTCCTATTGCTTGATTCTCAACCTCAACCTCTTCTATTCATCCCTCTTCATCTCGTGGTTATCTAAATGATCAACCGTTAGCAGACTTCAATTCCCAATTATATTACGAGAATTAGGCACACGTCATTCTCAAAAATATAAAGTGGAAGCAACCTCTTGCAACGATCTATTTTAACAGTTTATTTCAGCATATTTTACAGGAACATAGGTATTTTTATGACCACACTCGCATTGTAATCAAAGAAACATCCCTGAACAATGCTATCAATCTTAGGTTTGGCCTAATTGATTCATTTTCAGGTCAGATGGTGCTTGATACTTTGCAAGCTGTTGAACAGTCACAGAGTGGTTTGTTGATAGAAGATCAATTAGAGATCCACGTGGTGTTACTTCAACATCCAATTCCCACTTCCGGGGGTTGTAGCGTTGTGTGCAAGTCAACAACACTGGTGACCACCTGCCTCGGTCAGGCTCGGTCATACGTATTCAAAATACTGGTGACCTCTGTCTACCTCATGCATTAGTAGTTGCAATGGCCTGTGTAAAAAAGGATGCAGTCACTGAAGAACACAAAAATAACCCCAAACTCATTGATATATGCGTTAAGGAGTATATATCAATTTGTGATGGTTGAAAAGTTGCCCTTGAGTTATGCGAAGCAGTGCATGTAGACCCCTTGAATCCTTGAGGTGTTGATTGCCTGAATAAAATCCAGGCATTACTGCTCAGTGGTAAGTATGAAAATAAATTTCAAATTATAGTACATACAGGGTCATCAATTAATGAAATATTTTACCCCCAGCATTTTGTAGTACCTAAACCTTGACATACTCTTCATTTACTATTAACTAATAACCATTATGATGTGACGTTATCACGTGTTGAGTAATGTATTCGTTTTATAATAGAATTGATCACAGGAATAATAGAGGGTATTATTCAATTTCTTTGTGAGAATATAGTGATATAAGTAGTGGAGATATATCAAGTGGAGATAATGGTATATTATAAATTTGGATAATTATCGGAAGACACACGATTGTGAAATAACAGGAGGGGTGGAGCAATGACAGGAAGAGACGTTCTTTTTGAGTTTGATGAATATTGTTGATACTAGTCATTGGAATCCCCCAATAAATAGATATGTTGATTTTTTTAATGAATTGTTTGTAACACGGATTTTGTGTAGTATTTGGGATCGTTGCTATTTTTGTGGTTTATTAACTTTTGAGCTTGTGAATTGTGAAGAAGGGAGAAGACCGGATGCTGGAAAAGCTATAAATAATAGAGAAACTGAAACTAATTCATGAGTCATGTTTGAGAGTTGATAGAGGTAGGCTGCGTTGCCTTCTCCTCTCGCATGGTATAACAGCAATGATGGGAATTGATTCGAAATAGCATTTGCGAAAAACGCTGCTGTGCAACTTCCACAGTTAGCCAAGTAGCTAGGCTGATTTCTAAAATTCAATTCATGGTGTGAGCTGGCTCATCAAAATATAAATGGAAAAACTCTTGGTGTGGGTGGCATCTCCTCGAAAACCCCAATTTGACTTTCTAATTCAAACACTTAACCGAAAATTCTAAATTTTATAAGTAAGGAGGGATGTCCTTGTCAATCTGGTTGAACTTAACCAGATTCCTTTTGTTTTGTTCTTCGTTCTTCATTCTTTTATTTCATTGAGATGCATATCTTTTTTGCATTGCAAGGAGTAAGAAACGTACCCTAAGTAACATTGAAGCGGAACATGTATGTGATTGATATTCTTCAGAGTCGTCTGTTATAATTAGAATCAAAATATGGAAATTGGAACCCCGACATTCTTCAGAGCAATTGTAAACGAGCAACGAGATATTCTTCAGAGCAACGAGATATTCTTCAGAGCAACGAGATATTCTTCAGAGCAACGTGATTTTCTTCAAGCGAGCAACGTGATTTTCTTCAAGCGACAGGCATAATTAGGAACCCGACAATGAGAGAAGAAGACAACGGCATATTATGCGAGATCTTCTGTTGAACTTAGTGGGGACACTTTGAGACTTCCAGTGGACTCACTCACTAATCGATCCGGATTTTCTTCAGATGTGTTTTTGTGCTTCAGAATGATAAGTGATATAATTTATGGCCTGTTTAACACAAAGGTGTTTTTGTGCATAAAAGTGGATTAAAAGTGCTTGACAAGTCTGCAGTGTTTGAACTACGTAATTGTAAGTAGAACAGAAATTTGATATATTGATTAAATTGAGTGTCATTAAATTAATCCCAACCTCACTAAGGCAGAAAATATTCAACACACACTAGAAAGACTTGCCTTTCTAAAGCATGAGCTTCCCAACTACACTTTCCGGGAATACCAGTATGAGACTGAAATGAAAATAATAAACAAATGGCTGTATTCTGCAAACATTTTAAAGTAGAACAGAAACCATTTATCATGTCCTGTGATACCTTCTACGGAGGATGAACAGAGAATTTTTCGGGCGGTATTACAGAATCCACAGAGAAAACATGTCTCTCCTATTTAGATTTCACTTCATTATATCCTTTCGTGAATAAGTACGGGACTCTCCAAAAGCTCATCTGGAAGTCATCACGGTCAATATTAACCCGGCCCCTAACACCTATTTCGGATTGATTAAAGCAACCATGTTGCCTCCTCGAGATGTTTTTATTGCAGCTCTACCCTACAGGTGTGCAGGGCGTCTTTTCTTCCCTCTATGTAGGAATTGTGCTGATACTCAGCTGAGTTGTGTCAACACAATGAGGAAGAGAGCGTTGACAGGTACTTCGTGCACACGTGAATATTACAGGTAGCTCGAGGAAGGCTATACAGTTGTTGAAATTTTTAAATTTTGGCATTATAAAGAACGCTTCATCTACGATAAGCTTATTGGGGAAAAGCACTTCTTTAGTGAGTATGCCAATGCCTATATAGGAGGCAAAATTCAAGCTTCTGATTGGCCTATGACTGCCAGTACACCAAGCAAGCACCAGGCATTCATCAACCATGACTGTGAGCAAGAGAGAATCATGTTGGATCCTGGTAAATTTCAAAAAAAAAATCCTGGCCTGCACAGAATATGCAAATTACCACTTAATAACGTGGAGTTTTCCGGGATAAAAGGAAGATAAAAAAAACACCCCACAGTGTTTGTTGATAGCTATGCAGAGTTTTACTGGCTATTCAATATGGCCTTTCTCAAAGTTATGGACTTACACAATGTATCAGAAGATATTTTACTCACGACGTACAAGTCAACCCATCCTTCCATGCATGTGAAAGGAAATGTAATTATTGCATCCTTCATAACATGCTATGGCAGGATGGAGTTATATCGCGTCATGAGTATAATTGGCAAAAATTTGAAATATTCTGATACCGATAGTGTAATATTTCTCGAGGAAATCGCCCATGAATTATTACCCCGAGGGAGTAATTTGGGTGAGCTCACAGTGAAGTGATTTCAAAATTTGGCCCTAATTTTTCAAATTAAATTCAAAAATTTGTTGTAGCTGGGCACTAAGAATTATTGTTTGCATTACTCGAACGGCATGACTGAACATAAAGTTAAGAGCGTGAAGCTCACACATAGTGCAAATGAGATTCTAGTGCCAGCTGGAATCGAAGAGCTCATTCGAGACACGAGTATGAGTAAGACCTCCTCCCTCCAAGTCTCTGTTTCATTTAATTTAGTTCGTGATAATATTAATGCACCAATTTTTAATAAACCTATGTCAAAATCTTACCAGTGCACCAATGAGAAACTGTTTGTAAGAGACAGATATCTTAGCATTAATTACCCTTATGGATACATTGATTTTTTAAAATATCAATTAGCTTATTGTAAAATAGTTGTAAATATTTTTTATTTATTATTGTATATACTTATTTATTATTGTACATATTCGCTTATTATTGTATACACTCATTTATCATTGTATATATTACATTCACTTGTCATTTGTAAATAATATTTACAACTATTCCATGACCCAATGTTAAAAATTAATAAATTTTTGTAAATTTTTAGCACACAAAAATTTGTATTTTATCTAATTATTTAATTTCTTAACTTCATAATAAATTTTTATATTAATTTATTCATTACTCAGTGTTTGTATTTATTCCATTATTCAATTTTATTCACTTAGCATCTGCATTTAATTTTATAAAATTTTTACCATTCAAATATTTTTATTTTATTTAATTATTTAATTTTTAACATTCATAATAAATATTATATTCCCTTGTATTTAATTTCATAATTCAATTAAATATTATATACATTTATTCACTTGTTATTTGCATTCTCTATTAATTTTATAATTTTAAATATTAAAATTCCAAAAAATTATAACCTCTTATTATATATTATTAAACGGTATTAAACTAAGTAAAAAATTAAAAATAAATTTGATTCAAAAGTAACATTTGTGTCATTCAATAAAAGTCTAAGGAATTGTAAGCAACAGAAGAAACACTGCTCCTTGTTCGTAATTTGCATCATGTAGATAAATATCTCAGTAAAGTTCACACAATACTTTTCGTCTTTAATAGCCGGATGTTCCAGAAGTGGTTAGACAATTCTCATGTCAAATTTGTTAAAGTATAGAGATGAAATGATGGATCCACTTCCCACGGAAATAATTTACTCTAGTGTATTAATGCCACCTATTGTGTAAAATTTAAATCTATCCAACATTGCATTTCATGCAGGGATTCCTGACAAGAAATTGATCCATGAATGAATACCCAAACAGCATTGTTAATATTAGATGATTTATTAAATGAGATAAAAAATTCTGAAATTATTGAAAAGATTTACACGAGATATAGTCAGCATCTCTATTTCTCTGTATTATTATTAACTCAAAATCGATTTGCACAATCAAAAATCATTCACACCCTCAAAAATCATTCATACCATGAGTTTAAATACTCAGTTTATATTTCTGTTAAAATCACTTTGAGATGTCAGGCAGATACGAACACTTGCTTCACAAATATGATGTGGTTCTTTACTTATAGAGGCATTTAAAAACACAATGCAATAACCTCAAAGTTATTTATTAGTAGATTTAACACAAGTTTGTCCCAACATAATTAGATTGTGGAGCAAAATTTTCCTGCATGAAAAACCAATTACAATATATGCAAATAAAACGCATATTTAAAATGCATTGCCAATCATTTTTCAGCAAGCATTCGATGGGAGTAAACAGCCATGATTCCATTAATTCAAAAGCACTGTCCCTTTCCTCAGGGCAGTAAAAACTGCTAGCACTAAACTGCAGAAAAAATTAATACAACATGCATTGTTAAATCAAGTAAAATCACTTTGAGAAATTTGCCATAACATCTTACATCCAAGAGTCACATAAGAAAGCATTTGAGGAAGATAAAAGCCCTAGCAGATAAAAAAAATTTATTACATTCTAAAAAAGTCTATCTGATTTAACACTGTGGTGGATTCTTATTGCCTTTGTTATTAGGCAGCATTGCAGGATCTATATTAAATAAATTAATACGTTAAATCATGCAGAAATATGTATTATTACCTTTGCATGAATACCAAAGATTAATAAATCATTTTTCAACAACTATGATTACACCTAACACTAACACAGAACCGCATGGTGACCGCCATGAAACAAAGACATCATAGTGAGAAAAGCGATTGGATAAACAAACGCACAAAATTTTAAATTCTCATAATATGAATGCGCATCAAAATAGAATGTTACCTCGACACCTTACAGAAATATCTGTGCAAAAAGAAACATGAAGATGTCGACCAGAAAGAACAGAATCAAACACAACAAAAGACTCACCCTGATCAAAGACAATCGTCATTATCGTCTTCACTTAATTCGCTGCTGAACCGAATTCCTCTGCAACTGTTTTACACATCTGAATGTCAACGATCGCCATCAGGATTAAAAAAAAAGCAAGCCTTGAATATGATGATGATAAGCCATTAAGCGTTCTACTTGCACAAACTTCGCGACAAACACGTTTATTTAAATATTTACAAAAGTACCCTGAAACACATAAAACAGTGTCCATTAAAGGGAAGCATCTATGGGGATCACACGTCTCAAACTTGGTCAATGACGCAGTTTTCCCATCCGTCAATCAGAAGAACCCTCCTATTGGACAAAGACATTTTATAAAAGCACTTCATGAGATGTACGTTCCAAGAGAATTAATTTTTAATCCGCTGTATCATTCCAGTCAGCCAGAGGGGAGGGGGAGGCAGAATAACAGCGCTGTAATTAAACAAAGATGCAATGACACATCAGGTGTTCACTGGATACCATACAAATATTTGTAATATTTTGAAAAAATAATGCAAACATTCATAATGATTTCATTAAATTTTTAAAATGTAAAATTCTGAATAAAAATTGTAATTTAAATGAAAGAAATCTTGTGTCTACATGATTATTTTATTTTATTCATTACAAAAATATAATTATTTTATTTATTTTATTTACTTATTAATTAATATTCTAATTATTTATAAATATATATTTAATTTAGAAATGTAATTAACTCTTTGAAATTTTATTTTATTTAAAAAATATTTATTTAATTATTATAAAAACAAAAAAAAAGACAAACAAAATACTGTATATTTAAAAATTTTTGGGGGGGAATAAGGAATACAAAATAAATGCAGGTAGTAAAGGAAAACAAAAAATTAAACATGGTCAGGATTTTTTTTAAAGGGACAACAACTTTGACTCCATTTAAAATTTTGGCATATATTATTACAGTGTATTATTATTATTATTATTATTATTATTATTATTATTATTATTAATTGCTAATTTGTCATAAATTAATTCATATTTTACAATGAAATCATTAAGAAACAGTTCGTCTGAATAAGTACAGTTAATGAGGTCTCAAGTACTGGACAGGGAAAGTAAGGACACTTAGCCATTTCTCAGCCATTTCTTTGCAAAATTCCATCATAATAATTCTGCAAGTAATTTTTATAATAACTTTATTATATTAATATTAAAAATAATTTTTGTGGTTCTTGCAATGCTGTTGCTTAATAACCTGCGATTTGAACTTTTTAGCATTCCTGGAGAGGTCTCTGTGAAGGAATTTTGCACAGAAATGGTGGAGTGTCCTTACTTTCCTTATCCAGTACTTTAATGATGTCATGCATTGAATGACCTGTTGCAGCAAATTTTAGAAAATGCAAACAATGATGACCACATATAGCTTCATTCAGATGTACTAATTTCGAATTGTAGACCCAATTTTCAGCCTGCCTATACACGAAATCGTGGAATTGGGCAGGTGGTTTTTGACCAAATGAATCAATATAATAAGCTAACGATGGCTTAGGGATAAAAAAAGCAACCCAATGAGTTCCAGTTTTAGTAGAGTCGTCAGTATTAGCTATAACTAAAGAGAGGTAGACTGGCTTGACATTAGTGACTACATCCGCTGGAAACAAGCTTCTGGCCATAGGTTTTGTATACGGGTCTCACTCTCTAATGCAAACAAAATTTGTGCTGTAACCATACAGCTTTAATTTGTAAAATCAAAGGTAACGGAATGGTCTTTGTTGATTTCGAGTAAGTTCTGATATTGACAGTAGGTAATGATGTTCACAGATTCCGTCACAGGTTGGGAAAATCTACTTCAACACTAAGTGTACCATTACATATCACATTAAAATGGTCTATAAAATAATTGCGATTTCCACTTAAATTATCCTTCTTATATAAAAAGAAGGATGTTTGTTTGTTTGTTTCTCAGGCTATTATTCAGGCTTTTCTTAGAAAAGAGAATTCTTAGTATTTAACAATTTCTTGAAAATCTTTAAAAATGATCAGTAACTGGAGATAATGAGTTAGCAGACTATTGAGAAAGAGTGAAAGACGATAGAGGAAGCACTCCTTTAGCCCCGTGCTGTATTGAGCAAATAGTAAGCAAGTAAATAGAAGAATCGGCACCGCTAGACTACACAAAGTGATGAATGGCCAATTTTTGCTTCAAGACATTGAAAGAAGAAATGAAATTGCAACAACATCAAGTGTACATCTAAAGTAAGGTTACATGAGTAAAAAATTATTTAGTCTAGAAGGAATCCTTGGAGAGGTCCATCCGTTTTGAGCCTTTAAAAATTTTTTTTCGGTAAATCAAGTCCCAGTATATCACCTAGAATGGATTTTTTCAGTGAAGAGGTAAATTCCTGTATTTCGGGTTTTTCTTAGAATGGATAGTCCCTTCGCTCTATATTGTAGTGATTTAGTTATTATTTAACCAATTTGGATGTTTAATTTAGCTTTTTGAGGTTGTTCTGTTTACCTACAAGCATAATTATCCCGGGTAACGCCGGGTCCTCTGCTAGTCTTTCTATATACAGGGTGTGCCAAAAGAAGCGAGACGGTCGAATGTTTCGCAAAATTTACATCGGATCGAAAAACTGAAAAACACGTTTTCAATATTTTTCAATAATCTATCGAATGACACCAAACACGACCCCCCATCCTACTCCTGGGGGTGGAGCGTGGGGCAACTTTGAAATCTTAAGTGGAAACCCCCATTTTTTATTGCAGATTCGGATTCTACGTGAAAAAGTGAACAAGTTTTAGCTGAAAATTTTTTTTGATTCGCGATAAATGGCACTGTAATCGCAGAAAAACAAATACAAATCAGAAGTCTGCAAACGGTCAAATTTCTCGGGACATACGCTTCGGAACACAAAATTAGTATTTTTGAAAAGGCTATATAATGATACAGCATGACAGTCGACTGATTGATGACGTTCTAATTGCAAAAACAATTCTTTCTTGCAAGTGAAAGTATTTCTACAGCTAATATCTTTCATTGATTTTGTATCTGACTTTAGTAAAAAAAACTACGTTTAACATAACGCAGGAACAACGATGTGGACATAGTATTTTTTTGTTCCCTTTGAGGTGCTTGTTTTTATTGAGTCCCCTTGCCTCTCACTTATCGGGGTGCTTGTTTCAGGTGAGTCCCCTTGCCTCTCACGATTGGCACCAATGACTTTATTGTAGTAAATGCTCAAATTGTGCACCATTTACTTCCTGGCAGTAAGCTTATCAATGGTAAACAGATTCGATGGAATTGTTCAAGTATTCTGCAGGTATTTGGGCAGCTACTTCAATTATTCTCTGGATTATTAAAACAGGGAATTATGCTAGCCTTTTTCTGTTTGAATCGCCATCTGAATATCTCTGAAAATGAAACGAAATTTTCACGAATACAAAACAAGCAGTTTTAAAGCGAAATAAGTAAAAATGCTTGCTTTAACACGGCTTTTCAATGTTGAGTCTACGGGAGCTGCTGCTGCCGCCTGCCTCACTGCATAGTGCTAAATTTTCTCACTTGGAGGTGTTAGTTGAATCTGACGGTGACTATAGACAAGAGATCTTGTGATACTTTAACGTGACTATAAAAGATGACATCCACTTAATCGATGCATTGTAATCTGGAGGTAGAGAGAAATGCTTCTCAAAGAATGTATTTGGTGAAACATTAAATACCTTGCAGAATTCCGGTGTATTAAAACGAATCCCGACATTCGAGAATAAACTCGTAGCAATGTCTTGTGCCGAAGAAGTGTTTTCTGGTAAAAGAGGACATCTTCCATATAGGATTGTAAAACCAGTTCGACTTCAAGTATGAAAGATGAGAGCGTCGGATTTTTATCAGGTGGTAAAATGTTGAATTCAATTTGTTCCTGGATTTGATCAGCCTTAAAACCCAGTTTGATCAGCTGTAATATTCTTGAAAAGGGCTGGGAAATTCGATTCCGTTAATGCAACCTCCCACCGGCCTTGGAAATGTAGCGTACATGACATTCGGGTGATAAAATGAGCCGTTGTGTTGGGGTGTTTTTTGTCATCTGTCACGGCATTTGAGGGTAAAGTAACATAGAATTCCGTGTCTTCATACGTGTTGACGAAATCACGAACACAACTGACACAGAGCTTACTTTGTTAAACGTTTAAAAGATCTGCCTCTCGAACCCAGCTCTTCATACTGTCTGGGTAGCCCTACCGTTTCACAAAAGCTTCACAGACGTCGCGTCTTTTATGGCTTCGAATTATTCGCTCAATGTTGAAGACTTTGGGCATTTTCACCTTTTGTAACTCCTGTTTATAGAATACCCCTGGAATCTTAGCACCTTTGTAATCTTTTATTTTATATACAACAGACTTTCAAAAAACGATTTTTGAAACTTCAAACACTTCCTCAGTCCAATTAGGTAGATAACCCTTATGAAATATGTTTTTCACTTTGAAAATACGCACCTGATGTCGGATCTGTAGCCTCGGAGTTGTTTGCGGAGCTGCTGTATAATATCGTTGCATTTTCAACCACAGAGCTGGGCATTTTGATCATTAACTTCAGATAGTGGAATACCTAGTGAACTGTGAACACGATTGTTTTAGCTTAGCACGAGGTCAGGTAAGACGTCGATGTACCTATGTGTGTTGGAATAGGTAAAAAACTTAAACATCCGGGTTTTTATAGTTAAATCGTTCATCTGTTGCGGCCTTCACATCGGATTCGGTTGCAAAGAAATTAATGTTGAATGTTTTAAAATAGTATTGAACGTGTTTATTTAAAAAGTCCTTCCATTTAAGACTGTTCACTTTTAGTGGCACCTGACCATCAGTGAAAATTTTTTGAAAGGCTTTTTGAAGCGCTTGCCTTTTCTTCGTTTTTAGTGGGACAACCCATGCAAATCGAGAGAAAACATCGATGCAGGTAAGAAGAAATTTATACCCATCATTCTGTTTTGACAGACTCGACAGAACCACCAGGTCAACTTGAAATTGGTCGAACAGAGAATAAGCTCTCATATGGATGCGTGGATAATGATCTCTTACAGGTTTATGTTGTGTGTAAAGCTAACACCTCTTATCCGCTCACCAGTCACTTTTTCAGAACGATTTGTTTGTAAAGCTAACCTCGCACATCATCAAACCCAGATGGCTTTCTAGGGCTGGAAAATGCTTCCTCCATTGCAACAAAAAAATAATGTTTGGGATCATCCTCTAAAAAATAATGCTTGAATTGCTTTGCATAGATTAAGAGGCATCTTTTATTTATCTGTGTTCATTTATATGCGAAAAGCATGTATATTTTTGGAGAATCCTTTAAATAAAAACCTTTTGCAGTGTACAACTGTATTTTTAAAAGTTTGCGATGCCAATTGTCGATTGTCAACCCTCTAATTCTTCGGGTCGGAGTTGTCAGTAGTCAATTAAAACAATGTACACTTATTTTATTGTACCCATTATCAGAAAATTAAAAATCAAACATTACACCTTGGAAAAAATTTGGTTGTTCTAGAAACAATTGTTAATCAGTAATTAGGTAAAAACATGTTGGGGTGCCAGCCTATTTACCATACAATGTATTAGTAAGTATAAATACCGGATCAAGAATGGAGTACATTGTGAGATAAAAATCACCTAAGCCCCTTTTGCTCTGAGAACCAGGACCCTGAACTTAACCAAGAATTATGAAATTAATATTATTTTCAACCTCAGGGCATCGGAACATGCCAGCAATCACCTGATTAATCAAGAAGATGTCCTCAGCTGAATGAGTGACCACACCCAGGAATGGAAACCCGATAAACCCTACCCCGAAGGACACACCGAAATCAAGGAAGTTCAAAGTGTTAACAAAAAATGAATTAAATAATTAATTAAAACACATTAATTAAAGGTAATCGAAACATTAACAGCCCCATTGTACAAAGAGTACACCTGAGACATCAGCAGTCACGTGAATTCCATCCCTGAGTGCCAGCGAGAATGGAATGTGGAGGCAGCACCTTTGAACTTTTGTGCGTGGTCAGGTGTAAAATTATAGGACACCCTCTCCACATTACAATATCCCTGGACACGGTAATTATCTGCTGGTATGGAATGTATTCCCATTTCTCGCTCCATGCATTGAAGAAACTGCCGCATCGGCGCTGATGTTTGGCTTGATGCCTTGTCCTAGTGGACCCACACCCGGTTTGCGTCTGCCTCGTACAGAGATGGGATATCCCAGGTGAAAATAGGTGCTAGAACATTAGCCTGGTAGTAGGCCGAGTTAATTTTTTTCTTTCTGTCTACCTTGTGCAGTATCAGTTTACCATTGTACCCATAACGGGCAACAATCACGAAGCCCCGTGCCATTTTTTGAAGTCCTTAGAGCCACGGGAATGGTAAAATATTGCTCGGGGTTTGTTGCAGTCACTGAGATAAATGAATGCTTCATCAAAAGTCACGATGTATTTGCATTATTCATCAGCTGGATGGTGCTCATAGACCTTCCGGCAGTTGGTGCGCTGTTCACTGACATGGCTCTTCTTACGCTTTTGCAGGTGAAAGTCCCGGTTGATAATAGTGTTTACAGTGTAAACAGATATCCCTACTTTGTTTGCAATGGTTTCTGTATTGCAGGATTTAGTCTGGTGACGAGAGCTCGGACTTTACAGATCGCCTCTGGTGTACGACTAATACAGGTTCGGAGATTAAGCTGTTTTTTCCCCACCGGAATGGCTCCACTTCTAGCTAAACATACAGTTTAGTACCTTGTATATCCCCGTCTTCGACACAGAAACTGCATGCTCCTTGCAGGCCTTTATAATTGCAGAATAACTATATTTTGCGTCGGAAAGAGCTGTTATGTACCATTTCCAAAACGGAGCGATTTTCGGCGTCATCATGCACGATCCGAGGCCAACGAGAGACAGGCCAGGGCACTCAAAAGTCACATGATCATCGGGATCCGGGCAACAATTCATCCTTCATTGTCTCCATCATGGATTTTAACAATCAGTATTTTTTCGTTGGTTGGAAATAATGAAGGATGGATTGTTGCCCGGACCCCGGTGATCAGGTGACTTTTGAGTGCCCTGGCCTGTCTCTCGTTGGCCTTGGCACGATCTAATACTTTGAACAACTCGGCCATAAAAATGGAATAATGGAAGTTATCATAAAAATGACACAAACACAAGACGTGTTTAACCAAAATGTAACTACAGCACCTGGCGAATTTAATTTACAAAATTCAAGGCTCTTTAGCTATATGTTACACAAACAAATATTTTAAAAATGGAAAATTAATAAGGATAATCTATCTTCAAAAATGACAAGAAAATGGAATACCTTCCTTTCTAACGACAAAAATATGGAATATTCCTGTAGAAACACTTTTTATGCAAATTGACCGGACAAGTATAAGTTTCCATTTATGTTATTCCATTTGTGCTTCTCAACATGGGAGGTTCTAGAGATTTGTCACCATCCGTTCGCAAACAAATATTTGCATTACGAGAACATGGCCTTACCCAGAAACAAATAGCAATTACAGCCAAGTGCTCGCAGTCAGCAGTTTCTAAGATATTGGCAAGAATGCTCATGGATATGGAGTGAACACACAATGTGCAAACTGCGGAAGAAAGAGGAAAACCACCCCCAGAGATGAAAGTGTTTGCAGAAGATTGTTAGGAAAGCCCCATTTCAGTCTTTCAAGCACTTTCATCGACATGAACGTATCTCACCGGACGACAGTTCGACGTCTAAATGATCTGAAGTTTTCATGCCGTATTCCATAAACCAAGCCCCTCCTAACCCCGAAACAGAGAAATAAGAGGTTGCAGTGGTGCAAACAGCACGTCGACTGGACTGTTGATGAGTGGCGAAGAATGGTGTTCAGCGACGAGTCGCGATGTGAATTAGTTTTTGGTGATAAAGGTTGTCGAGTTTGGCGCCGTGAGAATGAGGCACATGAACCGCGACATCTGAAGAAAAGTGTTAAATTCCCACCCTCTGTTATTGTGTGAGGGTACATGTCAACATATGGCACTGGACGCTTGGGGTTCATCTACAGTTCCATCAATGCAGCTGTTTACCAAGATGTTCTAGATGCTTTTCTGATACCTGCACTTAAAGACCTACCAGTGGATGATGAAGACATAATTTTCCAGCATGATCTTGCACCTCCTCATGCTCCCAAGTCAACCAGCAAGTGCCTAGAAGACCATCATATCCCAGTTCTTTCATGGCCGTCGAACTCATCCGATCTCAAACCCATTGAGAACCTTAGGAGAAATGTGAAACAACGTCTATACCTCGAGAAACCAGCAAGCATAGCAGATTTGAAAGTGAAATTGAAGTAAATTTGGGCTTGAAGTTACTCAGGAGGAATGTGACAAGCTCATATCGTCAATGCCGCAACGAATTCACTTTGTCATTCTCGCAAAAGGATGGCCAACGAAATATTAAGCAGAAACGTAGTTTAAAACAATAAACTTCACCTAGTTTGAATTGTTTATTTGCGTAAGTTTGTTATTATTCCTTTTTTTTGTTGGCAGAAAGGAAGTAATCCATTTTTTGTCATTTTTGAAGATAGATTATCTTTATTAATTTTCCATTGTTTAAAATGTTTGTTTGTGTAACATATAGCTAAATAGCCTTGAATTTTGTAAATTAAATTCGCCAGGTGCTGTAGTTGCATTTTGGTTTAACATGTCTTGTGTTTATGTCATTTTTATGATAACTTCCATTATTCCATTTTTATGGCACAAAGTTGTAAGCAGCCGTTATCCCGGAAGCAGAGCTCTACAATCGTTAGGCACAAAGGCAAATCGTTTATATAGACCCCTAAGGACCTCTGTATTAGTTCTATCGCGCCATCTATCATCCACGAACGTCGCTTTTCATACGAGGATTTAAGAGGGAAGGGGTTGGATTATGGGTTTTTAATGTTTGCAGTCATTTTCTCCTGGTTTCAAAGAATTGTTATACAAAATTTCGTGAGTCTAAGACACCTCCATACATACAGGATATGTCAACTAAAGTGAACCAATAGCGTACTTTTAAAATACAAATCTGACAGAGTACAAGTGCTCCCTCTATATAACGGGAATCTAATTAATGCCAAATTTATAACAGAAAGTCCATATAACGAAGTTCTTTTCAAGAAAATAAAAACTGCACACATGAATGACTCTGCAGTTCTTATTTTCCAGAAAAAAACTTTGTTATATGAACTTGCCATTATAAATTTGGTGGTATGTAGAGAGCCGTTATATAGAGGGAGCATGTACTCTGAATTGACGAATTATTGTACTTTTATGCAAGGGATTTTTATATGCATTGTATTACCAAAAAAAAACAAAAACAAAAACCGACGTTATTTTCGATAATGGAAATCAACTTTGAAAGGTGTAATGGAAACCCCTATTTTCAATGGTACACTGCTTTGCAATGAAATTGCCCCATCAACAAGGAGTTATCCGACCTTATCCATATTTAGTGGGGGGTTCGTCTACCTCCGACTAGTAAACGATTAGATGCATGCTCACGGGACATGACAATTTGGATTGAAACAGGCTGTCCGGGTGCCTGTATAGGCTCATCAGTTGACACTTGTGCGAGACGTTCCATGCAGTTGGAGGAAGCAACTACCTCGTGAACGTACAGTACTATAATCCGCACAACGGTCTCAATACCGCGACGACGACAACCGTTCACGCAATTAACAGACTTTGAACGAGATCGGATTATTGGCCTCTCCGAGGCTGGATGGTCAACCAGACGGATTGCTGTCAATGTTTCGCAGGATGCACGGATGGTAGGCCGATTGCGGAGGCAATAGCGAGAGGAAGGCACACATGCCAGAAGACCAGGCTCTGGGGCCCACAGAAGCACGTCAGCTCATACTGATAGGCGGATAGTGCGAACAGCGCTAGCGGACAGAACCATCATCCTGCAGCAACTGTGCGACAACATCACGATTCCAGGTACTGCTCCAGTGTCAATAGCAACAATAGCACGCTGGTTACACCACGCGACAATGTCTGCCAGGCGTCAATTGTTGTGTCTTTCTTTGACACCTGAGCACCGCGCGATACGACTGCAATGGTGTAGCGAACGAGTGGGTTGGCGAATGGAATGGTGCCTGGTAGTCTTCAGCAACAAATACTGCCTTTGTTTGGACGCCGACGACAGACGCAGACGGGTGTGGCGCTGACCATTGGAACGTGCCAATGAACAAAGCATCCAATATCACCATCGTGGACCCACACCCAGGATCATGGTCTGGGGTGCCATCGGCTACGATACCAGATCGCCTATAGTCACCATTCAAGCCACCCTGACAGCATCCTGGTACGTCACAGATTCCGCAGCCCATATTACTGCCCTTTCTGCACACCATATCTGGCGCAGTCTTTCAGCAGGATAATGCCAGACCGCACATGGCAAACATATGCATGGCATGTCTGCATGTCAACTGCCTGCCATGGCCCGCGAGGTCCCCAGACCTATCGCCAATTGAGCACGTGTGGGCCATGGTGGAACGTCGTTTACGATCACCCGCAATCTCCATGAACTAACACAGCAGGTTCACCAAGCCAGGACAGACGTACCCCAAGATGACAATCGCCACCTGTATGATCACCTCCACCTGCGGCTGGAACAATGCATCGCCGCTAGAGATGGTACCACAACCTACTGATGCCGCTTTCCATTGGGACATCCTGTACAAACGAGTGCACGTCTTGGCTCCGTAACGTAATAAATGTGTGTTCAGATGTATCTCTTGCTGTATACCTACTTTTGGATCATTCGGATAACTCCTTGTGGGTGGGGCAATTTCATTGCAAAGCAGCGTATTTTCAGATTGTACAGAACATTTGACAGATGTTTTATTCTTGGTGTTTTTTCAATTGATCCAATCGTTTAGGAGAGATAAACAGGGAAAGTGTGGTGGGTTTGGATTAAAAGAAAAGGTAAAAAACAGAAACTGCTCCTAAACACAATGGATTATAAAATGGAGAGCAATGTTTCTATTTGAACATAACATTTTTACAGTAATGCAAAACAATGATTGTACAATAAATGATGTTATAATAAATGTTCAACACACATGTTCTTCTTGCTCTATGAACATTTGTAAACGAACATTCGGATGCAAGTCAAAATTATTGTGACGAATCTACGGAGCCTTGGTCTTAATGCGAACGGCTTAAGTCTATATACATATAGAAACCAACCAGCGATAGATTGGATTTAGATTTTAATTGTAATAGATTTGCCGAGAGTGGTTGAAGGTAAAAAGTAATTAATTACATTAACAAAACAGAACATTCTCTGGCCAAAGCGTCGTTTGAATTAAACAGCGATGACTTTACATTTTCAATTCATTTTATATCTCATGTTGTTTTGCATATTGTTAATTATTCATAAATGTCCATTTTACAATATAAATTTTTATTCATTTGGAACTAGTCGACTTTCGTCATTTCGGGCATATTCAGATTCGTTACAACAGATTTTTAAATTTCTTACAATATAAGTATTTTAATTTTGAACAATATTGGTCTATTCATTGTTAATGTTTTTCCAGTTACATCGTTTTCCTTTGAGATTCAATGATAGTTTTTAACCGATTGCAAAAAAGGAGGTTATCAATTCGATGCATATGTATGTAATATTGTTGGAATTGCACAATATTCATATATGTTAGTCTGTGGTCTTCTAAACAATTAGGCCAAATTTCATAAGTGTATGTATGTATGTTTGTCCACGTATTTCTCAGGAACTAGAAATCGAATTGCAATAATTCTTTTTTTTATTGGATTAAATATCTTTCAACTTGGGAATAAATCCAAGTTTCATCAAAATCGGTTCAGTAGTTTTCAAGTTATAGACTGATATAGCTAGGCGATAGTGAAAGTTTCATTAAAGTCGTTTTTTTTATATCCTGTTTAATCTTGTTCGCTAAATATTTTGTTAAATTTTATTTTATAATTTGTAATTTTATTAGTACATACGGTATTGTCTTTTATTAAGTTTACTGATATAGTTCTCCTAATCTTTTGTTTGTGCTTAATAATTCTTTTATTTTCTCTTCCTTTAGTAAGTGGTTGAAAAATAAATTGCTGTCAACTATTAACATATTTAAAATTACTTGGGGATAATATTTGTTTAACATAAATATAAACAAATTTTCGATGGAAGATGGAACAGGAGACGGGCATACGAGTTATTCCCTTCTCTCATGTGCCTGTAAAATCTCCTGACACATCACCGATGGATTTCTATGGTTTTGGTCTCCTGAAACGACGGCTCGGAAGTCGCCGACCAAGAACCGTTGATGGGCTATGGAAAGTGTGTCAGCAGGTGTGGAACGAACTTCCCATGGAGTCCCTCAAACTCAGCCTACTTCAGTGGATATTACGGTGCCGGGCGATAGTCCAACAACGTGGTTCTCACATCGAACACAACCGATGGTGGCGCCATGGTATTATACCATCGTAACAGAACTGAAAAGTCGTCTTATTTTATCTGAATCAACCCTCCGTATTGTTGATCCTTGCATAGCGTTGGTGCATTACGTGTTGACACCATAGTTGATATCTATTGCTGCACAAACTTTTATTTGCATTGTTGGTCATGAAATATATATTGTTGGTCCGTGCAGAGTGTTTGTGAATTGCGTGTTGATACCTGTCACGAATATTTGAGTACGCAGTGGAAATGGGAATGTTTTAAAGTAAAGAAAACCGCCATACAGTCATATCATTAAATATTTATGAGACAAACATAATTAATAAGTAATAGAAATTAATAAAAATAGAAATAACAGAGGTTCTCTTTCCTTATGGGAAAGGAACACATCGAGCATATCCTCTATCATGTTCATGGGATACAAATTCCTGTAACATACGCAGACAAAGAAAAGATTCAATTGCCTACTTAAATTGTCTCTTAATCTATAGTCATTAAAGAACAGGAATGAATAAGATAAGTCCAAGCACGGATTAATCCGTGGGCTAATATACAGTTTCTCAAACGCTGCACTAGCAGGGTTAACGTGGCGACGAACACTGCTGTCGCCGCTGACTTGCAAGATAGTTTGGTGCAGAGGAAATTCCGTAGTGGACTAAAGTGTGCTGTACGCGGGGACTCCTCCCCCCAGTTAACAGTTACGCAAAGGCATTTAATGACAGAGGCGTCAGACAATGCTCCTGTAAAATACAAGGAAAGAATATCAGTTCTCCATACACTGTAAAGACGCGCTCGAGACTCGGCGCGGGCGGAAAGTTACTTTTAGCAACGAGAGAAAACACAGAAAGCTTAGATATTCGGAAGCCAGCTTACCTCTGTGATTTTAGAATGGCACCTAGGTCCTCTTCTAGAAATGCCCTTAGGCTCCAGGACCTTACCACCATCCACGCTGTGGACTGCGACATAGGGACTTCTATCCGTTCCCGCTGTCGATCTGGCTTCTATCCATCAGCAAGTGAGGGATGCCGTCGATTAGCACTAAATTACGGTACTCGGGACCAGGAGACAGGAACTCGTGGAGCCACAATTCCGCCTGAACGCCTTCATTTTACGACGTGGACACCGTTGCTTGTAGCCTCTTCTACATGGGTGAAGAATGGTGTACTCAAGCTGCTTGTCGGGCTGGCTGCATTGCTTATCTGTCCGGAATTGTTGCGTAGGGCTTTAGCTCCTGCTCGCCCCGGCTCGTTTACAATATCCTTCCTGAGTGCTCCTTTGGAATGAGGAAAACATAGTTCATAACGCGGTGACTGCGACGCAATTCTATGGCTGCTGATAACGTCTCTCGAACTCGGCTCCGTGAAGGGAGTAGCGAAGGAGTCACTCGAAGAAGCACTGGAGCACATCAGAAACCATGTTTCTGCATATTTGAAGCACTCACTGCCTCGGAAACGTTCTTAAGTCTCTTGATATCGAGAAGACTCCGTTCTTGGTCTTCTCTTCTTGGCTGGCTCCTGCTTTCTATCTTTGTTCACGCTTTGCGCCCCCCAAGTCTCATATTTCGCGCTTTTGCGCATCTTTGTTTTACTTCCGTGAAGCGGAATCTTGTTCTGCCATCTATTGCCACAATACTGAGAATTGCCTTTATTATTATTGCAGTTATCACTTGTGGCAACAGATGGAGCCTGGGTCTTCTGCTTCTTTCGCGCCTCGCGCTGTGATGAACTCCGATCGCCTACGCTCGTGCTATTGTTCACAATACCTTGTGACATCCTCGCACCGGACGATTGCAGTTTTACCTGTGATAAATCTGCCTGGCCCCTTTTTTATCATTAAATTTGGACGAAAAATAACGTGATAACGCATCCGCGACTACGTTGTCAGACGACTTAATGTGCCTCAGAACGACATCAAAGTACAGTATGAATTGCAGGACGGTCGCCTGCAACCGTGTTAACTTAGGCTGTATTAACAGCCTGCATACCGACTGGTTATCAATATAGAGGGTGTTTTTGAATTGAGTACAGATTTTTTGGGAGATGATAGAAGATGTCCTTAGAAATATTTTTTGTCATATGAATATGGGGTCCCCGCAGCTCCGTTTACTTACAATACTGCATTGAACAATCCAATGACACCGGGACGCAGTGTGCATTGGTAGACCTAGATTATTTTTTTTTTAACAACTAACACAAGCAATCTACTGTATGACTTTTACACTAATGTTCGAAATGACCGCCATTTGTTCATAGCACAATTCGCAACGCCTTATGATGGATTGATGTACACGTGGAAACAGTTGATTTGCACGGTCGCTGATGTCACCTGCTGCCGTGACAACACGAGTCGCCAATTCTTCTTCAGTATCTACGGGTTCGGAGTACACCATTGATTTTATGCTTCCCCATAAAAAAAATCCATCGGTGTGAGATCTGGCGATCTCGTTGGCCAACAAACAAGCACGTGCACCTTGAAATTTCTTTGCAAACAATTACTTTAAAAGTTATTACAGTAGATTGCTTGTGTTAATTGTTAAAAATAAAATAATCTAGGCCTACCAACGCACACTGCGTCCCGGTGTCATTTGATTGTTCAATGCAGTATTGTAAGTAAACGGAGCTGCGGGGAACCCATGTTCATATGACAAAAAATACTTCTAAGGACCTCTTCTATCATCTCCCAAAAAATCTGTACTCAATTCAAACACACCCTGTATATGGTTGTCGGTACCTGTTGGAGGCAATGTCTCCAGCACCTGGCTACATGAGCAACCACCAGCAATTCTCTCGCATAGATAGAGTGATGCCGTTTCCTCCGGTCTAAATCGCCGTGATTCATAAGCGATAGACAGCAATTTGTTTTGATATTGCTGCATGGCTACTGCGCCTATGGCATCATCTGATGCGTCACATAATATATGTAATGTTTTATGTTGGTCAAAAATTTTTTATATGGGAGGCTGCATGAAAAGCTGCTTCAACCTTTGAAACGCTTTTTGCTGGTGCGTCCCGCACTTAAATCTAACCCCATTTTGTAGCAGCTGAAATAGCGGAGCTGATATCTGGGCGTAATTGAGAATGAAGCTCCGATAAAACTGAGCCGTGCCCAAAAAGGCACGGAGCTGCCTTGTATTTTTGGGGTGCAGACAGGACCGAATAGCTTTAACTAGACGTTCTTCACATTCTTTTCCGTGCTCTGAGAATGTGAACCCCAAGTAGTTAACTTTCTTAACTCCGAAGGCGCACTTACTTCTCTTAAGGAAGAAACGATGTTGTTGCAGGCGCTGTAATACTTGCCGCGCACGTTTACGTAACTCCTTCATCGTACGGCCAAATACAAGCATGTCGTCAAAATATACGATGGCTTCTTTATTAAGAATGCCCCATAAGGCCTCGTTCATTGCCTTAGTAAATGTAGATGCCGCTCATTTGAGTCTTTGAACTCAAAGGAGCCAATGGGGGTTTTAAACGCCATATAACGGATGTGCGCGGGCTTTACTCTGATTTGATGGTACGCTTGGAGTACGTCTAGTTTAGTAAAATACCTGGCTCCTTTCAGATGGTCAAAAAGCGCATCTGTGCGCGGAATCGCATAATTATTTCCATGCGTCATCTTGTTTAACTTTCGGTAGTCCATGCACATGCGTAACGTGCCATCTTTCTTGACTACAAAAAGCACCGGCGACGCAAATGAGGAGATAGATGGTCTAATAAGGTGCTTACCTAAAAGCTGATTGATTGACTTTTCTAGCTCCTTTTCCTCGTCTTTAGACAATGAATAGAGAGGCTAATTGAATGGCGTAAATGTTTGCTCTAGTGGTATCTCATGTTGAGTACCTCTTCGCGGCGGTAGACCTTCGGGCAATTCCTCGTGGAAAAGGTCTTTAAATTCTTTTAGTAAAGGCAGAAAAGAGTTATGCATATCATTAGTAAGTTTTTCCTTGCTATCTTTTACTTTAGCAAATACAGCAAATACCGGTACCTGGGGCTGTTGCACCTAAATATTGCACAAGGCGGTGGCCGACATCAGATTAACTTCCTCTTGTTGCCATTGTGGCAACCATATCTTCTTCTCTCCTGATACCACCGCACTACGTTTGGTGCTCCAATCACAGAAAATTTTATTGTTTTCTATCCACTGCATCCCCAGTATTATTTGATAATTCTGTATGGGCATTACATTAAAATTTAATTTAGCTTGGTATTTGCCACTTGATACCGGGACGTATAAGGCCATCTTGGGAATAGCAATAGTGCTCCCATCGGCGAGTGCCGCTGCTTTATTTTGCCCCGCGATTTCTGAAAGTCTTAAATTCAGCTGGTGGGCTAATTTTTCATCGAGATAATTCTCGATAGCACCCGTGTCCACTAGTGCTTTACATGTACGCCCTTTGATATCTAACTTAATTACGCATAATTCCTTAGCCACTGCTTTATGAATAATGTTAATTTGGGACCTCCTTTTTCCGGGCAAGTTTTTACTTTAGAGTCCCTAATCATATGACCAATGCAACCGCAGCAGAAGCACTTAATGGACCTATTCTTGGGTCTGGCTCCGTGGGGCCTATTAGATCGTGCTTCCACTGTATTGACTTGCATGGGTTCCGCTTTAGGAATATCCATAGGGTCATGAGCTCTATATCATGTCTCAATGAACGTTATGGCTTCCTCCACCAATAAATCACTCTACATAAGCAGTTGTGCTGCTAACGTTTCTGGAAGAGACTGGATGAGGAAGTGCAACTGTTCTGATCGCGAAGAGTCAGTTAAATCATTAGTTAGGTGACGAAATCTCGTGACAAACTCGTTGACCCTGTTGCCTTTAAGGCGTAATCTCTGCAATTCCGCTCTCCTGGTCATCTGTGTTTGTCCCCTGAGAACGCACTTAAGAGAAGTTGAGAGAAACGCTGCCATGTCAGAGGCTGATTACTCGGTATGATGGCTGTAATCCAATTTGCGGCTGCCTTCGTTAGGTAGGCCGGCACTACTTGTACCGCCATCTCTAAAGGTATGTCTTGGCATGCCGCTACCAGCACGAAATGCTTTAGAAACGCTTCGGGGTCCTCTTTGGGATCCCCAGAAAAGTGAGGAAACTGTAAATTATTAACTGTGTATTGAAATGGGGATAGGCTCAGCTGTGCCACCGTTTGGATTAATAACCCGAAGTGCGGTGGTATTATTAAACTGGCCTTCCATTGGTAGACGCAACTTCGCTAGACTAGTACGAATATCTGAAAGTCCAAATGACACAATGGCTTAGCAACGTAGCCCTCTAAACTTTTAATGACTAGAAAATAGCTAATTTGCAATAAACGCGCGCCAATGGTGAAGGATTAACAATTAACAGCTATGCAAGGATTAACAGTTAACGACTCCTCCCCCCAGTTAACAGCTACGCAAAGGCGTTTAATGACAGAGGAGTCAGACAATGCTCCTGTAAAATACAAGGAAAGAATATCAGTTCTCCATACACTGTAAAGACGCGTTCGAGACTCAGCGCGGGTGGAAAGTAACTTTTAGCAACGAGAGAGAACATAGAAAGTTTAGATATACGGAAGTCAGCTTACCTCTGTGATTTTAGAATGGCACCTAGGTCCTCTTCTAGAAATGCCCTTAGGCTCCAGGGCCTTACCACCATCCACGCTGTGGACTGCGACGTAGGGACTTCTATCCGTCCCTGCTGTCGATCCAGCTTCAGCCAGTGAGGGATGCCGTCGATTAGCACTAAATTACGATACTCGGGACCTGGAGAGAGGAACTCGTGGAGCCACAATTCCGCCTGAACGCCTTCGTTTCCGACGTGGACACTGTTGCTTTGTAGCCTCTTCTACGGGGGATGAAGACTGGCGTACTCAAGCTGCTTGTCAGGCTGGCTGCGTTGCTTATCCGTCCGGAATTGTCATGTAGGGCTTTAACTCCTGCTCGCCCTGGCTCGTTTACAATATCCTTCTTGAGTGCTCCTTTAGAATGAGAAAAACATAGCTCATTGCGCAGCGACTGCGACGCAATTCTATGGCCGCAGATAACATCTCTCGAACAGGGCTCGGTGAAGGGAATAGCGAAGGAGTCATTCGAAGAAGCACTGGAGCACACCAGAAACCATGTTTCTGCATATTCGAAGCACTCACTGCCTCGGAAACGTTCATAAAGGTGCCAACACACATATCCGACTTTGACGCGCACGGTTTTCATCCGACTTGAAGCGACACCAGAGTGCATGCGACTAGCAAAACACACATTTCCAACTTCCGCGCGCACGACTTTCAACCGACAAGCATTTTAACTCAAATTGTGTCCGTGATAGCGCTGCAGTCACACAGGAAACTGTATTCATTTCCGCC
>JAHWFO010048555.1:0-17210 GCA_023313115.1 Rhysida immarginata | reverse complement strand
GTTCATATTTGAACCCATGTTCATAGGACGTTTTGTGTTTATCTTAACCTCTATAATACCCCCTTTAAGTATTTTACATTCGATGTAAATCACCCTGTATTTGCAAACTATCAAGCCATACCAGAAAAAAATATGGATATGGATTTCTCTGATGTTAAGTGGTCGCAATTATCCCCGTTTACCATGGAACAGACTATCGCTAAAAACTCCCTTAATAATAATACTAAGGATACATCACCGGCTAAGCTAGAGCAGGTTAATAATCCTAATAATTCAGACAATTCAAGTAAAGATTTTATGTTCAGCAATTGGGTAAAGACTTTTATCTCAACGTTAATGGGATACTCCGACAAACTAAATGATCCAAAGGGTATTGAAGCAGCAATTAAGATTATGAAAAGACACTTCCCAAATACATTACCTTGGACTGTTGATTTGGAAAATTGGTGGCAAGAAATGAACAACCCCCTTCCTGATTATGACTCATCAAAACAACCAGATGGATTGGAATGCTAGAGGCATTATGGCCAATTGGGAGGACGTGGAGATTCTGAAAAATAAAGCAAATGTATTAACTATTTGTGAAACCTTTTTGGCTAAAGATACAAAAATTAATATTAAAAATTTTATTACCTATCAGAACAATAGATGCACGTACGGAGGAGGAAACTTGGTGTCATTGGTTGCTGGTATCCCACATTATGTTAATTTCGCAAGGCATTTGAATGAAGCAGCTATAATTGATTTGGTTATCTACCTATTCAATTCCTGGATTCATATCTACTGCGTTTATGTTCCAGGCTACCTAAAAAGAGATCATTGGTGGAATATATTTAATCTATTTACCCCCCCTTACATAATCATTGGCGACCTAAATGCAAAAAGCCCTGTATGGGGCTGTTCAAAATATAATTTAAATGGAACCTACCTGGAGGAAATTATTGGCAATTTAAGTTTACAAACATTTTACACATCCGAGCCTACATATCCCTCCAAACAAGATTGGGATGCATCAAATTTAGATATAGCGATAGCCTCAGCGGATTTCAAGCACTTGTTAAGATTACAAATTATCGATGGCACCTTTGGCAGCGACCATCAGCCCATCAAACTCACAATCCAAAACGGTCAGCCTCCAATACCTAGAAATAGGCCAGCCAGATGCACTTAGAGACAAAAATACGACCTAGCCCCTGATGACACTTTCATACATGCAAGCAAGGACATTATAGCACTGCTCAGAGCTTTTCAAGAAAAGCTGCGGGGGGGGGGGGCCCCCCATGCCACGCAATAAATATATTCCTCTAAGACCGCCCTGGTGGAACCGGATGTGCGAAGAAGCTGTTTGGATGAGAAACAAAGCGAATAGGATATTTAAACGCTGCAGATGCGATTACTGCTGGATTCAACTTAAAAAAGAAAAGGCAAGTTGTAAGAAACTGTTGAAAAAAAACGAGACGAAAATATTGGAAAGATTTAATTACAGATAACAAGCAAAATATATGGAAAATCTTAAAAGTCTTTCAAAACAGGCCAGTAAAAACTCCCCCAATAATAAAAGACCGAGAGGGAAGCCCCCTCAGCCCAGCTGAATCAGCAGCCTGTATCCTAAAAGCGGCTATTCTTACACCATTGTTAGACCACCAGAATTGGCCTACCCCCTTCCCTGCAAACTACAGAAGTGTGGACTTTCTGAGTGGGAACTGCCATTCACAAATGCTGACCTGGATAATGCGATAATTGCCAAAAACTGTGCGTCAGGCCCAGACGGAATAATAAATAATACTGTCAGAATGCTTAGAATAATACTTTCAAAGGAATATTCTACTAAAGCATTTTAATAAATCATGGACTACGGGTATCATTCCTAAAGAATGGAAAAAATCACGCATACTACCAATTCTCAAACCTGGGAAACCGCCCTCGGACCCTACTAGCTATAGACCTTTAACACTTTCATCAAATATTATTAAAATAGAAAGATTGATTAGTATTAAATTGCAGCATTTTTTGGAATTTAACAATCTATTTCCAAACTATTTAATGGGATTCCGGAAGGGGCGCAGCCACATCTACTCAATTATCAACCTAGTTGATGATGTTCATGCTGCATGGGATAGAGGGAAATTCATGGGAATCATTTTCCCGGACATATCTAAAGCTTTTGATGCGGTGGACCATGAAACACTGATTATGAAAATGATAAATCAAAAGATCCCTAGAAGAATTATAATGTGGATATCGGCTTTCCTAAAATTTAGAGATGTAGGAATGCTCTATCCAGGAGGTGAAATTTGGTTAAAACAATCAAGAGGGCTCCCACAAGGATCGGTACTTAGTCCGATATTATTCAACATCTTTATTTCAGATATTTTTAAGGACTTAGATTCAAACTACCAGAAAAATATTTTTGCAGATGATATAGCATTGTGGTGGTCGGATACGTCAGTGGCCAAAATTAGAGAAAAACTTCAAGCAGCTTGTGATACGCTGACGAAGTGGGGGAACGATAATCATATGACATTCTCTGCAGATAAGTCCGTAGTGATGGTTTTTACAAAAAGGGGGGTCTCCCCATTAGTTAATATTTATCTGAACAATACTCGTCTGCCAATAAGAAGATCCCATAAATTCCTTGGTGTTCTACTGGATGATCACCTAAATTGGAGGCAGCAGCTAAATCATCAAAGAGAACAACTAAAAAAAGGTCTAGCTAGAATAAATCTCATCGTTAAAACTAAATGGGGACCGAGATGGTCTGGAACTTCCATTCTCCTGAAATCGCTTCTGCATACTCAAGACTGTTTGGCACCTATTCTTCTTATGATATCAGCGGCAGCCATGAAGCCAAACTTAGTGTTGGAAAGGAAAGTTATTCGTCTGGGTCTAAGTGCGCCATTATCAACACCAATCCCTGTTTTGTATGTGGAAGCGGGAATCCCTCCTTCCCAGATGAGATGGGAAAGTAAATCTGTTGACTTAATTTACCAATATATACAGACGTCTGAAAAATACTCAGACCAACTACTATTGGCGGAGAATGTTAAAAATTGTATTAAATCTTGGAAGCTAAAGCATCTATTAAAAAAACTACTGAGGAAAAATAAATGTCAAGAATTGAGACTTTGTCAAGTAAATTTATTAAGGCAGCTATGGAGAACGAGTGATATTGAGGATATGATTATGATTCCCCAAAACATTAGCCCTAAATTACCTGCTAGCCTTATCAGAATGGAGGTGCGGGAAATGTTCTTCGAGCAATATCAAGATTATACAAAAATTTATACTGACGGCTCTTTTGATAATAAAAATCACACAGGTGGTATCGGAATATATTCAAAGCTGCAAATTATGTTTTCTGAAAAAATAAAGCCTACCTACAGTGCCTTTCATATGGAATTATTGGCCATACATAAGGCCTTAGATTTAATTAGCAGACGACAGCCTGGCAAATTTTTGATTATTTCGGATTCCAAATGCGCACTTTTAGCTATAAAATCAGCTATTAGAAAAAACAGATGGTTTTTTAAAGATCTATTAGGCTATATTATCTTTTACCTTAAAGAATTGATGGACTTATGTTTCCTAATTAAATTGTTTTGGATTCCGGGACACAAGCAAATAGAAGGTAATGAAGTAGCTGACAATCTAGCCAAGTGGGCTCTGTGTTCGAATAGACGCGCCAAGGAACCTATATACGACTCCAAGATGCTAAAGATATTCCTTAGTAACGAAACATACCATCATTGGAATGCAGAATGGACCAATGAGATGCGTGGTGACCATTACAGGAAACTACTACCTTTGATAAACAGGAATAATATAAAAAGAGCAACGCTCAAATGCTTAACCTTTGTGCAAAAAAAGTCCTTACTAAGATTAAGAAGTGGCCATGTTCCTTTCAATGCCTTCTTATATAAATTAAAGTTGAGCAACACGGAAAAATGTAACTGTGGCAATATAGAGACAGTAGAGCATGCGATATTGTGGTGCCCCCTATATAATGATTCTAGTCTCTTACTTGTTAGTGCGCTAAAAAATAGAAATATGACGTTAACGCTGCCAAACATATTAATGACATCGCACATGAATTCCCAAACTCAACGCTATGTGGTTGGACAATTAATGACATTTTTGGAGAACTCAAACCTATTAGCGCGAGTGATAGGCCCTTTCAAACAACCTAGTGTGTGAAAGACCATTAATATACTCTCCCTGAGGATTATAAGTCTCTAATGGCGGAACCAGTCAGTCTCCGCTTAACAGGAGATGCGGACTGATACAAAAGAAAAAAAGAAAAAAGAAAACTATACTAACATATCGAATTTAAACAAACAAAAACGGAATCTGATCACAAATTTCAGACAAACTATGACAAGAGAAGATTACAATTCACTTAGATACCACACAAACAAACTAATTGACAACACAACCCATTACAATAAAAATAGATTATCCAAAAAATGGAATTGGCTTATTACCAATAATTTCGAAAATAACCATAGAATACAACAACCAACGACTCAAAATGATCAACCACTCACTAATAACTTAAGAAATTAGTCATCAATAATAGCAAATAACATTAGTGATCAATATAGTGAAATCATACAACAAAATAAAGAAGCAGTTCCCGATAACCTACCAAACATCATCAATTTAACTAATGAAGATATCCCAGAAAAATGGATGAACATTTTAGAACTAGGACTAAAATTTGCATATAATGCCCCAATAAACCTAACAGATATGATAACCAACATAGAATATATATTACAAAAAGAAGAAGTAAATAATAAAGAACAAATAATCAATCAGAACATAACCACTATAATAAGGAATAATAAAGAAAATCTATATTGGCATAAGGAAATAAAAAAATTTAAAACTTATTTAGAAGATAAAGATCTAATTATAACAAAAGCAGACAAGGGTAAAATAATGGTCATACAAAAGAAAAAAGATTACATTATTAGCATAGAAAATTTCATAAAAGAAAATAAAATTTTCAAATTAGAAAATAAACATCAAACAATACAATTCCAAAAAAATGTTATTAAAAAAATAAATGAATTAAAAAAAGAAAATATAATTAATGAAGAACAACAAAAACAAATAATTCCAGTAGAAACATCACCAAATTCAATTTATGGAGTAATAAAAATACACAAAGAAGGAAATCCCATAAGAATCATAACATCCACCAAAAAATCACCAACTTACAAACTAGCCAAATTTCTAGATAATTATTTAAAAAAATTCTTTGATTTTAATTACACAATAAAAAACTCAACACTAGCCAAACAAACATTAGAAAAACTAAACTTAGAAAATAAAGACAAAATTTATACTATAGATATAACAGCTATGTATGATAACATCCCAATCATATCAACTCTCAACATCATAAAAAATCAATTAAAAACAAAATTACCTTACACGAAAGTACTAAAAATCATACAATCCATAAATCTATGTTTCACCAACAATCAATTAAAATTTAATGAAAAAATTTATTCACAAATTGAAGGCTTACCCATGGGTAGCCCATTATCACCAATTCTTTCCAACATCTATTTAAATAACATGGAGCACAATTTACTACACAAATCACAACACAAAAATATGGATGAGATATGTAGAGGACATCCTAGTCATAACGAACAAACCAATAGAAATATTAATACACCTATTAGAAGAACGATATCCTTTAAAATTTACACACAACAACATGACCAACAACCGTACTACATTTTTAGATATAAACATTATAAAAAAAGAAAATAATCTAGATTTTGAGATATATGAAAAACCAACAAAAGGTAACAACATACCACATTACTTATCACAACAACCCACACACCAAAAAATTAACACTATTAAACAATATTTACAAAGAATAAAAAATCTTACATCCCCGAAATATATTCCTACAAAAATTAAAAAAACTTAAACTGAACCTATTAAAAAACAAATAACCAATAACTTTAATAGACAAAATTTTAATAGATGAGTTTACAAATAATACAACAAAAACTATACCAATTCTACAAGAACAACAAAAAAGTTATTCACTACAATACAATAATAAAAATTTCCACAAACAGAAAAAAATATTAGAACAAATACCAAACATAAAAATCATACCAAAAATAACAAATAACATTACTAAAACATTAATAACCACCACCAACCTAAAAACAACAATCAATCAAAATAATAGCACAAATATCAATTTCAAAGAAATATGTCAAAATAATAAAGAAAAATGGAACACTAGAAATAGAATTTATCAAATACCATGTAAAAATTGTGAACATATCTACACAGTTCAAACTAAACGACAATTAGAAATAAGATTAAAAGAACATGAAAGAACACTTCGCCACAAAGACAAAAACAACCATTTAGTAAATCATTGTATCAAAGAAAACCACACACCAGATTGGAATAACACAAAAATCATTGGAAAAGAAGAAAATTATAAAAAAGGTTAATTAAAGAAATAATAAATATCATTACAAATAACAAAAATTTAGCCAAACCATCAATAGATATAAACAATAAATGGACACTACTTTTAAACAACAATCACCCTAATATACAATAGCCAACAATCATAACCAACAATTACAACCAACTTAGCTTCATCACCTTTATCAATTGCTTAATTCTTATTTCAACTGTTTTCAACATCGGTTGTTCGCGTTCCACCTCTTCACAAAGTTAAAAGAATATCTTCGGCTGCCGCAAACCGAATAAAACAGTAATTAAGACAAATCTGTAAGGTGAAAGAACCCGAAAGTGTATTTTTGTTCCATTTTGTGATTGCTTGCTTCTAAAAATCACTAACGATCGCCATTAACGGTAAGACGGAAAGTTGCCATGGGGGAACCCCCACCCCCCAGGGCGAATAATCGCCGATCATCGTCGGCAGATAGAGAGAATGAGACAAAGAAGGAAATTGAGTGATGATCTCCGAGATCGCGGAGTAGATCTCGGTCTCGAAACCCCTCTCCGAGGAATCATAAACAGAGGAAGGAAGGCTTAAATAAGCCTGTCCTAACCAAGAAAATGAATCAGACGAAGGAAAACCGCATCAATGATCAAATAGATAGCAGTTCTGACGAGACTTTCACTCCGATGAGCATTGTTTTCACAAATAAAGGGGAGAGGAAGCCTACAAATAGTGCAGATGAAAAGTCTCACCTCTCAATCAAATAACAAACAATTGAAATTTAACGAACTCCTTAGGATAGCCGCCAGACCTAGGCTCATTGTATCCGTCAAAGCAAAGGACCCGAGTGGTAATAATACTTTCTCACCGGGTTTCATCAAAAAAGTAATTAACTCACTAATCGGAGAAGCCCCCAATGTAAACAGATTACAACCGGGCAAATTCTTAGTCAAGTTCCAATCTAATGCCCAGGCTGACAGATGCTCCAAATTCAAAGACATCGGAACCCTTATATTAGAATACAAAGTCCCCAGATTTCTTACATCATCTGTGGGGATTATTCATGGAATCCGCTGTGATACCACCATAGAGGACCTACAAACTTCATCAAACAAAGGGAAATATGTTACTGGAATGTGAATGCTCCCCCCTCCCTTCCAAGAAGCCACATTTTCAAAAGCATTGATTTATTTCTCCCTTCCGGCACCTCCAGAGAAAATCATTTATGGAAACGAAATTTTCACAGTGGCTAGACCTCCTCCCCGACCATTACAATGTATCAAATGCCACCGATTAGGACACAGGAAATTAAGATGCCAATTCCTGGAAACTTGCTCAAAATGTACGAGTAAGGATCATATTAGAGCCAACTGCACTTCCCAAATCTTCCTTTGTATTAACTGTGAAGGAGATCACTCCCCCCTACTATAGGGGGTGTAATAAATTTAAATACGAAGCCCTCATCCGAACTAAAATGGTCAACCTGTTTTGTTCGTATTATCAGGCAAAGAAACTGGTAGACTTAGAATTGGGAGCTGACGGATCCATGCAAAGATCATATGCATCACAACTTTCCGGGGGTCAAAGCCATCCCCCCGCAGTAAGACAACAAAATCACACCCCCCAGGACTGTAACTCTCCTTTGCAGGAGTTCCAAGATTACCAATCTCATTTGGGGTCATGCCCAAACTCACAACAAACGTTTATGACTTGTACCACCAGTGGTAGAGACGAGGTGACTTCTCCCCAATCGTTTGAAGCACCAGCATCGCCTATTTTTCGCCAAAGTGAAACGAACATGCATCCCTCTCAGGTGCCGTGGTCTCAACTCTCTCCCTTCACGGCAGAGCTGATTACTAAGCCCCCCCCCCCCCGCCTGATATGGTGAAAGACAAACAGATGGCGACTCTTCCACTCATTCCAACGACTTCTGGCACAAGAATCGATTCAGCCATACTTGATAAAGATGAAGCAGTCAGCAATGCTCTGAAGACCTTCATCTCCACTCTGATAGGAGAGGCCAAGTGCCCTGCTAATGTGGACTATTCGAGGGGTGTTGGAGACACTTTTGACATTATGGGCAAGAGGTTCCAACACTCTCCTCGTTGGTTCACTGAAGCGACGGCTTGGTTCCAAGATATGCTTTCCCCGACGTTGGCCCCCCCCCCCCCCCCAGCACACTCCGCATGGCCAAGACGCAATCGACATCAATTAAAATTATTCATTGGAATGCGAGAGGTATCTTCTCAAATTGGGAAGATGCCATTTTATTACAAAGAAAATCTGATATATTAACCATTTGTGAGACTTTCTTGAATTCGGACTCTATAATTAAAATTAATAACTCCATCACTTACCTCAACAATAGAGATCATCATGGAGGCAGAAACCTGGCTGCGGTTAACCCCCAAATTTCGCATTTCATAAACTCCAGCAAGCACTTTGATTCAATAGCGTTAATAGAGCTTGTCATTTACTTTTTGAATACTTGGCTGCACCTGTACTTCACTTATGTCCCGGGATTCGTCAAGAAAAATGTGTGGGAAAAGTTAATAGACTCACTAACATCCCCGTTCATCATCATCGGCGATTTTAACGCCAAAAGTCCGCTATGGGGATGCGAAACATACAACTATAATGGGACGTGTCTAGAAGACCTCATCATAAGATACAACCTAACGGTACACTTTACCCCGGACTTCACCTACACTCCACCCAGGCCCACTTGGTCTCCATCCAACCTAGATTTCGCCATCTCCTCTGCAAATTGGCCTCTACCAGTCAACATCTCCCTGTTCCAAGGGACGTATGGGAGTGACCACCAACCTGTTCACCTAATTATTAATTCGGTACACCCTCCTAAACCAATGAGACGCAATTATAGCCCCAACATCCCTCGACCCTTTTGTAAATTTGATCTAGAACCTGACAACATGTGCTTCTACCTATCAAGAGATATACAAAAACAAATGCTTCTTTTTCAAAACCGTATTCTCCCGTCCATGCCAGAGAATAGAAACATCCCCCCTAGGCTCGGTTGGTGGACTCCGGAATGTGAATCTGCAATCTGGATCAGAAATAGTTCTAGAAGACAATTTTTAAAAAGTAGATGTGATGTCTGTTGGATTAGGGCCAAGAAGATCAAGGCGCTTTGTAAAAGGGTACTTAGAAAACAGACGTCAATATTGGGCGAATCTTATTTCAAGCAGTAGGAAAAATAATATCTGGAAAATTTTAAAGATCATGCTCCAAAATCCAAAGTGCATAATCCCACTTATAAGGAGCCAGGACGGTTCCACAATGGACCCAAAAGAATCAGCCATTGCCATTGTAGCCTCCCCCGCCCCCACAATAATATCAATAGTACTCTAATGTTCAATGAACAGCACTTGGAGGCGAACGAGAGCTAAGGTTCGGAACCGAATTAAGAAAGAACACCTGGTATCACTGTATTCATGATCGCACAACTTATTTATTCTCTACAAATACAAACATTCCATACTAATACAGCTTAATTACTGTTATCCTATCATATCAATAAGGGGCCCCATATCTCAAGCTTAAATCTCTAACCAAGATTACACTCTAATGCTTTCAACATAATTTAATCAATCCAACCAGCACACTTGCCCATGTAAAAGTAAATCTGCAGCTAGGCTATTTTAGTTGGAGTGGTGTACGACTGCTTGACAGTGACAGAGGTGGCTGTTTGGAATTCTACACTCCCGAATCAAATATTCCTCACCCTTGCGTCGGAATGCGCAATGTACCTCCTTTATTTACCTTGAAGCGGGGAGGAACAGTGACCCCTCTTGGCAAGTGTAGTTACCCTTATCCAAGCTACCCACTGGCAGCCTTCGAAATCACATTCGAACAAGAAGGTGTTACGTATTCATGCGCGCCCCAATTACACAGGTCTAGCTTACACGTCGCATCTAACCAGGATCCTCACAACTAATTCCAGCTGATAAACAGTTACTATGGCAAGGTGCTTAATAAGCTTAAAATTGCTAACTTCGAAATTAAACTTAAACAGTTGTCGATTAATATTACACAATCAAGCATAGAACACAAAAACAGTCCGCGAGCGTCTTCGTTAATCTTTTACACCATGACACGGCTTTCCAAGTTAATCGTCGATAGAATCAAGATGGGAGGATCTTTGACTTATCGAACACACTCTGGGTCATGCAAATGTCTAGGCGCGTGCTCTTGGCCTTAACGCAAAAATCGCAAAACACTCACCAGGAAACCTCAAATTAAATTGACACCTACGTTGACACGTCACGGCTCACACAAGTTGCTCCAAATACCATCGTCATTATCGTACGCCAAATTTAACTAACGTTTGCCATTGCGATCAGGTCCCGTCACGCACTCGGGTCCGTCTCTCCCATCAATCAAATGGTGAGTAGTCGAATAAATAACCATGATAAAAAAAAAAAAAAAATTAATCACATGAGCAAGAAAATCAGTTTAATCAATTAAGAAAATTTTTACTTGTTTTCTATATATCTTCATGTGGACTTCTGCGGACTTACGGAGTTTTTAAACGTCGAACATCATAAATGCGAAAGTCTTGTTTTTCTCATCAGACATTCGACAGTTAGTTCATTAACGCCAAACCACGATAGTTACATTTCTCCATTACATTTATCGGGAAACAAAAACCATCGCAACTATATATCCTCTTGCTTTTTCTTAAAAAAATAAAATTAAGATAAAAAAAAACAACTCTTTAACAAAACGCGCTAACACGCACACAGTTTCGCCGAAAACGCTCTCAACAATCCAGCTACAACAGATGATCATTGCCTATCGCTCATGGCGTTATCATTCCCCACTCAATAATAAAACGCACGCATTCTTATTTTCTTCGCACAACAAACAATAACCACTCATACAACGACAAAACACTCGTTATAAACACACCATGTTAAACTAACGAAGCCAATTAGTTATTAAACATTTTTAATTTTCTCGAGATTTTATCCCTATTATCCTGCCGTCAGACACACGTGACTAACCTATAACGGAACGTCACACCATTCTTGAGCAGGCAGTTGGAATGCCGGTGGTTAAACAGCTTAGCTGGCCATTTCCCCTTCCAGCAACTTTCGTACCAGAGACAAGACATGACCAATGGGAATTCCCGTTCACCATCTTAGAACTCAAGACGGCCCTCAAAAACAAGGCAAAGACTCCCGGTCCGGATAAACTGCTGGATAGAACCTTTACTAAACTAAACATGAGTCAACGCAAGATCTTACTGGAACACTTCAACAAATCCTGGACGACAGGCATAATTCCTAAAGAATGGAAATTATCGTTTATCCACCCCATTTTAAAACCCAATAAATCGCCTTCGCTAGCACAAAATTATAGACCTATAGCACTAACATCCTGCCTCATAAAACTTATGGAGAGGATAATTAATAATAGATTGCAACACTTTTTGGAATCTCACCGTATCCTCCCTGCATGCATCACAGGTTTCCAGAAGGGATACATCTATACTTTGCCAGTCATAAGATTGGTAGACGATATTTACGCTGCGTGGCAGAAAGGGGAATCACTAGGGGCTATATTTATGGATCTAACAAAAGCATATGACTCAGTTGATCACGAAATCCTCATTAATAAACTCGCCGGAATACCCCTACCTAGACGTATGTCCATATGGATTTCCGCCTTCCTGAAACACCGACGGGTGGGCATCAAATATCCAGGTGGTACCGCCTGGCAAACTCAAGCCAGGGGACTCCCGCAGGGCTCCGCATTAAGTCCTGTCCTCTTCAATATCTTTATGATGGACATTCTAAATAATCTCCCAGCGAGTGTAAACATCAATATTTTCGCTGATGATATTGCGATATGGACAGCACACCATTCCATCCCTGAAATTAAAAGTAGTCTCCAAAATACTTGTGACATGTTGGCTGATTGGGGGAATTCAAACTCTATGACGTTCTCGCCTGATAAGACCGTGGTAATCTTCTTTGTGGAAAAGGGTCCTACCCCGGTTCCCCGGATATACCTGAACAATACAGTTCTCTCTATCAGGAAATCCCATAAATTCCTAGGAATTATCCTAGATGAGAAATTAAAGTGGAGAGGCCACATAAACCATGTTAAAGACCATCTGAGGAAGAACCTGGCTAGAATCAAACGTATCATTAGACGAAACTGGGGACCACCATGGTCAGAAACATCCATTGTCTTGTCCTCCCTAATCCAGACTGTAGATCAAACGGATATTTTCCTACTTTTGGCCCCAAAATCCACTAGAGAAATGCTAATGATACTAGAGAGGAGGTTTATAAGAACCTGCCTTCACGCCACCCAATCATCTCCCAACCAAGTGTTGTACGCAGATTCCAACCTTTCACCCCCGCCATTGAGATGGGAAGCCAAAGCCATTTCCACCATCTATACCTACCTGCAAGCTTCACCTTCTTTCAGGCCAAATACCACCTTTGCAGAAAATTGTAGTGTCCTCTTCAAGTCGCATAAAATCCAAGGCCTTATTGGCGAAATCCTCAATAAATTCCAATGTGATAATATCCTTCTCTTCGGAAGAACAATTATAGAGAACCCTCATCTTCCGGGCCTAGATCCGAACATTATCCTCCTGCCTAACTTGACGTCTAAGACCCCACCCGATGTCTCTAGAAAGGTCATGTCGGGCCTTCTTTTTAATTACTTTCATGATTTAAAAAGACTTTGTACAGATGGCTCCTTAACGCCTGGAGAATCGTGTGGTGGAATTGGCATATATGAAAAGAACAAGCACATTGTAGCTAATAAGTGCAGCCCGGTCACCAGTGCCACCATGCTTGAGTTGATAGCTGTGCACAAGGCAATTCTTCTAATAGGCCTACAATCACCTGCTAAGTACTTGATCTTAACTGACTCCAAGAGTGCAATAACGGCGATTAAAAATGCCCTGGAAGGGGGGAAATGGTTCCACAGCGACGCCTTAGGCCAAATCATTTTCCTCATAGCGGACCTTTCTCTTCATGAATTTTCAATAAATCTGATGTGGATCCGGGACATTTATGAAGGAATTAAAGGCAACGAGATAGCGGACCACTTAGCCAACTGGGCAAGAACGTCGAATGGCTTAATCAAAAATACCGCCTCGAACCTAAATCACTAAGACAATAGCTTAAGAGGAGACTCACAGTGCGCTGGAATGCTGAGTGGTGCGCAGATCCTCGAGGTGGCCATTATAAACAATTGGTTCCATCACTCCTAGTCAATATCAAATTCACTCCTCGGTGGCTCTCCTTTGACCAAAGAACGGCCATCTTCAGACTGAGAAGCGGTCACCTGCCAACTAAAAGTTTTCTACATAAAATAAAAATTTGTCCTACCGATAAATGCTCTTGTGGTGCGCCGGAAACTGTGAAACGTAATTTTAGAATGTCCTAATTATCATCAACAGAGGGAGCAAATGTTCAATCACCTGGCTCAAACCCACACTACACCGACTTTGTCAAATATTCTCCTGTGTACCCCGGGGAAAAAACAAGTGAAGAAGAACATCATTCATGCATTAATGGACTTTATTAGTGACTCGGATTTATCACTGAAAATACTCTGCCCCTTATTGCAAAATCGATAAATTAACTAACTAATTAATTACCTACCAGTAAATGTAAAAGAGAAAGCAGCTTGTCCCCTTTTCATTGGGAGATGCGAGCTGAAAACTGAACTGAACTGTTTTCAACATTCAAAAATATTTAATCCAACTGATGAGAAAAATTCTCGAAAACGTTTTTTTATATAAATTTTATCCCAAATATTTTGATCACCCTCTTCAAAATTTCATCTGTACTCCAAAATTATAGTTTTCCCCTATCAACATTATCTGCACAAGACTTCATCTACATCCTCAATAGACTGGGTTTATTTCTACTATCAACAACATCATCAATAGACTACATCCTTTGAATTTTCTTCCATCCCACAAGTTTCTTCAAGATTGGTGACTTTATTTATTATTTATTTTTTTTTTGTTTTTATTAATTCACGATTTTCCCTATTATAAGGAGACTGAACTCATTTAAATTTAAATTAATCATTTAAACTCCTTAGATCAATAAAGAAAACCTGAGTTTAATAAAGAGACTCAAACAAAGCCTAGTTCCACAGCGTTAAATTTTAAATGCAGTGAAATGGATTTACAAACAGCAAACAACTTCATTCTCTTAACGAACAATGACAAAAACGAAAATATTATGTTAAAATGTTAGCATCAGTAAAAATGGACTCCTATCATGCAGTAGAGAGAAGGACGGTCAACCCATTATGGAAAAAGGTCCGACTCAGTGGAATTTTTGAAAATCGACCACCCCAATATAACGTCCTGGCTACGGCCCTGGTACATTCCTCTTATTTCACATTCCTTCTTTGGACTTCTGTTGCTTGTATATTGAGAAGTTGTCTTAAATAAAACACAAATGAGAGACCATTACAATGAAACATATTTCCAATAAAATTTTCTTTACAGAAAAACTGAAAATGGAGTGATGAATGAGAATTATGTAAATTTTAGACTGACAATACTGTTACAGTGGCCCCCCCCCCCCCAAGATGTCACAAAGGATAGACTCTATCCAAGATGTCAGCCTTTTATTTTTGATTTATTGCATTTTATTTTTTTATTTTTTATTGAATAGCCATTATTTAAGCTTATTAATAAAGAAACAAACACAAACATCATTCCCTCAGATTGAGAGCGACAAGACATGCAAGTGTTCTCATCAAGCTAGCGAAAACACGAATATTAAACATTATTCTAAAGCAATTACAAAGGAATAAAGAGAGGAATATATTATATGTTTGTAATCAGCTGTCTATCAATCATTATGACAGTACCGACCCCCACAGACGAATCCACCACGGGGTAAAAAGAGCCTAAGAAGAGGCAACATTATAGAGAGGTATACAGGAGTTATGAAAAACATCAGTATTCTGTGAGATTCTGTTACTGTTATACAATTGAATTAGCTTAAATCCTGGATCTATATTTATTAGTTGGGTATGTCCCTTTCCTAAAAATTAGAAGGAAATATGAATTTACAACAATAATTAAAAATACAGTATAACACACAAAAAAAAATAAAAATACTGAGAGGTGAAAACTTCTCATCATGCACTTTATTTTTGATATGGTACAAAGAATTATATTATACATCTTCAAACATGTATGCATATCACAGAGTGACTACAAAGGCAAATGATTACAGAGGGTGATCGTATTAGAAGGCAAAATGGTATTTCAATTTAAAACAATCTTGTAAACAATAAATAGAACTACTGCACCACAATTGTGCCATTGAAAGAGAATAGAATTGAGTAGCTTAAAATTCACCCAAGTCCATAGGCTAACCAAACGTGATTGATAATTTTCAATGTTGATGTTTTTCAGTGTGCTACTCTCGATATATTGTAGTTCTTATATTAGAATATTAAAGCACACACGTGATTGAGGAGCTCTTTAGAGAAACTTGGAGTCTCTTTTTGATGGTGAACAGCAGTTTGACATATTTCAACGCTTGAGGCTCTATGGCTGGATATCAGTTAATTTGAAGTAAATAAAATAAAAATAAATAAAAAGAGATAAACATTTTCAAAACTTAATTTTGGTTTCATCTTCAGATTTCTTTAACTTCAAACTACTGCTAGCAACAAACAAACATCCATACGACTCCAGGATTCACACTGCGACCTGATAAACTAGAGCCAGTGGCCTTGTGTCCCCAATGCTCTCAGCAGCAGAGATTGAGAGTATCTCGTGATTTTGATGCTTTCCAAATTAAGTTTACATATTTAATAGTAGTAATCCCTGATGATATAATCTTGTAAAACTAAATGCATTGGAAGACTCGAAAGCCACACAGATCAAATAGGCTGCAGGGGTGACATTAATAGCCACAGAACTCCCAAATGTACAAAGACAACACTTAAGAATTAATTCACAGGATTCATAGAATTTTTACCCTATGTACAAGTAACCCTTTCAGTGCACACACAAACCATACATTGGAAAATTGAAAGCAATACTCAATGAGATGAGATTACTAAAATCATTCTTCAAATCAAACTCTCCTAGGAAATAATCTACCAAAAAAAAAAAAAATACGAATGTAACTTCTCAATATGAAGGCCAACTTGAACATTGTTTCAATGTGATAAAGTGGCGACGGGAAATTCAAATGAAAAGTGAATTTATGTAATATATAATGAACTGTACATTGTATATACAGGAAAATTAAGGTACTGGAATGTATATTATGCACTAATTACATTTGATTTTCATCAGGACAGAATGCAACTGCATCACATCGAAGCAGTATCAGTTTTCTGAAACCGTTGTTGTCATGATTATACATCACAGAGCTGCTTGTTAACTGTACAAAATTATTGCTGACGATAATGATGAAAATAAAGAAAATGACAGGTACATTCTTCTTCAATGTTTGAATCTTCAAGAAGAATATTTGACTTTTGTTTTTCATTCCGATTATGAAGGTTTCTCTTAAATTAAGCCAATTCATTTTACTTTTACATGTCTGTCATAAAAGAGGGGGGGTGTGGCTTAACTATCACTGCAGTGTAACTATAGTTTGTTTGTTTTTTTAAATAATAAGTTTTTATCAGATGCAGCTTATCCAACACTGCAGCGTTATTACCGTAAATTATAGTATATATGTTTGTATCAATAGTGTAAATATGTAATATCGGT
>JAHWFO010048553.1:0-14367 GCA_023313115.1 Rhysida immarginata | reverse complement strand
TTTGACATTTCAACACCCTGACGACGTAGCAGTCTTTCAAGATGACAGTGCTCCACCACATCGCTCCAATGTCGTCCGCCAATGGTTCGAGGAGCATGCAGGAGAGGTCCAACGATTGAGCTGGCCAACCCTGAGCCCTGACATGAATCCCATCGAGCATATCTGGGATGCTGTTGAAATCAGGCTCCGGGTACTGGATCATCCGCCCACGAACGGGCAGCAACTATCTTGGGCTCTGCAGACTATGTGGTGTCAACTGCCTCCATAAGTGTACCAGGGACTTGCAGACTCACTACCACGCCGTATTGCTGCACTTCACAGGGCCAGAGGTGGCCCGACCAGATATTAAGTAACTATCCCATGAGTTTTGCTAACTCAGTGTATATAATGATTTTTGCAAATGCATGATGATTTTTGATTTCCTTCCTTTGTTTGCCTCCGATGATGGTGCAATACCGAAATGCGTAAGAGTTAAGAAATAGTTTACCGTATCACTCTACCTGATCATCGTCTTCCTTTATTTATACACATCATAATTGTTTGCGTCAGTGAGACCAAGCCATGTTTGATCCATGGTAGACAGAAACAAGGTGTGTGCAATTTGATTCTCAATTATGAACAGTTTCGCGCATGACGTCATGTGGATTGCAAAATGTGCGCGTCATTGCCATCCTAACCAATTAGAAACAACATAGGCAGCATTTAAATACTTAATAATTATTAGGGTAAGTCTTGTATTTAGCAGAAAATGATAATTAAAATTAAATGATGGTGCAATCCACATGACGTCACGACATGCGCATGAATCAACCATGCACACACCTTGTTTTCTTCCACCATGGTTTGATCCTGCCGTTGCTAACAGCTTTCAGCTATCTATTTTCCCTCCAAAATCACTTTAAGAAAAATTCAAACAAAACTCTACTTAACTTTGAAAAAGGTAATGATACATAGCCCATTGCAACGTTGTCTTTTCTTGTTGGTGATGGACATCCACTGGTAATTTCACCAATTTCTTCATCATCCATGCTGTATATTTTTGTATGAGCTGTCATTTGCAAATAATAATGAGATACTTTTTAACCATTTTTAAGAATAGGTCATTAATTTACACAAGGGACTATCAAAAATTTCCCGGAATTGTAATCTGGCCAGTGACTAGATACAAAGCACTTCCCTTGGGCATGCACACGCTTACTCCAATGAGACTGCCACTCCACGAAATCTTCCTTTGGAATGTACTTGAGACAGGATGGCGCACTTGCTTCGATCTCTTCTTTTGACACAAAATGATGACCCCGTAGTTCCATTTTCAATCTGTTGAAAAGCCAGAAGTCGCAGGGGGCAATGTCTGTACGGGGGTTGGGGCAGCACTGGGATTTTTCGTTGTGCCAAGAATTCCTGCACCACTAATGCCGCGTGACAGGGCGCGTTGTCGTGATGCAGGATCCAACCATTTTGGAATCTCTCTGGCCATTTCCATCGCACTTTCTCCCGTAAACGTGTCAAAACCTGGATATACAAGGTTTTGTTGACAGTGGCCGCATACGGAACAAGCTCATGGTGCACCATCCCTCGACTGTCAAAGAATGCAATGAGCATCACTGTTGTGCGAGACTTAACAAAACGAGATTTCTTGGGACATGGTGTGTTCCATTCCGATGACTGCTGTTTTGTCTCTGGATCATAGGCAAACACCCAGGTCTTATCACCTGTCACAACTTGGTCCATGAAGTGTGGATCCGTAGATGCTCGTTCAAACAGATCACCAGCAATTGACATCTTACATTCCATCTGATATGCATTCAACTGATGTGGAACGAACTTCGCGCAAACCCGTCGCATCCCCAGTTCCTCAACCAAGCTCACCTGAGCAGACCCGCAAGAAATGTTCATTTCTGAAGCCACTTCATTGATGGTTATCCTCCGATCAGTACACACCAAATCCAGCACTTTTGTGACGTTTTCAAGTTGCCTAGAAGTTGTTGATCTTTCCAACCGTAGCTCATCTTCGAGACTGTCCTGGCCCGCCATAAACCGGTTGAACCAATCAAACACAGCTGATTTATTAAGGGCACTATCCCCGTACGCCTGTTTCAGTGCTTGCATCGTCCGTAGTACTTGATGTTTGCTCTCTGCTCAAACTGTGACATCGTGCCAACGTGTGTTACACCCTCTTACAAGCACACACTACACCTCCCGAATGACACGTCCGAACACGATGCAACCACACGTGCGTGCGCTTGGGATGTAGAGGGCGCTGATTACAGAGCGGCGTTTTCCAGACTTACAGCGTTCACCAGCCAGACTACAAGTCCGGAAAGTTTTTGATAGTCCCTTGTATTCACAGTACGGTATTCATCTATAAGGGGGGCGTTCACAATGTTTGCACGATGAGTATGAATTCCCCTACAAATTTTAATTAAAGCGTATTCATACAGGGTCTCTCAGAACTCTTTGCTCATACTTCACAGGGAGGCAGAGGGCGATGTACAGGGTGAATATAATTTCAAAAATCGATAATTTGAAAACTACTCGCCAGAATGACCTGATATTTTAGCAGAACAGTCGTGAGGCAATGGAATTTTGTTTGGCGAAGGAAAAAAAAATAGTTTCAAAATCTGCCGATAGATGGCGCTGGCAGGGTTCACATTGTCTGGAGATATGCAAATTACTAATACGTGACATTTTGCGCTTCCTTTTGGCTAACAACATTCCTGTGTTTCACGAATCCATTTTTCGTTTTTCCCCCATGATATTACCCTGCCAGCGCCATCTATCGGCAGATTTTGGAACTATTTTTTTTCCCTTTCGCCAAACAAAATTCCATTGCCTCGCGATTGTTCTGCTAATATATCAGGTCATTCTGATGAGTAGTTTTCAAATTATCGATTTTTGAAATCGTAACTTTAATTATAATCACCCTGTATATGAACACTTTTTGCTAATAAACCCATGGTCGAAAATGACTCTGTATCCAACAGTGGCATATTGAAACATCACCTTGCAGGCTACAAATGAAAAGACGGTATCTACATAATTTTATTTATCATGTAGCTTACAGCACAGGTTATCACAATACGTATTCAAAATAACGACCACCTGTCTCAATACAGGCCTCACATTCTCGTATGTCAAACCATTCAAGTGTACAAAGATTCCCGCCATCTCCTGAACTTCTACTGCAGCAACTACTACACTCCCCACAAAGGATCGTCCACTGATTCCATGGGAATCTCACACATTTTCTTCATATAGCTTCACAGGAAGAAGTCCATGCATGTGAGGTCAAGTGAACATGGTGGCCAGTTAATGAGATCTCCACGACCAATCCATCTGTTTGGAAACCTGAGATTCAGGTAATCACGAACCTCGAGATTGAACTGTGGAGATGCCCCATCACGTTGAAACAACATATCCCAGGGAGTCACCAAAGGCATGTCCTCCAAAAGCTCCGATAAAAAAAAAATCTCATTGGTCAATGTGATTTTACTTCCTGTGTGCAGTTGTTGGGCACAGAGTCATTTCCGAACCATGGGTTTATTGCCAAAAAGTGTTCAAATACATCCCTTCGTATGGAGATGCAGAAAATCTTCCTTATACAATGCCAGCACCAAAAATAAAAACGGTAAAAACCCTTTTTGTCAGAATAATTAAAAAAGTTAAGAGCACTCAGCTAATGGCAGTTCAGGTCGAGCAATAGCGCTACGCAAGACAACCATGATCACTAATCAGGTGCCAATTGCTAGCACTTAACTGAATCGAATGCAGCCATCAGTTTGAGCTCTTGCAATTTCACCATCATATAGAAAGAACACATCGCCTCATACCTAAAGAAAGATAAGAAGAAACATTATGCCATCTACCTTCTGGACACATTATTAGAACCACCTGCTAGTATCCGGAATATCCACCTTTGGCAGCAAGCACAGCAGCTAGTTGACGTGGCAGAGCGTCAATAAGTCCTTGGAAGGTGGTTGCAGGTATCTGGGATCATTTGGCGATCAGTGCATCACATACTTCCATCACCGTGCGTGGTGGAGGGTCCAGCTTGCGGACATGGCGATCGAGATGGTACCACAAATGTTCAATGGGGTTGAGGTCCGGGGAGTTTGGTGGCCACGGGAGTAGCTTGAATTCATCCTCATGCTCCTCGAACCAGTCGTGGACAATTTTGGCAGTATGGCAGGGAGCATTGTCCTGTTGAAAGGTGCCATCACCCTGAGGAAACACTGTCGACATGAAGGGGCGTACCTGGTCTGCGACGATCGTCAGGTAACGAACAGCATTCAGTGTACTCTCCAGCGATATCAGTGGACTCAGACCATGCCACGAAAACGTCCCCCAAACAGTCACACCTCCCCCACCAGCCTGTTGCCTGCCAACGACGGTGTCAGGATGCCTGTTCTCAGATGCTTTCCGGCGAATTCTCCATCGTCCGTCCACTCTGTTCACCAGAAACCACAACTTGTTAGAGAAAGCAACCCTTTGCCACTCGGCCGAGGTCCAATGGCGATAGTCCACTGCGAACTGGAGGCATTTTCGGCGATGCACAGGCGTCGACATGGGTGCTGTTACCATACGCCTGCTCCGGAGCCCCAACATGGTGCTGACATGCCTAGTGGCCCCACTTTTCATTTGCTGTGTCAGTTGCTCAACAGTGGCACGCCGATTGGTCTTGGCCAGGCGTCGTAACCGACGCTCGCCTCTAGGATCGATGGGGCCCCACAGTTACCTCTTCGGTTGCTCGAAACTGTCTGGTTCGTCCAGTTGCGGTACACCTTCACAACGACAGCCCTAGAGCAGTTCACAAAGGTGGCTGTTTCTAAAATGCTGTCCCACTTGCCCCGATAGCCAATGATCATCCCCTTTTGGAGGTCCGACAGGTCACTTGCTCTGCCCATGACGGCGACAATTGCTGTGTTAACGGATTCTACTACACGTCTGCTGTTGTCAGCTTTTAATGATATGCAATGATTTTTCATCTGCATACCGTGGGACGTTCCATCATGTTCGAGGAGAGGTGGTCATATTAATGTGTCCCGACCCTGTAAGCCCTCTAACCAGAATGACGTTCTGTCCACTGTTCACCGATCCAATGACCTCTCCAAGACTGCCATTTTGGAAGCAATTGCTTCTATTTCTTATTATTCTTATTTTCTGATTCACTCATCACGTTCTATCAATCATGATTGTGTTCCAACCAATCGCAACTGTTTTACCAGCACAGCTTCAGCAAATGACCTTATTTTGTATTCCACCAAATAAATGACTGTTTATACCATCATAATATGCTTATAAAAAGGCGTATTGCAAGCCTCTTCACATGCTCCCATGATAAAGCCAGGAATAAAAGATGAAACCAGTTGGAATTGTGTGTGATTTCTTTCCCACTACGTACTGCAAGGCCTCTATCAATTTCATCAAAAAGGACAGTACAGAGAACTCTCCATTTTATAATGTCAATTTTTGCCTCGGCCCATCATGTCCATTTAAGCCAGCAAAGAGGCAAACTGATAAGACATCTGGACGCAGGCCAGTCACAATTGGAAGTGCCCCACATGTTGAATGTGCCAATCAGCGTCTTCTGTCATTTGCGGAAAATGGAAATACTGCTGATGCCTATTGAGAAGGGTTTCCATACATCACACCTCAGCAAAACTGCTGTATGAAGACTGCTAATGGCTGAATTGAACCAACTACGCAGCAAACATTTGTCGTTCATGAGTTGCAAAAGTGATTTAATGTACACTGAGATAGCAAAACTCATGGGATAGCAAGCACATTGATTGATGGGCATGGCTCACGAATTCACAGGGGTAATGGATTCTGGGAATGGACCATTAGACGTTGTGGGAAGAGCTTGGATAAGTGATTAATCAGAAATGGCACGTCGTCGCGAGCTGACGTCTTTTGAACGGGGTATGATAGTAGATGCCCGACGCATGGGATGTTCCATTTCTGCAGTGGTGCAGGAATTTGGCTTTCCCCGCTCAACTGACTCCAGGGTGTATCGGGAATGGCTGGATGAAGGCATCACAGTCCACAACAGGCACCATACCGGTCGTCCAGCTGCCCTGAATGATCGTGACCGGCGACACCTGGGACGAATGATTCAGAGAGACAGGAACGCAACAGTGCAGCAAATCACAGACCAGTTCAATACTGGCCGCACTAGAAACGTCTCTCGGTGGACAATCCGTCGGAATCTGCATGCCCTCGGGTTTGGCAGCTGTCGCCCTACACGGGTGCCAATGCTTACTCAGCGTCATCGGACACTCCGGTCATTTGCCACCAACCATCTTGGCTGGACTCTGCAACAGTAGCGTAACGTCATATGGTCAGATGAGTCACGATATCAACTGTACCATGCTGATGGGAGGCACCGTGTGTGGCGCAGACCTCACGAAACCATGGATCCCGCATGCCAACAGGTGGTGGTGCAGGGTGGTGGGGCGTCAGTGATGGTCTGGGGTGCATTTTCCTGGTTTGGAATGGGCCCTCTGGTTATCTTGGACCAAACGTTAAATGGTCCACGGTATCGTCAACTCATCGGAGACCATCTGCACCCGTTTTTGACATTTCAACACCCTGACGGCGTAGCAGTCTTTCAAGATGACAGTGTTCCACCACATCGCTCCAATGTCGTCCGCGAATGGTTCGAGGAGCATGCAGGAGAGGTCCAACGACTGAGCTGGCCAGCCCGGAGCCCTGACATGAATCCCATCGAGCATATCTGGGATGCTGTTGAAGTCAGGCTCCGGGCACTGGATCATCCGCCCACGAACGGGCAGCAACTATCTTCGGCTTTGCAGACTATCTGGTGTCAACTGCCTCCAGAAGTGTACCAGGGACTTGCAGACTCACTACCACGCCGTATTGCTGCACTCCACAGGGCCAGAGGTGGCCCGACCAGATATTAAGTAACTATCCCATGAGTTTTTCTAACTCAGTGTAATATTTCACGTAACATAATATAATGTAAACACATTTTTCACAATTTTGGGCAGTCTTGTTTGGTTGATAACATGATCAGGCAATACATATTGTTGGACTGCCTTGACCCTTCCTGAACTACTAAAAGATATGCCATTGGCGGTAAGGCAATAAATGTGGTTCTGCTGCTCGGCTTACAAGGCTGCCTGATATGACAACTCTGGACTTCTTTTTCTGGGGACATTTGCACAATGTAGTGTATAAGATGCTCATTGAGTCTGCAAAGCACCTTACGGCATGGCTTAGTAGCAGCAGCGAACATTCATGACTTGCCAGAGATTGCGCAGTGTGTCCAAGCATCAATGTAGCGGGCACTGTGAGCAGTGTTGTCAAAATTGGCTGTTGCAACTTCGAGCATCTCTTGTAATCTGCCACGACCACCATGTTCATTCGCATTAGCCGCTTGGGGTTCAGAATTATCTATCGAAACAAGGAAGCTTTTCTGACCCTCAAGGTTAAAAAAAAGAAAACTTTTAAAAAAGGAATCAAAAATTTTCTTAATGATCTTTGAGAGAGCTTAAGATTTTCTGTAATGGAAAAAAAAAAGAGTAAACATCGCAATTTAAGTAAGTTAATCTCTTAATCTTGTACTAAAGTACAGGTAATTTCCAACCTCTTGGTGGTGGACCATGGGAAACAAATCCTACTCGCTTTCTTGATGGTTTGTTCTTTAGTTGACTTAATATTACTGATGCACCGGGAAAATTTTTTAAGCTTCGACGCTTTTTTCCTGTAAATAAACCAAATGGATCGTAAATGATATAGAAGTATTTCTCATATTACTTGTAAATAAATATACACTAGTTACCAAAAAGCAATTGGGCATCCCCAACCGTAATCTATTTGTAAAAGAGATGGCTTGCGGTGCAATGTGTTTTTTCCAAATCCAAAGAATGAAGCTCTTGCGGTACTCGAATTCTGTACGGCTGTAACTTTACATGTTTAGTAGCCCTCTGGTAGGCTGAATAAAAGGCCCCTAACTCTTGAGACAGCCACTGAAGCGACTTCTGCGGAGAGCGTTTCAGGGAAGCTTGAACTTACTCCAGAAATGTTGTTCTCACCACAGTCTGTTGGGCACTTTTAGGCTTATCATACACATAGCCTGTCTCATAAAACCGGTATACAAGATCATACACAGTTGTTTTCTCTGGTACAATAAAAGAGCATAAGAAAACTTCCTTTGAAAATGCTGAATGCAACATTGGTACAATTTTTCCGCAAAATAAACTTCTAAGAATGTGACTCTGATCTTCTGTGAGAACCATAGCCGATTGAACGTCATGCGTCCATGCCATTGTCATGTCACATGGTGCTCTCACTTTGCACAGCGCATTCCTAAGGTCACACACAACTACTACGAGCAGCAATACTCGGATATCTTTTATGTTTTACAGTAAATATGTCTTAAACTTGGAGTGCGGGGACTTTCAAATCGCCCTGTAGAATGCGATCCCCATTTCTGACTCGTCGCGAGAAATAAAATATGGAAGAATATACAGAAAAACCAAAAGAAATTACTGTTCTGTCGGCTGATGTTTATGTTGTACATATTCAATTTTGAATAAAGACAAGAGCAATTTAATTTTGGGGCCATTTATATATTCATTTGTTAAATTAGTAAATGAAACGCGATCGGAAAAATATAACAGGACAAAATCAAGTTTGTCAGATCGAAGCAGTTTTGAAGTTCCATCTTTTCAGGAAGTGATTTTCATATTAGCTTTTGGCGACAGGAAATTCAAATAAAAAGTGAATTAATGTACTGTATAATGAACTGTGCATTGTATTATATGCTAATTTCGTTTGAAGTGTTGGGTAGTCAGTGGGTGTTCTGCACACTGTTCGAATTTAAAGGCGTGTCTTTTGAATCAGCCATGCAGATTGTTGGTCAATGGTAACATGCAGTGTTGGGACCTATCTAGATTAGTGATGTCCGTTGGATCCGGATCTCTGATCCGGATCTGAAAATATCCGGATTCGGCTCTAGAAATATCCGGATTCGGCTCTAGAAATATCCGGATTTCGGATCTCGGATATCGGATCTTGGATCCGGATTTCGGATCCTTTTCCTGGATGCGTATTAAGACTAATTAGGACTTAAGAGGACTAGGCTATCACTTAATAAAAAGTATTTATAAACTGCTTTCAGAAAAAGTTTGCATATACACAATTTCCTGATATAGGATCCGAATTTCGGATCTCGGACCCAAGATCCGGATCTCAGATCTCGGATCTCCGACCTAGGTCCGAAAAAAAGATCCGGATATCCGGATCTTGAATTATCCGGATCTTGACATCACTAATCTAGATAATTATCTTAGATGAAAAGTTTTTATCTTTTATCTTATCTAGATAAATTTTCAATTATGTCATCTTTTATCTTTATCTTATCTATTTCAAAAATTTCTATAAATTTTATAAAGGTTTTAAAAAATTTACTGAAAAAAACTTTTCTAAAATTGTAAGGATCTGGTTGACCTTAAATAGACGAGACATGCATCCAGCTCCAGCATGCATGACTAATGTCATAGGCTCGTGGCTCTTTCTTTTTAGACAAAGTCACTGAATTTCACAAGTAATCATGTGACCAGCTGAGAAATTCTTTGAGTTCCGCATAAAAAGGATAAGTGATTATAAGAGCCATTTTTCTTTTCCCCCGAAATAACTGTCTTGTCTTCTGTGATTCCGCTTATAAGAGCCTTTTTTTCAATTTCCCAGACTGGGCTCTTATAAGCGGGCTCTTGTATAAGACTGGGCTCTTATCGGACAGCTGATAAGAGGCTGTTTGCGTCATGCTGTTTTCTGTTACGTTAGGCTGTCCGATATCGATAGACGCTTAACGAGAGGTGTAAGTCTATCAAACTTACGATCGATACAGAAATAACGGAGCCAATCAGAGTTAACCTGTTAGTGACGTCACTAGTCTTCTGCTCCCCTGCTGCTCCCGTCAGCAGTCATTGTATTTTCGCTGTTTCGAAGCTCACTCTTCCAGCTCCAAGTCACTTCTCGAAGCGTTAAAACAAATTAAGAAATTAAATATGTATAATAAATAATTAACCATGAGCGGGAACAAAGAAAAGATTTCGTTTCACCAGGCACGAAACCAACATTGTGATTTCTGAGTTCTTTGGTGGAGTAGATTCAAACTCGAAAGCAGGCACGATATATCGACAGTTTGAAAAGTTGGCTAAATAAAGGCTAAATTTTTTATCTTAATTTGTTAGATAATTTGTTTTTATCTTTTATCTTTATCTAGATTATATTAAATTACACTATATGATCACAAATATCCGGACACATGCACGTTTGCGCTCTAGCCACGATTTCATGGAAATCAATAGGGCGTTGCACATCCCTTTGCCCGAATCACAGCTTCCACCCTTCGGGGAAGACTTTCCACCAAATGTTAGTAGGTACTTTCCGGAATGTTCCTCCATTCCTCCCGAAGAGCGAGAATCAGTTCAGGTACAGAAGTTGGCCGATGTGATCTGGCCCGCAAGCGTCTTTCCAATTCATCCCACAGACTCTCTATAGGATTGAGGTCGGGACTTTGTGCCGGCCAACCCATTTCTTCGACCCCTGAGTCCACAAACCACTGCTGTACACGCCTCGCTTTGTGGCACGGAGCATTGTCGTGTCGGTAGAGAAATGGCCCGTTTCCGAAAAATTGCCACAACGTTGGAAGTGCACAGTTGTCCAAAACATTCAGATAACGGTCGGAGTTCATGATTCCTTGCACAGGAACAAGCTGGCCCAGTCCGTACCATGAAAATGAGCCCCACACCATGACTCCTCCTCCTCCGAACTTGACTGTGGGCTCTGTGCACTCAGGTAAGAAGCGTTCTCCAGGTATGCACCAAACCCAAACTCGTCCATCGGATTGCCAGAGTGTGTAGCGAGATTCGTCTGTCCACATTACACGTTTCCATTGGTCCATTGTCCAGTTTCTGTGGGCTTTGCACCACTCCAGACGTCGCTTGGCGTCGACCCTGCCGATGTGGGCAGCAGCACGGCCATGGAATCCCATCTTGTGCAGTTCCCGACGAATTGTCATGTTACTGGCATCGTTTGCAGAGGCGTTTCGAAACTCTGTGGCAATTTTTTCCGCCGAGAACTTCCGGTTGCTGCGGGTGACACGACGAAGCACTCGACGGTCTCTGTCCGTTAGTTTCTTGGGTCTACCGGTTCGTTGTTGAACTGTTGTTGATCCCCGGGTCTTCCATTTCATAATGACATCGCCTACTGTTGACTTGGGTATCTGAAGAAGGCTGGAAATGTCACGCACGGACTTGCCGCATAGGTGACATCCAACGATGGTTCCACGTTGGAACTCACTGAGCTCTGCCAAACGATCCATTCTTGCCAATGTCCAAGCAGAGTTGTGTCTGAAGGTGTGGGAAGCTATTTAAATGATGTGCAAGTCATTATCATGTGACATTGGGCCAATCGGTGATCTGTGAGGGGTGTCCGGATATTTTTGATCATATAGTGTATATTATCTATTATCTTATCTAGATAAATATTTCATTCTCATCTTTATCTTAATCTAGATATTGTTTTTATTTTATCTTGCCCAACACTGGTAACATGCTGCTTAGAGTAAAATAAATCTGAGTGACTGGGTCTGTTTATAGTATAAATAAATTATATCAGTAAGACTCTCTCTTCCTCTGAAGAGGGAGGTGGGTCTTTTGATAGCTGTGTATTGTGATGTTTTCTGTGGTTTGGAACCAGTTTTCATGCTTTTGTTTCAAGTCCCTCAAGATCCATGCGTGTCCATTGTACGATTCCACAAAAGAGTAGAATACGGAGGCCTGGTACATGTTTATGACAACGATTGTTAAAACCCCGTGGCACAGGATTGAATTATGGCTCAGGGTTCATTATTTCCACACATGATATAACAAAAGTTATCAAATGCAGAAGACAAATGGATCCAAACAACAAGCAATGCAGCGCTGCTGAACAAAAGGCACACCCCCATTCTTCTCGTACTAAGGCTAATATCGAACAGTGAAGAGGCTGGTCCTTACAGATAATCCACCAACACAACGGGCCATTGTAATAAGATTGGAACCTCTGTTGCATCGTTACATGGCCTTAGAGAAAGGACTTGCATATCCACCAGGAAAAAGCATCCAGCCACACAAGCTAAATCGAGTGTCCAGTACTATGCTCAAATGGAAAAGGAAACTGGGGTTAAGGTTATCCCATTCTCAGACATCCCTGTCAAATCATCCGAATCCTCTCCCATGAATCCTTAAGAGAGCTCTTCGTGTAAAACGCCTGAGAACACTTTCTGTTATGGAAAGCCTATCGAGGGGAGTGAAATAAGAATCGATCTCGATGCTCTCCGTAAAAGTCTTTTACAATGGAAACTAAGATGTCGAGCATTGCTAGAAGAAAGGCCATCACTTACAGCACAACAGATTGTGGAGCAATGGGTTCCAGTAGACCTACAGTGCATTTTTAACCCGTGAACATGAAACAAACCTCTATATTGATGATGGCCTTGATTAAATTATTATTATTGTCATTGTTTGGGGTAGCCAAACTCGGATCAAGTCCGGAAGCCAATCCCAGAGGCGGACCCAAAAGAGGGACTCAAATGCAAGGGAGGGAAAGTTACGCATTCGTGGGAGTATTGATGTTTGGGTGTAGGAATTTCCTTACTATGTGACAGGTGTTTAGAATTGTGGCTTTCTGTAAGGTTATGTATAAGTGTGGGTTTAAATTTAGTGTTGACAGGCTTTTGTGTAGCGATTGTGGAATAACCCCAGTGGCAGAAAGAACGATAGGAACAATGTGCACTCTGTTAACTCCCCAAATTATTATTATTATTATTATTATTATTTTACCTATTAACCATGCTAAGGTAGCTTCCACAGGTGATGTATCTTCATTTATATCAGAACCATACAAACATAGTCCAGCTTCAAGTCTCAGACTGTCACGACTTCCAAGACCTGCTGGCTTCACATCATCTGCTTTACTCTCCAAGAGAGCACTAACTAACATGGAGGCTGTGTTCTGATGAACAGAAATCTGAAAAAAATTTACAACATAAGTTTCATGGCGTTTCATCTGAGTAAATGCAGATCAAATCTTAAAAAGGTCAGACTTATGGTGAAATCTCAAATACAAACAAGATCTAAAAATAAACATTAATAATACAACATCTAGAAGATATAGTATTATTTTGTCTTTATTGATGCAAAGTTTTAAAGAAGAATGAGACAATATCCAAACAAAACAAAACTCAGAATACAGGGTATCAAAATAGATTTGTACCATAATACAGTTGAACCCGAATAACTCAAACTCTGATAACTCAAATTCACGGTTAACTCAAACGATATTCTAAGTCACTAGAGCATTTAATTCAACAGAAAATTCACTCATTAAGAAATTTTGGTTTTAGCGAATAGGTAGTCCAAAATTTAAGCAAAACTGATCTTAAAAAAACAAGCTTTGCCGGTTGAAACTTTATTTCATTTTTCAACTTCAATTTTTACGTCCACATGACAAAGAAAACAATGCAGGAATCTTTCGTAATTGCTGACAGCCATTGTGAAAATCAAATCTTAGCGCGAACACAAAATTGCGAATCGAACTTGTTGATTGCAATCGTTCAATGGGAGAATATTTAGATGATGATTGCGCGTTCATTTTACAGGAAGTGTTCATGTTGACCATAAAGTTCATTGCATGAATGATCGCAAACAAGTTTTTAGAAGCAGTCAAATTCGAGAAAAAAATGAATTCTCGGTAAAATTTCAAATATAAAATGGGCAAAAATCGCCAAGATATGCCTTTCGAAAATTCTTACAAACTGGAAGTAAATTCAGAAGCCATGCCAAAACAGCATTGAAATGGATTTCGTGTCGGAACAAACCATATTTTACTGAGTCCGTACTGTGTATTTGTATACGGAACTCGTTAAAACTAATCAAATTCATAGAAATACTGCGATTACCATGTAACCTTTGTAGTGGTCATGTAGCCTCGTTTCGACTTACTGGTTAACTCCAAAACCAGTAAGTCAAAATTTTTATGTGGTCTGCTGATGATTTGAGTTATCAGGGTTCGACTGTATTTAATAACTTTTGAATTTAATAAAATAACTATATATCAAAGAAGCTACAAAAATTTGTATTGCAAAAACTGCTCATAGGAGGCACTGACGTTGACAAAACAAAAGATACCATCTACAATAGAGAAAGCTTTGTGTGTAGTGTGGCTTGATTAAACAAAATCATCCATCACTGTTCAGAGGAGAAATAGGTTAACTTAAAAAGAAACCTCTACCAAATATATTGCTGGCAAAAAAAAAAAAATGCACCACCTAGAAGGAACGGGTTGATTTATTTG
>JAHWFO010048552.1:0-10674 GCA_023313115.1 Rhysida immarginata | reverse complement strand
TTTTAGAAAACCCTAAAATTTTGGCAAAAATAGAACCAGGGTTTCTACAGTGCTGGACAGAATTATAAACTCACATGAATTTTGAACCAAACTTTACTAAAACAAAAAGATCTACATTAGCTTTTTACATATCATTTTACAAACATAAATTTACCACTTTGCTGATTGTCATTCGTATATTTTGAAAATTTTGTGAACAACGACAATTAACTCAATTTCACTTGGACAAAATTATAAATCACCCTTAAAAAGCAGAAGTATGGCGATTATTTTTCACACATTAGTACTTTGTTGGTCCTCCACTGTTTCTTATGACTTCAAACATCCTATTTGGCATCAAATCGACAAATTTTTGCAAGTACGCAATGGTGATAGATTCCCATCCTTCCATGATGGCATGGTGGGCTCTTGAGTACTTTGGAATTGCCGACGATATTTATAAACATGACGTGCTAGTTGTCCCCATACATTCTCAATTGGGTTGAGGTCGTGGGTGCGTGATAGCCAACATAAAACCATCTGCTGCTCTTGAAACCATTTTATCATAAGTTTGGAGTGATGGCATGGAGCATTATCTTGTAAGAAAGACCAGTTATCTCCACCAAGAATTTCGCTATAGCTTTAAAGTTGACTTTCCAGCAGCACTTTGTAGTTCGCAGAATCCATGCGTCCATTAATCACTACCATATCACTTTTACCCTGAGCAGAAAACGTCCCCCAAACCATTACTGAGTCACCCCCCATTTGACGACTCAGTTTAAGCTGTTCATCTTGTCTGATGTTATGCCAATAATAGTCCCATCGATCGGGACCATCAAGGTTGAATTTCTTTTCATTAGAGAACGTCACTGTGTACCACTCGTGAGTCCATGACATTTTTTCTCTACCTAGCTCCAATCTTGCATTTTTGTGAGGTTGGTTTAGAGCTTGTTTTCGTAGAAGTTTTTGTAGACAACGTTCGGAGATTGTTGCAGAACCCGTTCAACAGTGTGCCGAGAGCAATCAAGTGAAAGTACATCTACAATGCGTCCAGCAGAAAGATTGCTTCGAGTTGCCAGTCGCCCAATATGAGATTTATCTCGAGAGCTTAAGATTTTTTCCCTTCCTGTTCGTTTCTTCGCTTTCCCATCAACTCCCTGTTGTAATACACTTCTGACAACACACTGGGATCTCTTAAGAAGAGCTGCAATTTTCTTTTGGGACATTCCGCATCCATGCAACATCCATACTGTCCTAATCTCTGTTTCATCAAGCTCTGTTCCTTGTGGCATTGTTTTACACTGTAAAAATCTGCAGCAGACACTTTCTTACAATAAGTGATTGCAAATACAACCTTTTTGCAATTTGTATATGATAAAAATAGACGGGCAAAAACATTTTTTAAGGGTGAGTTTATAATTTTGTCCAAGTGAAATTATGAGTTTATTGTCGTTGTTCACAAAATTTTCAAAATATACGAATGACAATCAGCAAAGTGTTAAATTTACGTTTGAAAAATGATATGTAAAAAGTTAATGTAGGTCTTTTTGTTTTTAGTAAAGTTTGGTTCAAAATTCATGTGAGTTTATAATTCTGTCCAGCATTGTAAAGCGCTAAATCCTCAAGAGGATAGTCAACTTTTAGAACTTGTAATAAACGGGTCTCAAACTCAGAGATTAAACAATCAGCAACTGTCTTAAAGGGAAGGCCGGCCAAATATGAATTTTCTAAAATTTAGCAATCTTAAAGGGTATCTGAAAAGAATGTTTCATTAATAGATCAATAACAATCTCTAAAAATTAGAAATTATTAGGCACTCTTTGATGCGTGCATAGAGAAAAATAGGAGCAGAGATGTGATCTGAACTGGCATCGCTAAGTGGTCTGATAACAGCGTGAGTTTTCCCTATTGCAGACATGCTGGTGGAAAGCTGTAAGAAAATTTAAACTTTAAGAGGGAGGAAAAACTTGATACAGCCCTACTTGTTTAAACTATAGTCAGATATCCCTCCCACTGATGAAGAAAACATCAGCAGTGACGAAAATATAGATGGAATTTCATTCTATATTTATAGCAAGATCAGTGAAAGTGTTAATGTGCTGCATGCACTCTTGTGTTAAAATAGTGATGTTTCTCTCCTATGTATCTTGTTGTGTGCGCCCTTATGAAGCATCATCGACCGCATCACAACTTAACCTCTGCAATTAGTATTTTGAAGAACAATTTGCCATATCGTGAATTAGCAACATAATTTAAAGACATCCAATTATATTTTCTTTTTGGGTGGACTTCCCCATTAAGAAATGTTTGAGAAATGTCAGAAAATGAGAACACACAACCTGAGTAAAGGAGTGGGGCCTTTGTCTTCTTGTTGAAAAGAAGTTCAACCTTTTGATCCAGATGAATGGAAGGACAGACTATGTAAGGAAGGACAGTACTTTTCGAAACTTGTCCAAGATGGTGTTCTACGAGGTATATTCAATAAATCGTTTCAACGAAGGAAAGGATATTTCACAGTAATTATTTAACGAAACTCAAAAGTAATGTCTGCAATTGTTTAGACATTTACCCCATTGTGACACTATCTGCAGAATGCCATGCTCATAGAAATCCTTTGGCTATTGTTTGAACCAATTGCACACGCACTCCTGGACTTCATCAACCATTTGAAACAGTTGTCCCTGCAGTACTTTTTTGAGTTTGTTGAGGATGTGGAAGTTGCATTGGGACAGATCTGAACTACAAGGAGGAGGTGGCTCAGGACTTCCCACTTGAACTTCTGCAGACGTTTCTTTGTTGCATTGTGTGTGGTCTAGCATTGTTGTGTAACAGGATGACACCACGAGAAAGTTTACCAGGACGTTTCGATTCGATTGCCTTCCTGAGCTTCGTTAACATTTCACAATACTACTGAGCATTGACGGTAGCTCCATGCTCCAGGAATTCAACTAGGTAAAATTTTCAGTAAATTTTCTCGTGCTGTCATCCTGGTTCACGACAATGCCAGACTGCACACAGCCAGTGCAACAAAGGAACCTCTGCAGAAGATCAAGTGGGAGTCCTGACTGAATGTATAATACAAAAATAAAAACATATCAATGACTGCTATAACAATTTATTTCACAAAAACTGAAATGACATGAAAGGCTAACTCCAAGTTTCTTTTGGCAATACTGAAAAATCTATTTAATTTCCAAAATGCTTACTAGAGCCACTGCCATTTAAAATGGGAATCATTGGGGGAGGGGGAAGTTCATGTATAGTATACACAAAGCTTCATTGGTTGTTCAGAAACATTTACTGACAGAATTTGGAAAAGAAGCACTGCATCACAGGGTGGGTGAAACCGTTTGGTGAGACAGGCTGCATATACAAGGGGAAAAGCACAGGACATCCATCCGTTGACAATAAAATGATAGAAAATATTCGTGTGATTTATTCACAAAGCCCCAGAAAGTCGACGTATGGTCCCAGCAGAGAAGTTAACTGTCGCAAGCTACAGTGTGATGCGCTTTTATGCAAACGTCTGCTGTTCAAAGTTTGGATTTGCATTTTCAATTTCATTATAGAGAATATTCATTTTATAAAAAATAGTTTTGGTAGAGGAAAAACCTTCACTCACACGGGGACTATCTGAACCTGTACAGGGGTGTTTGCATGCAAGCATACTTTGGAAGTGATGGCATTGTGCGTTGGCAGAAATTAAAAAAAAAAAAAAAAACCCAGGCCGGCAAGGTGGAAGCAAAATTTTTAATGGCGGTCTCCAAAGAATTCCACTTACACTAGTGTAGTAAGGACAAAACTTAGTTTTGCTGTACAATTATTAGTCTTGAAATAATTTATAAGATGAGATAAGCATCCATGAATATAAATTTTTTTTAAAATTATTATGCAACACAACACATCCCCCCCCCCCCTCACGAAATCAACATATGCATGGCTGTTGGCCCCATTAGATCACTTGACAGCCTTGCCCATGTTTCATTCGCAAATACATGACATCAGCCCCGGAAATTTTACGAAGATTACTGAATTAAGAAAATAAAATAATAAATTAAGGAAATGGTGATTAATAATTATATAGATTTTTTTCATACTGGATGGCAATTAGCTAATTTTAATAATCTATTTTTTAAAAAAGTATGTTTGTTAGGAAAGTTCAGAATTTCTTCAATTATCGTCTGCTACTGCTTCATAGAGTTCCATTGTTTCATGTGATGTGGATTGAGTTTTGTTGAATGATGGAAGAAAGAAGTTTCATCAAGTGCATTAATTTACACCACTATAACTATGGTGTAACAATGGAGTCTTTGTTTGGCTATGTTCGTTCAAATTTTTTCTTTTTCGCTGTTTATTTTGGAAGAAAGAAAATTGTGATTTTTTTATTAATGCAAGCATCAATAGTATGTTTAGGTGAGTAATATATTTTAATTTGGTGTGAAACTCTGCGATACAGGTTCAGATAGTTCCCTTGTCAGTTTTGATTTTATATTCTTACAAAAAAGAATTTCCTTCCATTTGAAGATTATTGTTTAAAAAATAAAAATAAACCCTGAAAGAACTAATCAAAAAAGATTAGCAAAACAATAAGGAGAAACTGGATTGGAATGGAATATAAAATAACCTGTTCTCCCCAAAGGATAAAATAGGGTAAGCAGTGTTCTCCCCAGAAAATTTTATCAGGTGGGTGGAAGGATAAAATAACCAGGCAGGCAAATAAAATATTATGCAGTGGTGTGCAGTTTTTCGTATATTCAGCCGGGTGGTCACCAAAATCAACCGGGTGGCCCGCCCGTTCAAAAGGGCCTGGGGAGAACCCTGGGTAAGGCAATGTATAAGTGCACATCTATGAGAATGAATAATGTACAGAAGATAAAAATGGCCCAATAAAACCAAAAGTGCAATGGGAAAATATTTGTAACCAGTAATTCTATTTTTTCCTTGTGGATTAGAGGTTATCACATTATACTAGTAGTTAAAATGAATGTAGTCAAATGACGAAATTTGTATGTTGGTGAAAAAAAATATTTTTATTAATAAAACCTTTATTAATAAAGTTCCTTGTATGTTGTTACTGTATTGATAAATCCTTCTGCTACTCATAAAGAAGTTGTTTTTTTTTACACTTCTCTTTTTAAAACTGTAAATAATCTTATAAATATATTATTTTCATTTAATTTTAGTATCGAGAGGAACGTTTCCGTCAGACAAGTGAAAGCACAAACCAGAGAGTGCTTTGGTGGTCAATAACGCAGACAGCAATTCTTTTGGGAATGGGATTTTGGCAAATGAGACACTTAAAAAGTTTTTTCGAAGCCAAGAAATTAGTGTAGTAATATTTAAAAGTGTTTGGTTTTTTTTTTTTTTTTTTTTTTTTTTAAAAAAAAACAAAAAACTTTCTTCCTTCCCAAAATTACTAGCATAATTTAAAGTCTACCATCTCTGTAATAAATTGTATTTATTCTGTTTTGAAAAATAAGCACACTGATATTTTTGATGCCATCATTTGAAATCTTGTCTGTTGTAAGTATTTTTCATATTAAATTTGTATTCAAAAGACTGAAAAATTCTTCAAAATTTAAATGATTTATTGTGAGATTATAATTTCTACTATAATATCTATTATGTAATAAATTTAACATTTTTTTTTTTTTTTTAAATTTGCGTCTTCAAAGTTTTTTGTTAAATCTATTTGATTCAAGTGTGTCTGTGTATATATCCTTGTGTGTGCACATCTTGTTTTACTCCTTTTGCATTTGCACTTCACATTTGTTACCACAGCAGCAAAGACTGGAATTATTTCTCAAAAAATCACGAAATTCTGAATGCATAAAATTACTATATTTGCCCAATAAAAGGAAAGATGCACATGTCCAATGTATTTCAGTGAGTGAGGTCAAAAACTCTTACTGTTGAGAATTTCTCAGTGGACTAACAGTCTTTTTCTCGGTTAGGTCTGTTAGACTAACCCGTTGCCCAGCACTAACTGGACTTTTTAACCACGTTAAAATGACGTTAGTTTTCTCACCAGGATTTTTGACCGACCAATCACGAACTCTTCTCACCAGTTACATTTAGAGTTTTTGACCTCAGCCAATATTAAACATTCCTAATTTTGCTTTGTAACAATTAAACTTGAAAATTTTACTGGGTATTCATGAATGTCTGTGCAGTGAAAGAAGGAACCAATCTTTGAATGCACGTTCAGAAGCTGCACAACATGAGCAAGTGATCATTTCATGACAAGTGAAGCTGATGTTGGCTTGTGTAAAGTAAAAGCTGTTTACTCCAGTGTCTGTGAAGCCAGAAGTATGCTCTAGAGTTTAAAATTTTTGTATACATTTGTTCAAGATAAAGTATTAGTACAATACATTGGTTGGGATTTCTGAGAACTGGGCTGCTAAGTAGCTGTCTTGCCTGTTCTAACAAATCAGCTTGCTCGAATCTTATTAGCTGCCGCTACTTTCATTACCATCTCTGGCTGTAGCAACTATAATGCAATACAAATAGTTTTTAATAAAATTTTTGCATACATTTTTTAAAATCTCAACATTTTTTGATAATCTGAGAATAAAACTTGCTTACTGGGAGTACGAAAGTTGTTTGCTGAATGGATCTTTATATTAATTTTTGGCTGATCACTAACTGAAAAAATGTTCATTCCCCCAACCCAAAAATTATTTTCAGTAAAATCTGCTTAAAATTTTTCTTTATGTACATATGCATGTACGTGACCAATTTTGTGCAACTAACTGCTCCAAAATGGCATTACCAAATGAAATTTATACACAAAGTTTCTTAAATTTTGCCTTGAGTATTTTTTTGACAATTTTAAGATATTAATTTTTTCTAAAAATAAAGAAATGGCTGTAACATTTCATAACCAATGAACAAAAATCATTAAACACGATTTATGAATTGAGACAAATATTCTTCTATCTATATAAAGAAGGATGTTTGTGGGTGGGTTTGTTTTTTATACAAATCTACAGTTTTATTCCGATCTTGATGAAATTTTGCATACTTGACCTTCAAAGCGTGAGGAAGGTCACTGTCTACCTCAGATTTCGGAAAAATAATTATCGATAAAAAATCGATATTCATGGTTATGGCAGGGCATATTAATATCTCATGACCAACAATGCAAGGAAAAGTTTGTGCAACAATAGACATCAACAATGGTATAAACACGCAATGCACAAACACTAGGCAGGGATCAACAATATATATCTCATGACCAACAATGAAAGGCAAAGTTTGTGCAATATAGATAAGTTTCAATTTGTAACAATGCATAGAATTCCTGTTATTCAGGCTTTTCTTAGAAAAAAGAGAGTTCTTAGTACTTAACAATTTCTTGAAAATCTATAAAAACGATCACTAACTGGAGATAATGAAGAGTTAGCAGACTATTGAGAAAGAGTTGAAAGACGACAGAGGAAGCACTCCTTTAGCTCCGTGCTGTATTGAGCAAATGGTAAGCAAGTAAATGGAAGAACCGGCGACCACTAGACTACACAAAGTGATGAACGGCCAAGTTTGGCTTCAAGACATCGAGAGAAGAAAGGGAATTATACAACATCAAGTGTACATCTAAAGTAAGATTACGTGAGTAAGAATTTATTTAGACTAGCGGTGGCATCCTTGGAGAGGTCCATCCATTGTGAGCTTTTAATAAAATTTTTTATCGAATTTTCATTAAGAAATTTTACTGTATTAATTCTAAGCGTTTTCATGTGTTTATTTTTAAGATATTTCAAAATTTAATCAAAAAAGCATAGAGTCAGAGCCACGTCAGGGTTATCACCTAGCTTATTGGTAGCACAGCAGATCCCAACATTTCATAAAAATACATTTTTCTCTATTCTGTGGGAATGCGTATATTTTGGAAACTGAGATCCTTGCTGCCTTTCGTTTCCAAGAATTATTGATAATGAGCATAAAGTGATGATGCAGTGACAAAACATTAATAAGGCAGCGTCTATTGCTGAGGCAAAGGAGTCACGCGTGTCTCCTTTGAGCTCCCTATCAAACGTCCAGACGACTGGCAAAAATTTATGTCTGGAAAGGAAAAAGAAAGAACGAGTATTGGTCAGAGAAACTCTGCAACTAAAACAGAACAAGCTATACGGGCATTTGAAACATCTGAACAAAGGGAGTTTCGAATAGTGCAAGGGGTATAAGAGCTTCTACGTCAAGGGCAAGAAAAACTTGAGTCTAAAGTTTCTGGTGATGATTTGCAGTCTTCACCTAGACTTCCTGTTTTTCGTAGATTGGAGAGTTCCTTTGCTGCGTGTTGTATTGATTGAGTTATTTTTTAACCAATTGGGAGTTATAATTTAATTTTTTGAGATTGTTCACTTTACCTCATCATCCTGGGCAACGCCGGGTACCTCTGCTAGTTTTTAATAAATACAGTAGGTCCCCTACTTAAGAATTTTCATAAATACGAACATTTATAATCCGATTTAAAATTTTGTTAATTTCAAAGAACTGAAAATTGAATTGGAAGAAGATGGTTTCATCGAGTTGGTAAGCGAGAATACGCAAGAATTAAGCAATGCGGGCTTGATGAAATTAGAATCGCAGATGCACACTTAATATGTTTCTAAAGACCAACCAGAAGAACCTAAAAAATTTAAACTCGAGGTAATGGCAGAGGTCTTTAGTCTAATTGAAAAAGCTCTATTGTTTGGCTCCCAGGATCCCGACCTAGAACCGTTTCTAAAGTGTCCACGTGTGTAAATGATCCATTGTCATCATTAATTTAAACAGTTGAGGTATGGCGTACGGTTAAACCCTCACTGAACATCTTATGAATTATTCTTTACATCATATAAACTCGTATATGATTAACGGAAATCAGCCATAATTCAAACAACGTTGGACAAGACGGTTGGAGAAGAGGAAGAACCCATGCCATCAACTTTGACTGATTTCACCTGTTTTTGATGAGCCAGCTTCACCATCTTCCACATCATCTGATAGTCTAAATTAACTTAGTCGGCATTGGCTGTTCTTTTTATACGTATATAGTTGGAAGAAGAACTCCAAAGTTGTTTTTTGGTGTGTTCACAGAAATCAAAACTTTAAATTGGACAGCCTTAGCAAATTTTTATATTTAAAATATTTATAATCTTTTTATAATCTTATTATATTGTATTAAAAATAAGTTTCAAAGCACTTTAAAAATTGCTTAGAGTTTTTTTGTTTTTTTTTTTAACCTCGGGCAATAACCAGGATTCAGATCCAATTAAACAGTATACTTTAGACTTGCGAACAATTCAACTTACGAACAAACTTGCGGAACCTAGTGTAACTTGATGGGCTCTAATAAGCCATTTGAGAATGTGGTTTCTATTTTTTTAAAATGGTAAAAAATTTGTCATATAAAATGTTTTAATTATTTAAATTAAGTGGTGGAAGAATGGAGCTATCTATTGGTTTTACCATGCCCTTCATATTTTCTACATTTTTTGACTTAAACTCGGAAGATAGCTTACTAAGGATGTATTACTTCTCTATTTTTGTTTGGTTTCGATTGGCCCACTGGGGTCGGAGTTAGTGGGGTGGGAATTAAGAGGATTCCATCCATATGTGGTACGTAAAGGAGTGAAATTGATTTACTTGAAGACTAACTGCTCAGTGGACTGCCAGCCGATGCAGTTATGCCAGAAAATATCTGTCCCGTGTGCGATGATTGCGAATGACAATCGGGTAACCAATTTCTGGACTGAAGCAAGCCCGGGCATCAGATCAGAGGCGGTGCAGACTGATAAGCAATGAAAACATCGCATGGGGGCGCATGTTTCAGTGGTTTGCATGAGGGCACCAAAGAAGCTGGCGCTGCCTCTGCATCGGATCATCATCAGTTAAACTAACTTGCATGAACACCTGCAACTCATTGAAGTTTTCATCACGATGGATCCCCCTCGTTTATTGATCCATGGAACAGAAAGCAGCCCAAGCGCAATGGTGCCAAGAAATGATCAAAAGGCAGCAACGGGGCATTAAAACCTATGGTCTGAGACATCTACATTGGTAACGAAACATGATTCTATCATTCCGACCATGAAACTAAGGAACAATACAAACAGTGGTTCCCCAAAGAGCAAGGACCACCACACAAAAGTAAACATTCTCGGGGTGTTGAGAAGGTTATGGTGGCAATTTTCTTCTGTTCCACTGGCCACAGTTGTGTTTGAAAACAAAGTCAGTTACAGCAGAGTAGTATGTGATATCCTGCGTGCTAACAGTCCTGGAAAATGGGAAGGAGAAGCATCTGAAGACTGGAACAATGGTTTGTTCTGGATCATAACAATTCTTTAGCACATGCAAACATTAAGAGAACGGAGTTTTTATGTTAAAAATCTGGCCTATATGTTGTTGTACTTGGCACTTTGTGAATTCTTTGCGAACCCCTCACTGTACTGCAGACTTGGCACTGCGAATTCTATTTGTTCCCCACAATCAAGAGAAATATCAGGGAATTCCAATTCGACAGTGATGTCTTAGCAGCATGCAACCACTACATTTTGGAGCTCACCACTTAGTCCTGGAAAAAATGCATGTCCGACTGCTTCAGGAGGATGAAACTTTGTACAGGGTGAATACAAAAGTATGAACCCCCCCTTTTATTTTTTGAACCGAAGCAGATATGTCAATTTTGATGAATCCAATGAATAGGAAGTTGTG
>JAHWFO010048549.1:0-36884 GCA_023313115.1 Rhysida immarginata | reverse complement strand
AAACTAAGAGCGAAGAAGCAGAGCAAACGAGCAAACTTCAGACAGTACTGCCATTGTTAGGCCCAACCATAGTCAAACCATGTTGCGCAAACGTGGCTTTGCCAACGGGAAGTAAACAAACAACCTAGCAACTCCCATTTTCTGTTCGAAAGTGAAACTACTGAAACTACAGTGGCTCCAACTGACGAACTGAGAAAACTTGATGAGCCTGTTGCATGCTGGGAGCCGTGAAATGCATTACAGGAAGTAGAAGCTAATGTCAAGTCTCCTTTTACAATTGTCTCCCTTTTACAATGGTAATGCGCTTTCCCGCGCAATGCTTAACCTCGCTCGCAGTAATGGGCTTCTAAACATTGGTGCTCGGCTCACGCGTCTGGAACGTCTGCCACAATTTCATGCTTATAAAATTATAAAACGCAATAGCAAAAGAGTCAAAATTCTTCACCAAACATTAATACAATAAAGCGACTTCAGTTCAGTACATCAAGAACAAGTGAGCATCGATAAAAACAGCAAATTGCTGATGAGCAGTCGAAGGCACAAGCACTTCAATCGTTCGCATCCTTGCTCCACAAAAGTTTTTTCGTAAAAAAAAACTACACGCTTTTAGGACCATTCCAAGATCCTTTTTAACTACGTCATAAGAATTTGATAAGAGGTTGTCATAATTTTCTCGGAACAATGTCAGGCCCACTAATGCTTGGACGCTACCGCCTTCTTCACAAGCGACAATTGGCATGCAACCAAGTTCTAAAACTAAGATCTGAACAATAATCGTAAAACAGATATAAACTTTAGAAAAAAACTCTGCGCACTGCACACACAACCAAAAAATTAAAAAAAAAGCATAATTCACACATAAACAACGCCAACCTCTCACGACCCCATGAAAACACAAACGCGCACTCGCATACCGACCATCGCCATTCACAAAAGACTGAAACAAAACCAAATCAACACATCCACACTTAAAACTCGAGAACTCTAAACACTACCCCTATGAAAACATTTATAAACGCAGCCAAACACCTGTAATACACGCAAGCATTGTACCATCCCTTGAACATGGCTGTCATCACTTGATTAATCATCAGCCAGATGTGTGACCCTAGAAACCTGATCAAAAAGTAATCAAAAATGAACCTCAAAATCAAAAATAAATAAAACCACACCCAAAACAGGATTGCACTCAATAAAGGGCCGCACCCAAAAAGGACCACACTCAAAACAGAGGAGGACCAACACCCAAAACAGAGGACCAACACCCAAAACAGAGGACCAACACCCAACACAGAGTGGCCAACACCCAAAACAAGGACCACACCCAAAAGGTCAACCCAAAAAAACCACACCACGGAGCCAGAGTAAGACCAAAAAAGGTAATGCTTTAGAAAAACAGAGACCCACCCTGCCAAATAGCCCCAGGACACAAAGCGAGGGACAGGGTCCCTGGGGACCTTAGCGCATTCCAGAGCAGGCTGAGAGCAAAAGAAAAAGTATCGGCATCCTTTGTTCTTTTGAGAATTCACCCCTCCACAATCCTTTATTCCCCAAATTGGACTTATTCTACTTATGTGGATTAGTTATTTCTTCTCATTTCTTCTCATGGTCCATAGTATATGGCTCCATTTATTCAGTGTTCTCCAGGTCCCTCACACCATGTGCCATTTGGAAAGCTTTGGACCAAAATTGTGTAGGATTTCAAGAATGAGTATTTAGCCAGTTTTAGAATTTAGAATTTATTAACGTTAATTATGCAAATTTAATAATTTATTCACGTTAGGATTGTTTATGGATCGTAAGTTTAGCATTTTTGAAAGAATTAGAACGGATTTAGAGATTGTAAAGAATTAAATAATAAATAATATTTTAAATGTTTTTTCTCTGCTCGATTTTAAGAAGCCCTTAAACGGTGCCAGAATTGCTGTCAACAGCAAGGGGATTGTCAAGGATTCAGTTTACACCTTATAGAATAGGATTGTTTTGACTTTTGTTCAAGGACCCAAGAGTATTGGCAGAGTTGGAAAGGTTGTTAGGATCGAATTCGAGACGGGATGTAGTAGGGTAACATGTTTTTAAGAACAAAGAGTGAACCTTGAACGATGAAGATGGCCAGATGTGACTAATTGTCACGTGAGTGATAAATTTCAAATAAGTTGAGAAATGTTACCAAGTTCTTGATTGGTTGAAGAATCACCTTTTGGTGATTGTCTAGCGTGTATTCGAACGTTTGATTGGTTAAGGAAACTGGATCTGTTTTGTCAGTAGTTCCAGAGAAAGAATCTTCAGTAGTAGAAGTTTTGATTTTAAGAGAACCGGGTGTGCGGTTCACCTACTCGCAATTTTATTTTCCAATTCGGCCTCTATCTGAAATTCAAATGAATTCAGATGGGAAATTTTAAATTAGTATTATTAACTCCTGATTAAGTTTAGTTTTTCCATTACGTTTCACACCACGTAATTCTTGAGTTAGCTCGATGCCGAGGATTTTTAAGTATATTCCACCTAGCTGCGCACCAGCTCAATCAATTCAATAACTAAAAAGTTAATGTTAGTTTGAGAAAGAAAAGCCAGCCCAGAACGGTATAAAAGGTTCATCATGGAAGAAGGAGCCTAGCAGAGAAACCTACCAGCCATTTCTGAAGAGGAGTCCACCCCCCCACCAGACGTTTCGACGGAGCCAGAGAGCGAGTGCCATCCAAGAGCGGACAGATTCGAGAAGAGACGGTAAAGCCCAGTTCCAATTTAATGTCTCAATGGCCATTCTATTCATATTATTCATGTTTTCTTTATTTCAATTTCTATTCATTTAAAATGGGAACGGAGCATTCTTATTCATAAAATTCTAGTGGGAAAGACAATTACATGTTGGAGTCAAGTTACAATTCAGTTTAATTCTATCACCCCCTTTAGCGTCAATCGCGTCCGTCTGATCATTTTGTTAGCTTACATAAAGTCTTGACAATAGTTATATTATTGCCAGAAATTTGATTATGTAAGTTAAGCTCTGTCAGAAGAACCTATTTCTTTACTGTTAAACCATTTAATACAAAATTCCACAGAACAGTGTTTCTATAGTTCTATATTTTAATTAGCATTATTAAACAGTTAAGACTTACAAGTTGATTGAGAATATATTTAGTCTTAGAAAATTGATTGTTAGAATTTCCAAATTCTATTCTTGTCTTAAAGAATTATAATTACATTTATTACAATTATCATAAGTCAATTCTGATACTCTATCATTTATTTCTGAAATACAAATTCTCTGTTTGATACAACGATAAAGGCTTTCTTTTTATAAATTGAATTACTCTAAAGATTTTCATTCTTTAAATTGATACATTGGTTTACACATCATTGCTTAAATTTATTTCTTATTGCCTCAATTTCTGTTTTATACAATTGTTGAATGTCCCAAATAAATATTCTATTTTATATGTTAAAACTGCCTCGAGTACTTTGATTTTCTCCTCACTTGGCCGGGCCTGTTTAAGCGGGAAGAAACTAGTTTGTGTGAATGGGATAAACTTTAAATTATCATAAACACTTTGTGGAAAGTATAATCCACTGGCGCAGTCCTTTTATAAATAATTAATTATTCATTCGACCACTTATTTCAATAATTATCCCCAGGAACCTCACAATTGTGAGTAAGAAATTTTTCAAATTATGTTACATTTTTAAAGTGTTAAAAGTGGATATTAGGTTCTTAACAAGTTGTAAAAGACACGGGTATTCCCGAAGTTCATCTATCACGTAAAATGTAAAGTTCCTCCAAAAGTGGCGCTCAGCATGAAACGATCTTTTTTGATCTATTCAATCAATTCTTATTTTCGAAATTAAGCAAGATAGAATTGCAACTATACCACACGCACCTTTACCTTGCTTATCAGCTTGCATCTTAGAATTTAAGTTTATGTTGAGAAAGATCATAGGGTTAATAGTCACAAGATTAAAAAGAAATACGATAGTCTACATAGTAAACTCCACGCCTTAAGCAATGTGCCCACTAGGTATAATAAGGACAAACCGAAAGTAGTTAACAAGTTGGATGTTGTTATCAACAAGTCACAAGCCTCCTTTTCCCCGGAAGAAATGAATTATCTTGAAAACAGGTTAAAATTTGCATGTTATTATGCTAGACAAGAGCTGCTCGACTCTGTTTCTAAACACAAGTATGAATATCGATATAAGGAACGGTTACAAAAGTGATTAACTGTAAATATCCTTAACTACAAAAGACCCAAGGGTCACCATAATTTAACATCGATCTCCAGACAGCTAAAAGAGAAGAACGTGTTTTACTTAAAGGGCTTTACGTGGTAATTGTGGATAAAGATAGGTATTTTCAAGAAATCCAGGAAATGTTAGATGGGGTCCTTACAAAGAACTACCAAACAATCCGTTAAAAAAGTTATTCACGGATACAAAAGACTGCATAAAAAATGTGTATATAATTTCAAAGACAAAGAACCCAGTGAACTGATGCCCACCAATCCGATGCCTCCACGACTATACTGCCTTTCGAAAAGGAGCAAAGAAGGCAGCAAATGAAGACCCATTGTGAACAACACTGATTCACCAACGGACCCTCTGGCTAGGTATAGTTTGGAAAGTTATTTACTTAAACGTATTAAGTTAGATGGACACGATTTCTCCGTTGAAAATTCTTTGGAGCTGTGTCAGAAACTGGACCATACGCAGTTGAATAGCGATGGTGTGTTGGTCTCCTTTGGCATTGAGTCATTGTATCCGAGTAATCGCTGGGAAAAGCTATTGAAGCTCATGAGGATACGATGTACGACAATGATTGGCCGTTGGGCGTAGTGATGGATGTCATACGGGTGATTAGTCTAATTATGTTCAACAACGTATTTGTGTTCAGCAACAGATGGTATAAGATAACGGATGGCACCCCAATGGGGAGCAGCGTCAGTCCGTCCATCTCGCCATCAATTATGTATGGAAGTTGTAAAATTTAGATACTTCCCTGGTATGTGGGTACGTTACGTCGATGATATTTTTGCAATTTTTAACGCCTATGAAAACATAGAGAAGTTTTTATACAATTGAACAAGTTCTGCCAGAATATCAACTTCACCATGGAATTAGAAGATAATGGCAGCCTTCCTTTCTTGAACCTCAGGATATCCAGGAATGACCAAAAACTGGACTTCGACATCTACCGAAAAAAGAATTTCGTAGCTAATTATATTAGAAATAGCTCCAATCACTGCCACCAACACAAACTCGCGGCCTTCAGGCACATGGTGTACAGAGCCCATACGATTCCTCTGAATGCTGACAACAAGATGAAAGAAATCAAACTATAAAAGAATTTGCCACACAAAATGGATCCCCAGACAGTTGACAGCATTACAAATAAGATAAAACGAAAATTAGAAGTAAAAGAAATCACCACACTACAGGCAAACAAGAAAACAGAGGCGAGACTGATATTACGGTATAACCGGCAACTTGTTAGAGGTATGGACAAGCTACAAAAGGGAATTTGGTCTGGAGATAACCTAAAGTAGCACGGACACCTTGGGAAGAAAACTGGTGAACCCCAAAGATGTGATACTAACGGAAAATCGACTAGGTGTTTACAAACTTCTCTGCTCCAAATTTGAGGCAGTTTACTATAGGCAGTCGCGGAAAACTTGGCTCACACGAACTAATGAACATCTGACGCTTATAAGGAACGGTAAATACGGTATATCTAAATTTGCGGACCATATTATGGACCAGAAACATTTCCGACGAGAGGATCTCAACATCCTGCATAGTACAAGGGACCCAAGATTCCTGAACTTTTTGGAGTCCTACGCGATTAGCTTCAAAGACCCCGCAAGACTTCTGAACAGTGATGGAGGCCTAGTGAATGTTACTCAGCTGAGAAACATTGGAAAACTGATCAGCCTACAGTAACTGACTAATAGCAGAAAAACCCGAACAGATGATGATCAGCAGCGGACATTAACTATTGTGACCATTCCCCTATAAGTGACGTGTTTAATATCTCACTGATGAAGGGTTTCTCCAAGACATACAACATTTTCACGAATGATGACCTTTCTTCTGACCACGAGCCTGTGGCTTTATACTTGACAATGTCAATATCAATTTCAGATAAGAAGTCAAGCATCAGCAAGAATGGAAGCTCTTCCAAAGAAATCCTCAAGGACCATGACGGCCAACTCGATAGAGCAAACAGTACGAAAGACATCAATCAACGTGTTGAAGATCTCACCAAGCGAATAAATAGTGCCACTGAAGCTAGTGCCTATTCATTGGAAAATAAATCGTCTTGTCGAATTGTGCTTACCCCAGGAATCCAACACTTGATTGCAGAAAGAAACAGGACCCGTAGGCTTGGCAACGTTATCGTGGACCTTGGCTAAAAACCAAATATAACAGGTTAGTACGAAGAGTCCAGGAAGAAATAAAAGAGTTACTTGACGCTAGGTGGAATGACAAGCTGAAAAGCTTGTCGGCTCGCGACAATTCCCTTTGGAGCATGGCTAGAGCTCTGCAGAAGAAGAAGAATGATACGCTTCCTCCACTTCGCACCCCTCAAGGTAATTACGTCCAAACTAATCAGGATAATGCAAAACTAATTGCAGATTCCTTAGAGATGCAGATTGTTACTCCTAATAAAAATAATCCCGCGAGTCAACTCATGATCCAGCGTGTGGAAGATGGTCTTATCCAGCTTGATGAAGTCCCGCACTTTACATCTAAGATTAATATCGAGACTGCGAGATAGCTGCCATCATCAGAAATCTCAAACTGAGGAAAGCTCCAGGAAGAGACAAGATGAGTAATAACACCTAAGGAATCTGCCGAACAACATTATTAATGACATTTCGAATATCATAAGCGACTGCTGGAACTTTTCCTACTTCCCGACACCTTGAAAGCAATCTATTGTGTTAAGTATCCCCAAGCAGGGGCAAAATCCTGCAATTCCTACATTTCACTGTTCGATTGTCGATTCACAATTCATTAGAATATCTTACCTACTCTGATCGAAGCTTTCCTGTTTGCTGAAGAAGAAAGCTTGGCTGCCGAAATGTGCATCCATCATCCGATTAACTATTATATATGGATTAGTGGTTTCATCTCCTTTCTTCTGACATCTGTCCACAGTATCTGGCTCCATTTATTCATTGTTGATTGAGTTATTGTTTAACCAACTGGGAGAAATAATTTAATTTTTGAGATTGTTCTGTTTATCTATAAGTGTAATTATCCCGGTCAAAGTCAGATACCTCTGATAGTTATTAATAAATCTTGGCAACGAACGTTCAATCATCGCATTATTATCATCTCCGTTTCCAAAATATACACATTCCCCAAGAATATAGTCAAAATATATTTTTATAAAATGTTGGGATCTGATGTGCTACCAAATAAGCTAGGTGATATCCCCGGCGTGGCTTGGGCTTTTTATTTCTTTTTTTGGATTGAATTTAGCAATATCATGAACAGAAACACTTGAAAACGCTTAGAAAATTAAACAGTAAAAATTCTTAATCAAAAATCTAAAAAAGGTTATTTTTAAAGGATCACAATGGAAGGACCTCTCCAAGGGTCCTATTCATACTCTAAATAACTTCTTACTCCCGTAATCTTACTTTAGATCTTCCCCTTGATGTTGTCGGAATTCTTTTTCTTCTCTCGATATCTTAAAGCAATACTTGGTTATTCATCACTTTATGTAGTCTAACGGTCGCCGATAATTCTATTTACTTGCTTACCATTTGCTCAATACAGCACGGAGCTGAAAGAGGGCTTTCTCTGCCGTCTTTCCACTGTTCCTCAGTCGTATGCTAACTCTCCATTATCTCCAATTACTGATCATTTTTAATGATTTACAAGAAATTGTTAAGTTCTAGGAACTCTCTTTTCTTAGAAAAGCCTGAATAACAGGAATTCTATGCATTGTTACAAATTGAACATCTTTTACATCTTCTAAATATATAAAGAAGGATATTTGTTTGTGGGTAGGTTTGTTTGCTTGTTTTTTATACAAATCTACAGTTTTTTCTGACGAAATTTTGTATACTTGACCTTCAAAGCATGAGGAAGGTCACTGTCTATCTCAGATTTAGTAAAAATAATAAATATCGATAAAAAAAACTATATTAATGGTTATTGCAGGGCATAATAATGAGAAATATCTCATAAACAACATGCAAGGCAAACCTTGTACAACAATAGGTATCAACAATTGTATCAGCACGCAATTCACAAACACTTAGCACGGACCAACAATATATATCTCATGACCAACAATGAAAGGAAAAATTTGTGCAACAATAGGTACCAACAATGGTGTCAACACGCAATTCACGCTACGCTCGGACCAGCAACAGATATCTCATGACGAACAATGCATGGCAAAGTTATTGCAACAATAGGCCCGTCGTGTTCGCATCAACAGTGGTCTCAATGCGCAATTCACCAATAACAATTATTCAAAGAATTTTAACAATGAACATAAAATGATGATGCAGTGACAGAACATTCGTTTCCAAGAATTATTAATAATGAACAGGAAATGGATATAATAGACTATATAGATAGGGCAGTCTCTCTCGATGAGGCAAAGGAGGTAGACGTGTCTTCCTTCTGCTCCCTAACACGCGTTCAGACGATTGAGAAAAGTGTGTGTGTTTACCTACAAGCGTAATTACCGGGGCAACGCCGGGTCCTCTCCTAGTTATCTATATTGGACAAACTTTGCCTTGCATGGTCGGTCAGGAGATATATATATTGTTAATCCTGGCATAGTGTTGGTACATTGCATGTTGACACCATTGTTGACACATATTGTTGCACGAATTTTTCCTTGCATTTTTGGTCATGGGATATATAATGTTGATCCGTGCATAGTGTTTATGAATTGCGTGTTGATACCATTGTTGATATCTATTGTTGCACAAACTTTGTCTTGCATTGTTGATCATGAGATATTTCTCATTAATATACCTTGCCATAACCACAAATATCGATCTTTTATCAATAATTATTTTGTCGAAATCTAAGGAAACAGTGACCTTCACTGGTTTGAAGTTCAAGTATGCAAAATTTCATCAAGATCGGAATAAAACTGTAAATTTGTATAAGGAAGAAACAAACAAACAAACAAACCCACCGGCAAACCCACAAACATCCTACTTTATATATATAGATATATCGATATTCATAATGATGGCAGGGAATATCAATTTTATGGGTATTATTCTCTGTCCAGCAGAAGACTACACTTTTCCTTATCGGTCTCACTGGATCAGTGGTTGCATGATCACCTCCAATGCTCGAAAGAAGTGCGTGATCACAGGATTTTTCCTTCTGAAAAAATCCTCTCGTCCTCGGCCGGGATCGAAGCCACATTTTCGGGCATCAGAGGCGAGCACGTAACCCGTGAGCTATGGAGGCCAGTAAGGAAAAGTGTAATCGTCTGCTAGACAAAGGATAATGCCCACGCAAATGGCCAGAGAGCCCCAATGAAAAAATCTCACGCTTTAAACAATACAGTTTCTCATCCTGTATTTCTTCATCCATGACCATAACCAAATTGTTTTTAATGGCCTATTGTTGCAGAAACTTTGCCGTGCATTGTAGGACATGACATACGTTACTGGTCCGCGCATATTGTACGCTCATGTCAGACAGATAGATCAAGCAAAAGATTATTTTTACCCTTTCCTCTTTGGGGCAACCTGACACTCGGCACCTGTAAACCTCACCTTGAAACTAACGAATATCTGGTGCAAATATGAGCTCATAGGACAAGTGGATTAGTGGTTCAAAAGATTTAAGAACATTACAGATGCACCCTGAATTTTTATATAGACCTTTCCCTTGAAACCGAAACTGGAGTAACTGCGCAGAAGCAGGAAAGGAAAAAAACTTCCGTTTCCTGCCGTGAAATTTGTAAACACTACTACACATCCGGAGGAAAACGGAAGTTTATGTGGGAAAGGTCTATATAAAAAGAATAAACAAACCCTTGGCCATCTCTTCAGTAATCAAACATAAGCCAAATCTATTTCATATGGCGCCATCTCTTGAGTAAACAAACAAACATAAACCAAGATACATTGTATATGATTTTTACCCCTTACTCTCTCCCTTTGGGGACATGTAAACCTTATTCTGGACTTAACGAACATATGGTGCGAATATCAATCGGATAAGTGGTTCAAAATTTTTAGAACATTTACAAACGCACCCTGAACCTTAATTTTTATATATAAAGATTTTCTCCCTGAAAAAATCCTCGTCGTCCTGGGCCGGGATCGAAGCCACATCTACGGGCATCAGAGCAACACCACGTAGAATGAAGGCCTGATAACGGCAGCGTCATACACTGTTACATCATCATTAGTCGACTATTGTTAATCCTATTTCTACCAATATTAGGCCCTAAAATTGGTCGACTAATGATGATGTAACAATGTATGACGTTTCCATTATCAAGCCTTCTATCTAGGAGGTGTTGATCAGAGGAGATCACGCAACCACTGAGCCATCGAGGCCAATAAAGAAAGGTAAAGTCGTCTGCTAGACAAAGAGTAATGCCAACACCTCCTAGAAAGAAATCCAAACAACTGAAACGTCATACAATGTTATATCATTATATTTCGAGCATTGTTAACCCTATTTCTACCAATAATAAGCCCCAAATTTGGTCGACTTATTGATGATGTAACAATGTATGACGTTTCAGTTGGTTGGCTTTCTTTCTAGGAGGTGTTGGTAATGTCCACGCAAATGGCCAGAGAGCGCCAATGAAAAAAAAATCACGCTTTAAACAATGGAGTTTCCCATCCCGTATTTCTTCATCCTGACCATAGCCAAAGTAATTTTTATGGCCTATTGTTGCAGAAACTTGACTCTGCATTGTAGGATATGACATACATTGTTGGTCTGCGCATATCGTAGGCTCATGTCACACAGACAGATCAAGCAAAACACTATTTTTACCTTTTCCGCTTTTGGCCAACCTTTTAAACTCCTCGGCACGTGTAAACCTTACGTTGACCTAACGAACATCTTTTGCAAATATGAGCTCAAAAGGAAAAGTGGTTCAAAAGTTTTTAAAACATTTACAGACGCACCCTGAGCCTGAAATTTTATATATAAAGATTATAAATGTTGGAAATATTAATGTAAATGATTATTGTACCTGTTGTTGGATATTAATGATACCCATCTTCTCCTACCTAGAAAATAAGTGGATATTGCACAGCATCATATGAACGATGAACATCATTTATGGTTTGTATAGTATTATCGCGACGCATAATTTTAACATCTTGCTGGTCAAATTAATCAACAAAATTAACCAATGGCCAAGTCATTAACATTTGGATCAATAAACCGACCAGCGTGATGCCCAGCTGGACTTTTGTCGGCTTTGAACACGACCATGTAATTATCGATTTGCATTCTTTCTGAAGTGTGTTTCAATAATTGTATGAGTTGATTTCTGTCATTTAACATCGTTTCTAGAGATGCAACAACGACCCTTTCTGTAATTTTTTCAATACATTTGTAATGGCAGCGAATGTTAACTTACTCTGCTTCGTCTCCCATGAAATAAATTTGCAAGAATTTTGGACCTTGATTTGGCATTGGTGGTAAAAAGCCGATTTGGTGATACACTTGTCCTTGAATTTTGAATCTAGTATCGAACTGACGACAATTAATGATTTTCGTAGCGCCAAGTGATGTCATTCGGAAGCAAGAATTGAATTTCCGTATTTTTCGTAGAAAAAATTTGGAATTGGCAGTATCCCCCCCTATTAGTAAAGAATTTAATGGTTCAGGCGGTGGATGCAATTCTGGTAAATCAACGTTTTTGGCACTGCAACACATTTCAGGAGTTTCATTTTTAAATTTCAATGCATGACAAAATTAATATACCTTATTCATATCTCCAATAATTACACAGTCCAACAATTTTTAACTTTCAAAAAATTACTAGGCGAAGAGCAGTTGACTTTTGGTAATTTGGGTGCGCTGATTCCGAATCTGCAAACCGTTTTTCTCTTTCTGGTCTCAATTTTTGGTAAATCGCATACTAAAATTTTATAATTTCTGTAAATTAAGGCATTTTAGACCAAGCACTATAGTTTCGAAACCATTATCTTGTTCTCCCACTGAAATTTCGAAATATAGATTATAAAGTTTTTTGACGTAATTTGATATTTTTCATTTATAAACCTTTGTTGTTACACATCCACAAATATAACAAAAATTATCTGGATTTTTATTACAAGTTCCTCTAGGCATTTTCATTTATTTAAGAATTATATGTAGCTGAAAATACGAGGCATATTTTTTAAGTAAGTACCGTTTTGCGATTCCGCCGCCGCAGCATGCGCGCTGGTTAACTACATCTCTTGTCTACGCACTGACGCCATTACAGTCTGATTCTTCATTGTATACGTTGTTTACTGAGTGTTTAAGATGCCTCCGACAATCGTGAGTCCCGCCGATTGTGAAGTACGGGCTGTTATACGATTTCTTAGTGCTAAAGGCGTAAAACCGATCGATATTCATCGTGAGATCTGTGAAGTGTACGGACAAAACATTATGAGTGATGGAATGGTAAGGAAATGCGTGACAGCATTTAAAGATGGCCGCACAAATGTGCATGATGAAGAACGGAGTGGGCGTCCTTCGGTCGTTAATGAAGATTTGGTGCAGAAAGTGGACGAAAAGGTGAGAGAAAACAGACGCTTTACAATTTCATCATTGTGCGACTGCTTTCCTCAATATTCTCGTAGTGTTTTGTATCGCATTGTGACCGAGAACTTGAATTACCGGAAATTGTGTTCACGTTGGGTTCCAAAAATGTTGACGGATTTGCACAAAACCCAACGTTTAGGCAGTGCATTGACTTTCCTTGAGCGGTACCACAATGAAGGTGAAGATTTTTTAGACCAAATTGTTACTGGTGACGAAACATCGGTGGCCTACGTCACACCAGAATCGAAACAACAATCCATGGAATGGCGACATTCATCATCACCCAAAACAGTGAAGTTTAAGCAAACAATTTCTGCCCGGAAAATCATGTGCACAGTTTTTTGGGACAGAAAAGGAGTATTGCTAGTGGAGTTTCTGCCTCGTAATGAGACAATCAATGCAGCGTCTTGTTGTGAGACATTGAACAATCTGCGTCGTGCAATCCAGAACAAAAGACGTGGCAAGTTGAGTAAGGGTATCGTTTTGCTGCATGACAATGCCCGTCCACATGTGGCTAATCGGACCAAAGATCTCATCAAATCTTTTAAATGGGAAACTCTAGATCATCCTCCATACAGCCCTGATCTGGCGCCCAGCGACTACCATTTGTTCATGCACTTGAAGAAACACCTGGGTGGTCAGCGTCTTCAAGACGATAACGAAGTCAAAACATTTGTGATACAGTGGTTAACAAGTCAGGCGGCAGAATTTTATGAGGAGGGTATTCAAAAACTGGTGCCACGTTATGACAAGTGCCTCAATATTCACGGAAATTATGTACAAAAGTAGATTAAGGTACAGGCTTTCATGTAAAAATAAACTTATTGCGATATCTTTGCACGTCTTTTTTTAATTCCAAAACGGTACTTACTTAAAAAACATGCCTCGTATATAAATTTCAATCACGATTTACAAAAAATTGAGACGTAATAAGCAAAAATGAGCGTCATCTTTGTAATCTGCGCAAAAAATTACCTTATAAACGGTGCTTCCCTGTTCAGAAATTTTTTTTGTTGGACAGTGTTATTTTTGAAAGTAATGAGTACTCAGTTTCTGGATCGTATTCAAGTGCAGTTCGGTTAAATGATGGTGCTATTAATGGCCGTCTTACTCGATTTCTTTGTTGATCTACTAATAGATGAAGACCTCTGTTTGCATCAGTTAAACCTTGCCTTGCCTGTCTGTGTCGTTATCTGTCTGCTTCTAAACGTTGACTGCGCTGCTCTCCACTTTCTTGCACACGTGATCACAGGATTTTTCCTCCTGAAAAAATCCTCGTCGTCCTCGGCCGGGATCGAAGGCATATCTAAGAGCATCACAGGCGATCAGGAAACCACTGAGCCGTCGAGGCCAATAAGGAAAAATGTGGTCGTCTGCTATAAAAAGAATAATGCCCGCGCAAATGGCCAGAGTGCGCCAGTGAAAAAAATCACGCTTTAAACAATGGAGTTTGCCATTGTGTATTTCTTCATCCATGACTATAGCCAAAGTAATTTTTTATGAACTATTGTTGCAGAAACTTTAACTTGCATTGTAGGACATACATTGTTGATCCGCGCTTATTGTAGGCTCATGTCAGACAGACAGATGAAGCAAAAGATTACCTCCTTTGGGGCCAACCTGACACAAGGCACCTGTAAACCTTACCTTGAATCTAACGAATATCTGGTATGAATATGAACTCAAAAGGATAAGTGCTTCAAAATTTTAAAACATTTACAGACGCACAATGAATTTTTATATAGGCCTATCCTTTGAATTCGAAGCTGGAGTAACTGCGCAGAAGCAGGACAGCAAAAATCTTCCATTTCCTGCCTTGAAATGTATAAACGCTACTACATATCCGGAGGAAAACGGAGGCTTTTTTGATGTCCTGCTTCTGCTGTAGCTACTCCAGTTTCGGTTTCAAGGGAAAACTATATAAAATAGATAACAAACCCTCACGCCATCGTTTGAGTAAACAAGCAAACATAAACCAAGATATATGATTTTTACCCCTTCCCCCTCACTTTGGGGTCATGTAAACCTTACTCTGGACCTAACGAACATATGGTGCGAATATGAGCTCAATCGGATAAGTGGTTCAAAAGTTTTTAGAACATTTACAGACGCATCCTGAACCTGAATTTTTATATATAAAGATATCTGTACGCAGCCCGTGAGAAACACAAACATCCATTCTCACGGTGGGATTCGAACCCATGACCAGGTAGTCTCAGGAAATAGAAAGCCTACGCGCTAGCCCTCTCAGCCACGTGGCCGGCTCGGATAGAGAGAGTGTACAACAGCACAATAAGGGAGTCTGTAAGTGTGAGCCGCTACTTCTCCGCATTGAGAGCTTTCAGTTGCGATGGTATATCCCCGTGATACGGATGTCGCAAACTGGTCATCCCAGGCAATTACTATTTTCCAAGTCGTTTAGGTATGAGACAAAGAGGTCGGCCAAGAACGATATAGCTAGAATAATGGATAATCTGGTTTCGAGTCGCTTGGCTATTACCATTGAGGACTAGCACCTAGAATTTTGGTAATGAATGCTATGGTTCTTTGGAATCAAATTATAGGTGCTCAATATGTCCACCTTTGGATGCACGGCGTATCTATACGGTAGTCAAATCCGAGCATGTCTGCATCGGCTGCTTTCATGGCTGTTGCTATGCGGTTATTCAGTTCGGGTAGTGCAGCTGGAAGGGGAGCCACATGAACAGAGACCTTTATAAACCCCCACAAGGAGAAAACGCACCACACAGTGAGTTTCCCATTCCAAATAACCGATTTCAAATTTTGTAAAAAAGGCTTAAATCAAAAATATCTATAAAAAACTTGCCAAAAATTCCATAAATCTAACGGAAACCAATATTCAATACTTTTCGATAATACCGGGCTTTGCAAAAGTTCTGTTACACTCTTTACATCCCCCAAAAAATGGACTGCTCATGATTTGGATAATTCCATTTCCACAAAAGGATCAAATAATATATTGGAAATTACGTGTTAACCTCTGAGTGATCCTAATGTCCACGACAAAAGCGATGGAAATGAAACCAGTAGAGATCGCTGCTCTCATGCGCGCGGGCCACACGAAGTCCGAGATTGCCAAGCTCCTCAAAGTCAGCCGGATGACCATCCACAGAGTTGCGGACAGGCTCAAGAATGGGAGAGACCTTAAAGATCAACCTCGTTCAGGTAGACCTCAAGTCGTCAACCGTTTGGCTGTGAGAAAAGCCTTCGAACAAGACCCGACACTCAAAATGACTGCGCTCGTAAAGAAAAAGAAAATTTCGGTGTCCACAGTGTCATACTTATTTTTGTTAAGCTGAATACTTGGCTATGAATTTGTTAAGCTGAATATTTCGTTATAGATTTACATTGTTAAGTCTAATTGATATTTATGACTGATTTTAGTCATTGATTTTTTATGACTTTTTATCATACAAATGGCATTCAATACATTTCTTCATGCAACTGCTATTTTCAGTTAGACTTACGCAGCTCCTAATAGCAGATTTTATGCAAATTTTATGTAAATTTCAAAACTGAAAGCATCTGGTTTCGAAATTAGGAAACATGAAGCCACTTGCGAGACTTTCGAGATTAACAAGGCCTGAGCATGCTGCTCGGTTTCAATGGAAAAATGCGTGCGAGAGCGATTTCCCTAATCTGTCGCCAGATGTCCTCTTTTCACCTTAGAATCTCTGTAAAACCATGTTGAACAAAGGAAAAACATCAATGTTTGCGAGGCTTTTTCAAATTCAGTGAGTCTTTAAATAAAACATAGGTTTCATATGTTGCTTCCATTGAGCACAGAGCTAATAATACAACTTGTTGATTTTGATAGGTCGGCCTCGGTGGCTCAGTGGTTGCGTGATCGCCTCTGATGCCCGAGGACGCGGATTCGACCCCGGCCGAGGACGACGAGGATTTTATCAGGGGGGAAAATCCTGAGATCATGTATTTCCTTCAGAAGGGAAGTAAAACAGTTGATCCGCTGTAGTCGTATGCCGGTTGCACGTTAAAGTACCCTTGCGAGTCAAAATTTGCGGCCAGTATAACGCCATCCTAAAATGACCATGGCAGTTGAAAAGGACGTTAATATCAAACAAACCAAACCAAACCAATCATTTTGATAGTTTCAAATCTTTTCGAGAAATAGGCGGTGTTTTCCATGTTAATTTCACCCATGTTAAAACGGTCAGGGCCAGTCAGTCAGCTGTTATCAATAATATAGACGTCTCTAAAAAAAACTAGCATAAAGTCTCAATTATATGATAGAGATTTTATCATAATGAATTTACTTGATTTTGACGTCTTTGTTTATTGGGTTGAGGAAAGAACAAATGAACGGGGAGGGGGGGAAGTTTCTTCCTTCATCTGTGGTGGTTTATTGGGTTGAGGTTTAATATTTATACGTAGCTCATTTAAATTTCGTAATAAAATACCTTTACTTGATATGACTGTAGTCCACGTGTTTTTTATATTTTAATCCGATGAGAAAAGCTTGATTTTTTTTTAATCCGATGGAAAACCATGAAAACTTGTTTTTAATATATATGTTTTGCGTCAGAAGTGCACTTTGGAATGCGGCAGTAAGTCATTTTGTTAAATTTCGCGGTAAATAAGATTTTTATTTTTGCAACTTAAATACATTTATGCACGTGTAGCATTTTTTTGACACAGGAGTACTTTATTAAAAAAAATTTACATAATTCGAAGAAAAATCCGAAAGACAGGAATTTACTTCTTCACTGAAAAAATCTACTCTAGGTGATATACCGGGACTTGATTTACCGAAAGAATATTTTTAAAGGCTCACAATGGATGGAACTCTCCAAGAATGCCTTCTAGTCTAAATAATTTTTTACTTACGTAATCTTACTTTAGAAGTACACTTGATGTGGTTGCAATTTCCTTTCTTCTTCCGATGTCTTGAAGCAAAAATTGGCCATTCATCACTTTGTGTATTCTATTTACTTGCTTACCATTTGCTCAATACAGCACGGAGTTAAAGGAGTGCCTCCTGTATCGTCTTTCTCTTTCTCAATAGTCTGCTAACTCTTTATCTCCAGTTAGTGATCATTTATAATGATTTTCAAGAAATTGTTAAGTACTAAGAATTCTCTTTTTTAAGAAAAGCCTGAATAACAGGAATTCTATGCATTGAATTCTATATTGCACAAACTTTGCCTTGCATTGTTGGTCATGAAACATATATTGTTGATCCTTGCATAGTGTTGGTGCATTGCGTGTTGACACCATTGTTGATACCTATTGTTGTGCAAACTTTCATTTGCTTTGTTATTAATGAGATATATCACGATATTGCATATTATTTTCATGTATGGTTTTAATTTCAATTTCGTAGCGATCATCTTTCAGTTACGTTTTTTTCATTTATGCTTGGTTTATGGTGTTGATTGTGAACTTCCAAATGCCGGTCGACATAAGATAATAGACTAGAATTCCACCCGTGATATGACGGGTGTCAACCGTACAGGTTGAAGGGTAAAGAAATGTAAGTGGAGCATCAATGGTTTTCAAAACTTATATTCTGCAAGAACATAGGCTATGTTCATCTGCATATAAAAAATCAACACTAAACGTTTTTCATTATTTATTTAATTCACAACAATGACTGAGTATTATCTTACACAACAATCCCTGGCTTTTGACGGATTATTGTAACTTTCTTTGTTGGTCTCATATCACACGCATTTTCTTTGCATTTTTAAAGAGAATAGCCGCCACAAATCATTTCTTTCGCTTTGAAATCAATTATGCCGCCCTAAAGAAAAGCGATTGGTCGATCTACACATCAAGCAAGACAGAGAAAGGCATCACGAGCTTCAGATACAGACGAGCAACGAGAAGCAAGACTGGTAACCGTTCGATTACGCACTGCACGGACCAGACGAACACTGCACGCTAATTTAAATCTAAGTGCATTCCATTACGATCCTAAAAATGATTACGGTCTTCATCCATGTCCGGTTATTGGAAAAATGGATAAATTATGCGTGTATTGTAGTGCCCTCAAATTTAAGAATGCAACACCAGGAATGTGCTGCGCGGGTGGAAAAGTGAAATTGCCAGAATTACATTCACCACCCGAACGATTATCAACGTTGGTATCAGGTAACACAAGCCAATCGAAACACTTCTTAGCAAACATATAATTCATGTTTCCAAATGACATCGTTCGGTGCAACAAATGTCGTGTGCGAGAATTACATGCCAACATTTAAAGTGCAAGGGCAAGTATATCATCGTGCAGGATCACTATTGCCACTGCCGAACGCAGATCACAAATTTCTTCAAATTTATTTCGTGGGAAACAACTGATGAACAAATCGATCAACGTTATCGAATTATTCTAGGCACTAAACGAGAAATTGTCACTGCATTACATCAACATAACGAATTAATTAGATTGTTCAGAACTGCCCTTAAACAAATGCCAGCTGATGACTTCAAAGTTGTAGATAGAGCAGGCAAAACACCTGTCGGCCAACACGAAAGACAGTACAATGCACCAACAATTGATGAAGTGGCGATCGTTATAGTTGGCGAAGAATTTAACTCGCTTAATATAATTCTTCATCGCAGAAATGGTGATGTTCAGCGAGTCTCAGAAACTCATCGCTCATACGACGGATTACAATATCCAATTTTATTTTGGCAAGGCGAAGATGGATATCATTTCGACATCAAATTCAAAAATCCACAAACAGATGAGGAAACGAATATGAAAGTAAGAGCTATGAATTACTATTCATACCGAATAATGATTCGTGAAAACGCTGAAAATCATATCTTGAAATGCCGACAATTGTTCCATCAATATATTGTCGACATGTATATGAAAATCGAATCCGAACGACTCCTCTACACTCGATTAAATCAAACCAAGTTTCGTTCCGAAGAGTACATTCATTTACGTGATGCAGTTGTTAATGATGGCAATAAGAATACCAATAAATTGAAAAAAATGGTCATACTACCGGCCACATTTTCAGGGAGTTCAAGGCACATGCATGAATACGCACAAGATGCAATGACATATGTTCGCGCATATGGCCGCCCAGATTTCTTTATTACATTCACATGCAATCCTACGTGGGAAGAAATAAAATAACTTCTGTTAACAGGTCAGTCATCATCGGATCGTCCTGATATTTCCGCGCGCGTGTTCAAACAAAAATTGAATTCTTTAATGGATTTTATTGTCAAGCATCATGTTTTTGGAGAGACACGCTGTTGGATGTATTCCATTGAATGGCAAAAAATAGGATTGCCACATGCACTCATTTTGATTTGGTTGATCGAAAAAATCACACCAGATCAATTTGATTAAGTCATTTCAGCAGAAATACCAGTTATCGAAATTGATCCAGACTTATTTGAAGTCGTCACCAAAAACATGATTCATGGTTCATGTGGCTTACTCAACAACAATTCACCATGCATGTCTGATGAAAAATCCACGATACCCAAGACACTTACTTGCCGAGACTATCACTGGCAATGACGGATATCCACTGTATCGTCGACGATCAACTGAATATGGCGGCAAAAGCGTCATTTTAAAAGTACGAAACAATGATGTTGAGGTTGATAATCGTTGGATTGTACCTTATTCACCGTTACTCTCTGAAACGTACAAAGCACACATCAACGTCGAGTATTGCAATTCGGTGAAATAAATCGAGTACATTTGCAAGTATGTCAACAAAGGAAGCGATAGGGCAGTTTTCAGAGTGGGAAATGCTGGATGAAATCGACCAATATCAATTGGGACGCAACATTAGTAGCAATGAAGCGGTATGGCGCATTTTATCATTTCCAATGCATGAACGACATCCAGCAGTTGTTCATTTGGCAGTGCAGCTTGAAAATGGACAGCGCGTGTACTTCTCAACAGAAAATGCACGTGCAAGAGCATTGTCACCACCACCAACAACGTTAAGTGCATTTTTCTCATTGTGCCAAGATGATATGTTGGCAAAGACGCTACTTTACTCTTAAGTGCCAACAAACTACACGTGAAATGCATCAGTGAAAAAGTTTCAACATCGCAAACAAGGTAAAGCAGTTGAAGGACATCCCAATTTATATTCGACCGACGAATTAGGCCGTCTGTATACTGTTCATCCAAACAATGCAGAATGCTTTTATTTGCGATTAATGTTAATCAACGTACGTGGACCGACATCCTTCCAAGAACTGAGAGCAGTAAACGGTCAAGTACGAGTGCTCCTTCCAACTCGTATGTTGCACTTATCGTGAAGCTTGCCAAAAATTAAATCTTCTTGAAAACGATGCGCATTTGTACACTTCCGTGCACCGAATCGATCTGCGAACGACCTTTTTGATGCTGATTTGCAACGAGAAAAACACTTTGATATCGACGAATTGGGTACATATGTTCAAACAAATCTTCCGCAATTGGTTCCAGAACAACGCAGAGCGTATGACAGAATTATGCATGCAATAACAAGCCAAAGCGGAGGATTGTATTTCCTAGATGCACCCTGAGGCACAGGCAAAACTTTTCTCATTTCACTTATTTTGGCAATCATACGATCACGAAAAAATATTGCACTGGAAATCGCATCATCTGGTATTGCGGCAACTCTTTTGGATGGTGGCCGAACAGCACATTCAGCACTGAAATTGCCGTTGAATATGCAAATCACTGAGATGACAACATGCAATATCAAAAAAAAAGTTCTGGAATGGGTAAAGCACTCCAATCATGTCAACTCATTAAATGGGACGAATGCACTATGACGCACAAAAAAAGCATTGGAAGCGCGTCATCGTACACTAAAAGATTTGAGAGGAAATGAACAGCTCTTCGGTGGCGCATTCATTTTTTTGTCTGGTGATTTTCGACAAACTCTAGCAGTTACACCACGTACAACACCCGCTGATGAACTTAATGCATGCCTCAAATCAACAGTTTTAAGGCGACACGTACAAAAATTGACTTTGAAGACCAATATGCGTGTACAACTACAACATGATGTATCCGCTGAACGTTTCGCAAAACAGTTGTTGGATATTTGGAATGAAAAATGGTAATCGATGAATCCACACAATGTATCACATTGACAACCAACTACTGTAAAATCACAACAACCACAGACGAATTGATTCACAATGTTTTCCCAAATAACGCACAGAATTATAAAAATCATCAGTGGCTCAGTGCACGTGCTATATTAGCAGCAAAAAACAACGATGACAATGTCATCAACTTCAGCATTCAAAACGAAATACCAAGCGAAGCGACAACATATAAGTCCATCGATACTGAAATGAATCAAGACGAAGATATCAATTATCCAGGCATGCCACCGCACGTTTTAACATTGAAAATTGGCGTGCCTATCATTCTTCTCCGAAACATCAATCCACTACGACTTTGCAACGGTACCAGGCTTTCAGTGAAAAAAGCTAATCAACAATATCATCGAAGCTACAATTTTAAATGGAAAATTTACAGAAGAAGATATCCTGTTGCCATGCATCCCAATGATACCAATAGATATACCATTTGAATTCAAACGTGTGCAGTTTCCGGTGCGAATTGCATTTGCAATGAATATAAACAAAGCACGAGAACAATCGCTGCAACTGTGTGCACTAAATTTAAAAAATCCATGCTTCTCTCATGGACAGCTGTATGTGGCCTGCTCACGCGTCGGAAAACCACCTAATTTATTCCTGTACGCACCAGACGGAAAAACCAAAAATATCGTGTATCCAAAAGCACTTCAATAAACAGAATTAAAACGCAAACACTGTTTTTCTTTGAGTGCACTCGTACTAAATAATTATATTGTAGCTGCTATACCCGGCGTTGCTCGGGCTCTTATTAGATGAAATTTTGCAATAATTGATTGTGATTATGTAGAAAAAATGAACACATGAGAATATCATAGAATTTTTTTAATTAAAATTCATATTCAAGAATCGAAAAGACTACTTTTAAAATGCTCCCAATGGATGGCCTCTCGACTTTGCTCATATTGGAATGTTGTGTATAGCTGAATGAGTTTGACGCAGTGCCGGAGAAAAAAGGTGACGAAAATGTACGTAGTTTCGAAAGTAGAAGGAAACAAGCCAGGCAACCGAAAGGCCAAGGGCCGATAGGATTTTAAAGAAATAGAGAACGAAAAGGAAAGCATTTGATTTCTAAAGAAGCCTTTCTTTGTTATGAATTAGATGAGGTTGCTGAAGGAAGCCTCTGGTTTCTAAGCAGGGCGTACTTCTAAGGAAAAGGTATAGTTCAAACTAAATTTAACTATCTGAAAAGTTAAATGGAGAAAATAGCATTTCTCTATAGATTAGAACATATATGAATCCTTTAATTTGTTAGCATTCCTATTTAATAATCTTTCTTCAAAAACTATTGCCAATGCTTTTCTACGTAAGTATGTATCATTGAAGGAATGAGTAGCTACTTGCTATTTTTAAAATTTGCCTAACATAAACTCACTATTGATAATATCAGGCGTAAGTACTTACATGACATATCTTAGCAGTGAAAGTTTCCAATAGTTTCATAATGGTATCAATGAAACACGAATGATGGAACTAATTTCAATTATCATTAATTTTACGTTATATTCATTCATGACACGTCATTGCAAGTTGTTTGATATATATTGCATGCCATATTTTAGCATTGAAAGTTCTAATGAACCATAATGGTTCCACTAAACCAGGTTAATTGGAACCAATTTCGACTACCATTAATTTTACGTTATATTCATTCATGACACATAATTCCAAGTCGTTTGATATATTACATGCCATATTTTAGCATTGAAAGTTCCAATGAACCATAATGGGTCCACTAAACCAGGTTCCTTGGAACAAATTTCGACTGTCATTAATTTTACGTTGTGTTCATTCATGACACATCATTCCAAGTCGTTTGATATATTACATGCCATATTTTAGCAAAAAAATAGAAAAACGTTTAGTGTAACAGGCTTGGAAATTAAATTTCTTCATAAAAATTTCTCCAATTTAATAAACGACATTTTGGAGAGTTATGATTGCAGTAGTAAACAATGGATTTGACAGTTGAGTTTATCTGCCCCTAGGGAACTTAGACAACGTTTGAAAACGAGAGTGGACCGACTTCTCATTATTAGGTTATGGTTGTATCTTTCGTCAGCTGCGGCATATAGTAATTTTATTAATTATTGTTCACGCAACATATAAAAACGATCTGAGTTTCTTGACGCAACGCCTCGGGCATTGTTCACACATGCAAGCAAACAAACATAAACCAAGGAAATAACGACAAATTAACTCTTTAACCACAACAATTTTATAAAACAAAAGAAAATAAAAAAGGAAAAAATAAATACATGACCTGTAACGTTTTTCGATAGCGACGCTATCATCATCATGCTTCGGAACGTCTGCCCTTTGTACATCATAGGGCTTATGCGTTGCATTTAAAACTAAGCAATCAGATGACCAAAAAGGATTGGGACAAATTTCTCTTAAATTAATTTTGTAAATGGGCAAAAAATCAATCGAAAAACTACAAAACTGACAAAAAAATTGGAAGTCATCATCAAGCATCATAAACCACTTATTAACAAAGAGGTTAACAGGGATAATGTAATTAACCAAACAGATACAACATTCCAGGACTCGGAACTAGATTTTCTATCGAAGGGTCTAAAATTCGCTATAAACAACAAAAGTCAGGACATTCAACAACTAGTTTGTAATATTGAAGGAGGAATAAAGTACTTACCCAACGCCCATAAAAATACTATAAGAGAACAATGTAAAAAAGTATTAGCAAAAAATTGGGACAATTACGAACCAGGGATTAATGAAAAGAAGTCTAGGGAAATTATTAAGTCTTTGAACAGCAAAGATTGCCTTTATCTTAAAAGTGATAAAGGTAATAATACTGTTCTTTTAAGTAAAGACGATTATTATACCAGGGTTGACAACCTAGTTGCAGATGGTCCTTTTGAAGTTTTCCAGAAATTCTTCTTATCTAAATTAATTACAGGAGTTAAAGAGGGGGTTAAAAACAGTCCTAATCTAATTCCTTCCAACATCGCCAAAGGATTAATTATTAGTAATCCCGTTGTGCCAAGATTGTATGCCTTGCCCAAGACTCACAAACCTGGCAACAAGATGAGACCAATCGTCTCAAACATCGATTCTCCGACGTACCGGATCTCTAAGTTTTTAGCCCAATTTCTAAAAACTTTGAAATTATCGGAATTCGATAGTACAGTTATCAATAGTGTAGATTTAATTAGTAAAATTAAAAATAAGATCTTAAAAGAAGGGGAAATACTTTTGTCATTCGACATTATCTCTTTATTCCCCAGTATCCCTATTCCAGAAACCATTAAATTTCTGAAAAAGATTTTGGAGATGAATCAGATTCCCAAAAATATTAGGAAGGAATGTGAAAATTTAGTTAATTTATGCGTTAACAACAACATCTTTAGTTACAAAAATAAAGTCTATAAAATGGTTGGGGGCACTCCGATGGGATCTTGTTTAAGCCCTATCTTGGCGGAAATTTTCCTTAAAAGTTTTGAGGGCATTTTAAAATCTTCTGATTTCTACTTTCCGGACACTTGGTACAGGTATGTAGATGACGTATTCACGATTTTTGATACCACGAAATGTGACATTGGTTCGTTTGTCCAACACATCAATGGTTTCTTTCCGTCAATACAATTCACGGTCGAAACTGAAAACGATCAGTGCCTTCCGTTCTTAGACATTAAGATTTCTAGGTTTAAAGAGTCGCTATCATTTGATGTGTATAGAAAACCTACAAACAGTTTAAACTATATACCTAATGATTCCAGTCATCCCTGGAACCAAAAGCTTTCAGCTTTTATGTATATGATAGATAGAGCTTTGAATATTCCATTGAGCCCGTCCAAATTTAAAAAAGATATAGCCATTATTCAAAACACGGCCAACAAAACGGGATACAGTTCCAAGCTAATTTTGGAATTAGTTAGAAAAAGAATGTTTAAAAAGTTCTTAACAGGAATCACTACTTTTAAAAGGAACAAAGATAACGGAAAAATCATTTCCTTGCCCTACAACAAGGCTCTTATAAGCGGAATAAGTTCGATACTTAAGCCCTTTAATGTCTCTCTCGCTTTCAGCAATCCAGGTCAAATGAAACAACTGCTGGGCAACCCTAAGAAACAGATCCCACCACTACAAAAATCAGGCATCTACCAGGCTCAATGTAACCAATGCCCTATGATGTACAAAGGGCAGACGTTCCGAATCATTGAAACAAGATTTAAGGAGCATTTAAACCACACAAGATTTGGCAGAAGCAACCAGTCAGCCATCGCGAAGCATTCCCTGGACACGGGCCACGAATTCAGTGTGAAATTAATAAAATCGGTCAATAAAAAATACTTGTTAGATTCTTACGAAAGCTTAGCTATAAATAAAACGGATAAGGAGCTACTGTTAAATTCGGACAGGGGCCCCATTGGTGAATCTAGTTTGATCCAATGGGTGGCCCAGTTACCAAAACGGTGATTACGTTTTCGGGGGGTTTTTGTTCCTATTGGTCTTTGTTCACTATATATACCTTGCTAATTCAATAAACAAGTCAGTTCTCTCAAGAATCTCTTGAGGTTCCCCTTGTCTGCTGAAGATGAAAGCAAAGCTTTCGAAAGACGTTTACAGGTTGTATTGTTTTTTTCATTATTTTTGTTTTATTTCTTGTTTAACGCCTTTTTTAGTTGTGGTTAAAGAGTGTTGTGCTTTTAATCTGTTCATTAGTACGATCCACATATTTACTTATTTTGTTTTAGTCTATACGGTGGCTGACAGTCCAACGAGGAATCTTAATTCCTTCACCATCTTCCTCCTTCGGAAAAGGTTTAGAGTTCACTCTGCCACGTATGAACCCCAACGGCTTAGTACTAGCGGAGTTTTCCTCATCCGTCGCTCGTCGGAGATGCAAGCTCGCCGTAGCTAGTGGTCGCTGGCGCCGAATCGGATGTACCAGTCTTCCTATTCACAGCATTTAGGAAACCCATTACGATACCCGGATAACTTTTTGACTTCTCTTACCAATTCTCTGACTTCTCTTTTCTTCGGTGGCATTTTGTTAGATAGAATTAATATGTATCCTTCGAAAGATTAGTAAACACCAGCTGTTTGGCCATACTGGCTGTTTTCCCTCCGGCTCCATTTCTCATGACCTCTCCATAAGCCTCTCTCTTTCCTTCTCTCCAGATCTCTTGATTCCACGTCTTCATGACGAAACTCCCGCTCTCCTTCCTCATTGGTCGGGTCTTCATGACGCTTTTGACGTCGAGCATCGCCACGCTTCCCTTTCCAGCTCGATGAATAGAAGTACCGAGTGTGGAAAGGGGCGATGACGTCATCGGAATTTTGACCGATGCTCAAATTCCGTGACACAATGCTTGGAAGATGACGGAGGACTGCGTAAACTAATGAAAGCAGACAATCATATCTGTTCAACATTAACCCAACAAAATAGTAGAAGGTAAAAATTTACTCGGAAAATCGGAGCTCGCATTCTTGCGACTCAACTCCTCCGTAGCTCTTCTGACACTCTCGCTCCGTTCCGACTCTGACATTTTTAAGAGAAGGAACAACTTATAGCAAGCAAAACTGTTTCTTCAAACCATATTCGGTCAAACTACTTCTAGGTACGACGTAGAAGTAGTCATGTTGACCGCCAGAGCTAGACTGCTTCCTGCCAGAAAATAACCCTTCGTGCTTGAACCCTACCTGCGCGCACGCGAAAATAGAAGCCCGAGATGAGCAAAAATCGCAATAATGCGACAGCTGCATTGAAACAGTTAAAAGAAATTAAAAATAAAAGTAATTAACAAAAACAGCAAATCCCAAAAACAACAATTACAAATAAACTAAAAACTAATAATAAAATATTAATATCCTTTCTAGGAGCAAAAAAAATTAAACACAAACGGGAAATTAAAGCTATATATATTCTTTTCTGCACGCCACAACATATAAATATGAGCAATTATATGGAGCGCTGTCTATTGTAAAAAATAACTTTTAAAAAAGGAAAATAAGGAATGCTGGGAATCTTCTTTTATGTATTGCGTTGTTGTTACTTGACAGTGTATGATGCATAAAGCAGTATTCCATTATATATAAAAAGTCTCCTTTTATTTAATGCTCTAATAGTAAATCCGCCTATTGTATTAACAAATACAATTTTAATTCTTATTTTGTTGTATTGTTTTATTTCCTATTTTGTGGTCGTAAAAGAGTACTTTTCTTTTATATTTCCTTTATCACTATCAATATTAGTTTTCATTTGTATTTATGAAGTATCTTTATGAAGATGATTCTCTAAAGTCTGATTTTCAAAATGTTTTGTATAAACATTTTAGTACATGGGTATTTTTTGAGAAACTGAGTAACTATAGATAAATATAAAGAGACAGAAAAAAGCATAACCTCTTGTCCACATTAAAGTTTAATAACCCGTATGCGCATTCCGACTGTCCTCGCAGTCGTCAGTCAGCGGAATACAACGAACCTATTCACGTGAGTATTTTGATTAAACTTTGGTTTTAGAGTGGATGCCATAAGTTGTAGCTAGCGAACGAGGCAGCACATGGTTTATGGCAATATCACGCGGAAAAGCGTCGTTCTATTGGTTGTTTTGAGTTATATTGCCTTTTCTTTCTGCAAAAACGGAAATTTCCCCTCCTGTTCTCCTACCTTGTCATCTCCTCTGTTCCGCCATCTTCGTTTACATCGATCTGTTCTGCACTTGTTGCATCTATTAATAACTCCACCATTATTAAATAGTTGTCAACCTCAGTAAAGTCTTTAAAATTAATTTTTGAGGGTTTCTCTCTTTTAAGCTTCCTGATTACAATTGAATATCCCACTCCTCTAATCCTAGAAAATCGCTTTACAGGAGATTTTCAGATGAATTTTGCATACATTTTTTGACAGATATAGTTAAGAAGGAAGAGACACAAAGAACCCTGGAATAATTTATATTTTTAGGAATATTTCAGTTTGCAAATATCAACCTTTAATAATATTAGGGAAATTTAACAAGGAAAATAGTAAACTTGGGTTTGGGACAAGAAAATATGATATTAATCAAGTTTTCGTATTACCTAAGTTCGTCATATCCAATTTCTATTGTATTTTTGTCTTGGAATAAATTTTTAAATTTAAAATATTTTATCGTATTCCATAGAAAATTTTGGTATATCGATTACATTTTTTTTTATAATTGGCGAAACTTTTATATAATTACTATTTATAAAATTTTCAGAGTAGTCGTTTTATCATTTTTTTAAAATTATGCACGTAAAATATTTTAATAATTTTTATGTAATTACTTTTTCTCTTCTTTAGATTTCAATAAATCAGCCTATGCTACTACAAGCAGCATCATGGAGCCTCTATGGTTAATCGGGGATACACATTTTAGAGCAACCAAGTATTTCAATGCATAATTATGCTCTGCTCTTCAGAGACTGAAAGAAACTTTATGATTTTATTAATGGATGCAGAAACACCTCAAGAAAATACAAAAACATAATTTACCAAATCTGAAATTCTGATTGGCCTGCCTGCAAAAATTTCTCTCAAAACAAAGAAATCCTAACACAAGAATGAATGGGGGTTATATTCAGTATATGGAGGTTGTTGAAAAAATAATTACAGGGTTATTCAAACGGGATAGTACGAAATTAAGATGATTTATTTTTTTAATTGAATTGATATATAAAAACGATATTGATATGAAAAATACAAGACCTTATAAGGTTCATATGTGTATTACAGGAGTTGGAAAAGAGTATTTTCCCATTTGGATCGCAACATATCCTTCCTTATCATCTCCACTGCATCAGGAATTGCATTTCTTCAAAACGTGCATTTAAAATGCTGGGAATATCCTTGATATAACCCCAGTAGATATATTAGCAGGATTTTAAATCAAGTGATCGCGGACATCAGAATAGATTCGATAAATTGTGATTATTTCTATGGCCGAAACAGCAACTTGATAAGGTCACATTCAAATAGTAAGGAACTACCCGACACATGTACATGCACATACACACACGCGCACACACCTGCATTCACATTGGAAACTTATGAAGTTTTAGTATCAGCTCCTATCAATATAGATTTAAACAACCTTTAGGTTTGCACCATCCTTCTTGAATAACCCAGTATATCTAATAAGGAATTGTTTTATTACTAAACATTGCAGAGAAGTTCTGTTTGTATATTTTGAATTTACATGAATATTTAAAGCAGTTGTTTAAGTTTAAAATGCTTTTTTTATCTTTTTGTGAAATTATGCACACTTGTATTGTATTTTAACGGACGGATATAGGTATACGAGAGAAGGACAAGATAAAAAAACCCAGCGTATTTTAATAGGAAAGCTATCAGTTATTTCTGCATCTATTTAATAAATGAATATATACTCGTCTTCTTTCACTGTACCTGATAACATTAAATAATTTGCTTCTTTTTTCATAGTATTATCTTCTCATTAATACCATTAATGTTAATGTTTCATGTTCTTACTCAATATTAAAAAATGCTGTAAAAAATTGATTTTTTTACTGTTGTCCCTTTCATAACTGAACCTGTTTCACATAATATTGAGTATTGAGTATATGAAAGAAAAATATATAAACATGTCCATATATTAAAATTTTATTATTTTAAAAATATTTACAAGTATTGTCTTAAAAACTTTTGAGATTAATAAAAAAATAAAAAGCAAATTCTGGCCTCTTTGTTTTATATTGTAATACATAACTTCCCATATACAACACTGGCTCAATTTTTCGTGATTCATTATATCATATCATATAAGTTGTTGTGGGGTCTGAGCATTGGCCAGATGCAAAGCGAATTACGTAAGCTGCTGTTACCCTGTCTGTCCTATCCACATATGAAATAATTATAATAATATCAGTCGTAGCTCTGAAGTAATGGGTTAAATTCTGTCTTCTACTACATTCGGCTCAAAGAGCTACTATTGAAGAGTACATTCATTCCTTCGTTTCTCTCTCCCCAACACTCATAAACTGCCTACTACTAAAGATTCTTTAAATTCAGTTTACTTCTTATCCCCAACCATTGATCATAAAATGCTCAAAGTTTATTCATCATTTAATTCCAATTATATATTACGATTAGCTTGAGAGACAATTAAAATTATTTCTCAGCGAAATTATATTTAACGTATTAATAATCAGAGCAGTTCATTTAAAAAATACATTTACTAAACATAAAATAGTGAATTTGAATATAGAAATTATGATTGGTAAATCTCTAATATAATTTCAATTCTTGATTCAAAGCATGGAGTATCTGAGGATGTTCGATTAGCGTTCTCCTCATAGCAGATGGTAGCTGGATGGCCTCATCCTCAGTGCGAAGATGGTTGACACATCGATGTCTTGCAGATTAAGTTGGTGGAGGTTGGCAACCTCGTTGCCTCTTCATTGTTTGTCGTCCGTGAAGGTATCGTCTTCTTGCAGTTCTTTAAAAATGTTTTAAGTGCTCTTCACAAATCACTCCGTAACAATAATACTTAATTTATTAAAACATCTGATAAACTGAATCTATAATTATAGTAAAGGGCGAGTGTGTTTCTAAGTTACTTCTGCATCTCCTAAACCATATTTCCTATATTCTTCCAAAGTCATATTTCTGACTGCGTAAGTCATTCTATACTTCTCCGGAAAACGGGCAGCAACTTAGTTATTTCTTTGCCACGTGCAGAAAGATGTCAATTAAGATAATTATTGTTTGGATTGGTGCTAAAACATTAACTCCACTTCATTCCTAAATGTACAGATTATTCTTCTTCCGTTTAGACTTTAGACAGGAGAAAAGACTACATGGAGCAGTGCATATGCAGCGGCTCACTTTCGCTACTCTAATTTCAAAAACGTTTCAAAATGAAACCTGTTTACAGTGGATCAAAATGCTATCTCTATTTCCATGCAGAAGTTTAATTTCGAAAAACTTTCCTTTGATCATAAAAATGATAATTTAGAAAAATGTAATAAGAGTTATAAGTCAAATTTATCCATTTTGAGCGCAAAACAAAACGAGAATCGATGGAATGGCGCCATCCGAAGTCTACACAGAAGAAAAGATTCAATGCTATTGCTTCTGCTGGTAAGGTCATGATCACTGTGTTTTAGGACTTTGGTGTCATACTCATTAATGTGATGCCGAAAGACAGCACCATTAATTCTGAGGCATATGTGAACACATTAACCAACTCACGAAGCGTTTCCAGCGACTTGGACGCCATTATAACCCAGCTGATAGTTTTCTTTAAAGCTCGCCCTCACACCTATTTGAGGACGTCGGATTACATCACGAAACAGTGTTACCCCATCCACCCTACCGCCCTGACCTAGCCCCTCAGACTTTCACTTGTAAGGGCCATTGAAGAATGCCATTCGTGGAAGCCATTTTAAGAGAAAGGAAGGATGATAAAGAGGTGATTCCCACAGTTAAGGCAAGGCTGCGTGAACAGAACAAGGATTAGTACCAACAGGGCATATACGAGCTTGTTTATCGCTGGAGGAAGGCCATAGAACGGGACGGAGATTATGTGGAAAAATAGCGACTGTAGAATAAACATTATTCTTTCGTGTGTATAAGTTTCATTGTGTTCAATAAATAATTGTTGAAGAAAAAACATTGGGGCATTACCTTATAGGCTACTCTCGTATAATTTATGTGTTTACTAATCAGGAAGAAAAAGCAAATTTGTCTTGGTCAATTGGTTTGTTAGCCCATGACTCAGTGTTTTGCTTTCTCTTCCTGATTGGTGGACATTTGCAATAACATTGGCCGCATGGGCCTGCCTTGTTTGAGTTGATCTGAAGATGAAATATACTTCGAAACGTGTTGGCTGCATTAAAAGATGCTACAGTGTTGGTATTTCTAGACCCATTATTTTCCGAGTTGAAATAAAAATTGCTAATCTGTAGATTCGACATGGTCCTCGGTGCCTGTTGCCTAGTCACCTAGTCGAGAACGTCCGTCTCCAATATCTCACTCTTCCCTATTTACCTGAAACCTAAGACAGTTTTTTATTGAAATTAAAAATGCAAACGCAAGATTACATTAACTCAAGAGAAAATGTAAGAAACTAAATTCTCAAGAAAACTTCATGATAACAGTTGCTACAATATAAATACAATAAATCTTAATAAACCATTAAGGAATTACATAACCAAGTACCAAAAGGTTAAATTAAACCATTCGCGGAACCATATTTTAAATCGCCCTATATCAATATTATAAGTTTCTTATAAACCATAATGATCCATTAACCACTTACCTTTAAACCAATTTGGATTATCATTAATTTTACGTTATGTTCACTCATGAAACATCCTTGCAATTTGTTTGATATATTACATGCCATATATTAGCAATGAAAGTTCCAGTGAACCATAACAGTTCCGCGAATCCAGGTTTCTTGTAGCCAATTACCACTATCATTAATTTTACGTTATATTCATTCATGACACATCATTCCAAGTTGTTTGATATATTACATGCCATATTTTAGCTTTGAAAGTTCCAAAGAAGCATAATGGTTCCACTAAACCAGTTTCCTTAAAACCAATTTCGACTATCATTAATTTTACGTTATATTCATTCATGAGACGTCATTCCAAGTCGTTTGGTATACAGAGTGAATACAAAGGTCTGAACCCCCCTTTTATTTGAACCAAAGCAGATGTGTCAATTTTGATGAATCCAATGAATAGGAAGTTGTGGGTGGCCTATCCCATGGTGCAATTTTCATCATCCCAAATATGCAAATTATGACGCATTCAAAATTTATCTCAAAAACCGTAAGGGATAGAGAAAAAAACCCAATTGCAAACTTGTTCAGCATATAAAAACGAACAAAACGAAAAAAATTCATCCAAATCGGACCAACCAATCACCCATAAACAGCCACCGACCCTCCTGCTTTTTTCCAGCTGCGTAAGCTTTGCAACAAATTCTGTACCTACCATGCTCACAAAATCACCGTTTCCTAGTATTTTACTCTGGGCACAATCCCCAAAGGTTTGGTCTCTGCCCCCAGCATCCAATTAGGCTTCTTACCCTCTGCCACTCTGCTGCAAATTCATTTCACTGTTTCAGACTCTACCCGTAACGTCCTTCCTATCCTCAGTAACTATTGCTCGAGCATTTGCACTAGCTTCTTTCAGGCCATCACCCCAAGCTAAAAGACAACTTTCTGATATCATATTCCACAAGAAACAAACCAACGACCCTACTGACACATTCAACACCGTACTTAAAAATATCCTCTTTCGGTTTGAATCCTCTTCCCAAATTGATAAAAAAACCCGCTTCTTCCTCCTTCCTAACTTCGGTTCTCCTGGTCGTTTTTTACCTTCTTCCCAAGATTCATAAACCTGGCAATCCCAGCCGATCAATCCTCTCTTGTAACGGCACCCTCTGTGAGTCACTTTCTGTTTATGTCGACCATCGCATACGCCACATCCCACCCAGTCTTTCTTCTTATATCAAAGACACTAAAGATTTTCTATCCCATATCCAGCGCCTTAACGACTCTAATTACGATTTTAAGAATAACTTCCTCTGCACACTTGAGGTCTGTTCTCTCTACACAGACATTCCTCATGATGATGGTATTGAAGCTGTTCGCAACAGTCTCAAGGCAAACAAACCTTACCTAGTTCCTTCTACTGACACCATCTGCCTTCTCCTTCACACCATCCTAACCTACAATTTCTTCACTTTTAACAATGTGTATGATATCCAGTCCACTGGCACTGCTATGGGCTCCAAAATGGCTCCCAACTATGCCAACGTTTTTATGGAGGAGGTGGAAACCAAACTGCTTTCCACGTCTCCCTTGAAGCCGTTGTTCTGGCTGCAGTATATTGACGATGTTTTCCTGATCTGGCCACATAATGAACACTCACTCATGTCTTTTATTACCCATCTAACTCCATCCATCTCTATCAAGTTTTCTCACATTTATTCTATCACAACTGTTACTTTTTTGGATATCTCTATCGCAAACAACAAAATGTTTACTAATCTCTATAAGAAGCTCACTGACAGGCACTAGTACTTACATTATGTCATCCACGCCATTGCAAGGATAAAATCCTTTTAGGTCAGTTAACTCGCATCCATAGAATATGCACTAATCAGTCTGACAAGGACTTCCATGATAACGCCCTCACACACTCCCTTAAAGTAAGAGGCTACCCCATATCTGTCATACGTGTTTCGATCTAAACATCGCATTCCCTGTTCTAACAACAATCCTTAACTTTCTCCAGCCATGGCAACGCCCAGAGGAGTTTTTCCTTAACATCCAACCCTCAACAGTATTAAAAACATTCTAATGAAACATCACCATATAATTGTCAACTCTCCACTTCTCCATTCCATTCTACAGAACCACCTAAAATTTCTTTTAAACGAACAACTAATTTTAAAGATATTCTGGTCCATGCTGCTATTACTAAACCACGCACTTCCACTAAGGATTGTTATCCTTGCAATGAAAAGCGTTGTGGCGTTTGCCATTTTCTTAACCCTGCTACCTCCATTTCCAGCAGTGCTTCCTCCTTTACTTTCAAAATTAACCAGAACCTGACCTGCACTTCTCACAACCTAATTTACCCGTTACATGGCAAAGTAATGACATTAACCTTAGCAAAGGTACCATTCCCTCATTACCTTTCCCATATCTCTCTCTAACTTCAGCTATTCCTTAATTTGTCGTAAGCTCTCTAAGTCCTTTTCTTTTATTTTTCCCTGTTTTCTTTATCTTTTATTTCCTTCTTTTAATGTTCTTTCATATTTTTCTACTTCTTTGTTTATTTTGTGTTCGTCCCTGCACACTCTTTTTCTCATAAGGTTCTCGTACTCTTTTATTTCAGTGAACTTTGACCCAGTGCTTTTATAAATGGTACTATTTTACAGGGTGAATAGCGACCGGGAATTATCAGTGATATTAACCGGGTACAGTCAGGGAATCACAATATCGAAAATTTTGAACAATAATATTCTTTCATGTTAGTTTTTTAATTTAAAGCTTAAAGTCAGTAGATTTTTAAATTGCAAACAGCTTTTTAGAAATTATTATTAGTTTAGACATTATTTGGATTTAAAAGTAAAAGAGTGATGTTAGAATACAAATATTCCATCATTTTGGGACGCAGTTGTATGCTGATTTGGCCTCTGTCACCCTTCGGTCAGGAGTTGCAAGTAAGTGACCCTGCAAACACCTCTGGTATCAATGAGGAATAGGCAGCCCGTCCACTGTCTGACAAGGGTTATAGCCCTTCATTATGTGTACTCTTGAAAGACCCTTATAATAACTGTGTGATATCAAGTGATTTGTCTCATTATGGACAGGGAACCTGACTGGACGGTGTTTTAAGATATTTCGTGAGTGAATGTATAATTGACATGTAATGTTGGTGCTACCATTCATTTGCATTTCGCCATTCATGAATGAAATATGTTCTCATGATAAAATATTCTTATCTTATCTTAGGATTAATTTAGCCAAATCCCAAATTATCAGTCTTTCTCTACATCTGGGTGTAATTTACATCATGCATCAATAAAATGTCTACGCTGCTCATTTCTCTTCTGCTTTTTGGTTGTCATTTTCCTTGAAGTGATGGAAATGTACAGTTCATTCCAAAAACGTTTTCACTTAGGTGAATGATGTTCGGCTTCCTTGCAACACATTAAACTAGTGAGATTAATCAGTCCAGGCAAGAAGTCTGGTTCGAACAACGTTGGACGGAGACCATTTTATTTTTCTAAGTAACAGGGATAGATAGGCATACTGAGTGATGCCAAACTGTTTTAATTGAATCTCATTTTGAGCTTTTATTAGGAAAGTTTTTCTTATTAATATATAAACGGATATTATTTTAGAAATAATGCACTATAATAACGCGAAAACTACGCGAGGAAGTAAGCAGTAAGCTGGCAAAGCATGCTCAACAATATAATGGCGAATACACAAATTAAAT
>JAHWFO010048547.1:0-17068 GCA_023313115.1 Rhysida immarginata | reverse complement strand
CTATGCTTCAAGTTCCACTTGAATACCGATACACTACACTGTTCGATATTGAGCAGTATTCCCGACGTACCAACATTCGTCTTTTCAATCTCCCAGAAGAGCCCACTGAGAATTTACTAGACAAATGCTGTGAACTATTCTCATCGAAGTTGAACGTTCAATCGTCCTCTTGCAATCCACAGACTCAGCTCTCGTACTACGACGAAACCTCGCACAGTCATCATGCGACTTTATTCCACCATTAAGAAGGATCTGATTTTAAAAAACCGGAGTAAGTTAAGAGGCACAACTCTTGGCCTGGTGGAGAACTTAAGACCATACCGATTTCGTCTCCTAATTACCTAGGTCGGAACTAGTACATTGCATCAGTTCCGGCTCTGCACCTGGAACTAAGCGACTAGTTCGCTTAAAGGAACTGTTCGGCCCAACACTACTGATGACATAGGCTGGGTTCCTCGCGCATGACATGATGGCCGCAATATTACATGTTTATGGTTAATTATTTAGGCTATATGGTATTGCAACACTGCTGGATTCACGATTCAAAAAGATGGTTCTTGCTAATGAAGAAATTGCTAAAGGAAGCACAGCATATAGCAAACCAACGACAGGCTGTGGATATGACTGGTTCAAATACAGATCCAAATAAACGCAGTTCACTGTGGGCTGCTTTTGATAATGAGGTAACATTACAGAATCTCCGCACGTTTTATACTTAATGTGTTTACAGATTCTCATTTTAATGTTTATTTTGAACTTAATGTGTTTACAGATTAAAAGACAAGTTGTTTTACGAAGTGATTACAACAGAGGGGTGGAACTCGAAATAGATGGCTACTTTGCTTTGAAAAATATTCCTAGACAAGAGTGTCCATTAACATTTTGGAGAGAAAATTCTTCCAGATTCCCCACACTTGCTCTACTGGCTAGGAAATACTTGTGTGCACAAGGCACTTCGGTACCTTCAGAAAGAATATTTTCAAAAAGTGGTGAACTCATTTCATCTAAACGATCAAGATTAAAGGAGAGCAATGTCCGCTTATGTTAAATAAGAATCTTTCTAAATAAATAAAAATAGTTTCTTTGATTTGTTATCAATGCAGTATTTATTGGAAATCATAAATTAAATTATCTTCCTATAAGATAAAAAAAATATTTGTACTCTCGTTGCTGCTATCCCAAAATGATAAAAAGGTTTGAGATCGGTTCGAGCTAGTGATGGGCGATACTTGGTATCCAGTATTGGATATCGAATATTTGTCAGTTTCGAATCCCAGAGTATCGAATATTTATAATACTCGATACTGTCGGAATTTTCGTATTCGATACCGAAAAAAAACAATAAAATTTGGATTATCGCAACCTACATAAGTACTACTTCACTTTCTCGTACTACGAGCCCGAGATCGATCGATCTTATGGCCAAGATCGAAGATAGAGATCGATCCTGAAATATCCAGAATCGCCCACCCCTAGGCCGCATCATCAGTATGTCATGATGGGAATCCCTCTTACTAGAGATGGGCGATAGTACTATCGATAGCGACGTTATCGATAGTTTTTAACTATCGATAGCCCTACTATCGAATAATCAAGTAAGTTGATACTATCGCGATAGTTGACAGAGCGCCTCCTTACAGCCTATGAATTGCAGGAGGTTTTACAAAGCATACTCAGTGACTGGAACATTAATAAGGACAAAATTATGTGTTGTGTTACGGATGGCGCAGCAAACATTGTCAAAGCTACACAGACACTTTTTGGAAAAAATAAGCATTTGCATTGTTTTGCTCATATGTTAAACTTGTTTGCTACAGATTCAATCAAATGTTGTAAGCCACTTGTGGCAATTATCACTGAAGTCAAGTGCATTGTTACTTTCTTCAAAGAAAGTGTTAAGGGCAATTCAGTTAGCAGCTAGTGTTGATCCCCCATTAAAATTAAAACAGGAAGTTAAAACTAGATGGAATTGACGCATTGTCAACCATCAATGAGGAATTGGTAAACTTATCATTGGACCAAAATAGCCAACATCAAAATAGATTTGTTACACTCTCCCAAACAGAGCAAAATGATTGTGATGACATTTGGGGATATCATGACAATTTAATTTTCCATCCAGCAGTAGATTTCAGAACTGAAGAGAGAGATGGAGGTTATAAACTCAGTTTAAGGCAGTATTTGGATTAGCCATGTATACCACGGAAAAGCAGCCCCTTACATTTCTGGTCTCAACTTAAGTCAGTTTCATCAACATTTATACGAAATTGCACAAAAAAGATTGTGTGTGGTTGCCACTTCCGTTCCATCAGAAAGACTGTTTTCTAAAGTGGGTAATGTCATTACTGAACGGAGAAATAAATTGTCTCCAAAACATGTTGAAAAATTGATAATTTTGAGCAACCTCTTGTATAAGGAATGGCCCAATTAAATGTTCTAAATGTGTAATTAATGTATTTTTCATTCTATTGTTAAATAAATGTTATATCTTTTGGCAAAAGATGATAATTTTTTATTCTTGATGTTTGTTTCTTTGAGTACTCACAATTGCAAACTATCGCGATAGTTAACGATAGTTGCAGACTATCGTGATGCTATCGAGTTAACTAAAAAACTATCGTGATAGTACTCTCGATAGTTTTTTTCTCACTATCGCCCATCTCTACCTCTTACACGTGTTCATTGTAGTATTACCGTGCTGGATGACTAAGCCTTCTTTTCCAGGAGCCAATCAGGTTTCTTCGTCTCAGGACCAATAAGAAAAATTTCTTGCTGAAAACAAGAAAAAATTTGATTTGTGTTGGCTGGTGTTGCTTATATAGAATAACGCCAGTACGTAAACGTATGTAAACGCCTTAAATACGCCTGCTAACAAAAGAATAGCAATTCCATATACCCCAAACTGGAGCTACTTTTGTACATTTCATTCTTCGCCTGATCGATTGAAGATTTCATAATTTGCCTTGCGTTATTCCTCGAGCTAACAGTAAGTTCTTATGTTTTTTATTATAGTTTATTTTAGTGATGGGCGATACCAAGTTCGGCGATATTCGATACCAGTATCGAATATTAAGAGTTTATTCGAAACTAGTGTTCGATACCTGTCCGTATCGGTACTCGATACCACGGTATTCGATAATTGGTAAAATGACATAACAATCCAAAAAAAGTAGCAAAACCAAGTTGCATTGAATATTTCACCATTGCAAGTTTATTTTCATTTTCATCATATTTACATTTCTGTTTTATTCGGGAACATCAAAATTATTAATTCAAAATATCTCAAGGATCAAAGAGAACATTTTGTGAAAACTGCGACAAAAAAGTTAGCTGTTCTCGCCTTTTAGGCGCTAATCTATTTCTTTTTTATATATTAATTAAGATGAATAACACTTCCTAATTGAAAGAAGACAAATAAATTAAAATAAATAATAAAAAACAATGAAAAAAGTCACCCAATTGGTAAAGTAAAATTTGAATGACGAAATATAAATGAAACCTGTGCCTCCCTGTGTTTGCAACGGAGTGATTGCCATGCATCACTACCAACTGCTCCTGAATGTCGGTTTTCAGAATTTGATGCTCGGAACTTAAGTAGCATATGATGCGAACTCCAAAAATTATATGAGGCAGGTTCAGTGTAACCTTCCACCTCCGCAACTACTTCCTGTGTGCTTGTGCACGCTAAGAGTTTCACACAATCACTAATGTATTTTATGTGTTTTACTCTGTCGGATCCTCCTTATGTGTGATTTTCTTACCTTCCTTATATAAAGCAATATAAAGCTAGTTTGCATCTTCATTGACTGTTTTTGGTATCGAATACGAAAATTCCGACAGTATCGAATAATATTGAGTATTATAAATATTTGATACTCTGGGATTCGAAACTGACAAATATTCGATACCAAAGTATCGCCCATCACTAGTTTATTTATTTACTTATAAACTGCGCTTAAGATAACACATATTCTATAGCGTCACTTTGTTTGGGAGAAAAAAAATATATGGAGGACATTTTGCATATAGTGCTCTTTACTTTCATATCACATAATGGATGGAGACTGTGACAAGTATCAGGATAGAATCTTTTCTTATTAATTTCCAAGCAATAGAAACAGCGTTATTGTGTATTTGAAAATTACGTAGTTTCACTTGTTTTATATTATCTTTGAGTTACTAATAACTTTGTTACCCCCATTTTCAAAACATCACATCCATTTATCATTGCAGATAAGAAAGCCGTAAGATGTCTGTTTGTAAGAAAAGCAAACCAACACCAAGTGTTGATTTGGCTCTGAATGTAGATCATTCTCAAGAAGATTGTCGGATTGATCGATCCCTTCAGACACCCTTAATTTTGCATAACATCTTCAGCCATTTGTCTATGAAGGACCTGTATACCTGCGCAAGGGTGTGTAAACTCTGGAATTGGGCAAGCCAGAGAATCAAAAGAAGTCGGCATCAAATGTTCTGGATGTTTTGGAAGTTGCGATCTTATCGCACTCAGCATAAAGATATCCGCTCTGAAATCTCCAGCGTTTTTCGGGAAGCATACAGTCGACCTAGCATAGCGATTCTGTTTGCGTCATTTAGCTTTGCCAGACTTCCACGTAGGGTTTATTTAGTATTATTGAATATTTAAGCATGACATTCCATCTGTTCTTTATATCTAACAAAAACTCCCTTTTCATTTTAGTTCTCAAGCATATTGAGTCCGAGTTACCTGATGATTGTATCCTGCTAGGCGCTGTCGGTGAGAGCATTGTAGGAACAAGTGCTTCGTTTAGAACTTATTCTACTGATCGGCCTTCCTTTACCGCTCTTTTTCTGCCTGAGATGCCAGGCGTGGAAGTTTATCCTTTCGACATTACTTTGGATGAACAGATGAGCAGTGAGACGATGACCGAAGTAACTGGGATACCTGCTGAGGCAAAAGTGAAGAGCTTGGTTGTCTTTGCTCGTAGAAATTTACCGGTAGATGCTGCAGAAGATCCGGTCCATTTTATACTGAACTATTTTTTGGAGAAACAAAGTTTTAAGCTTGCCTTTGGTGGTGCATATACTGGCTTTCTTGCCCCAGATCAAGGAGGGCCTATACCATATATGACTGGATTCGCTTTTTGTGGGGAGAAGGTTGAAGCTGCATCGGTAACGTTGCATGCTAATGTTTGGCGTAAACCTGATATCCACAGTGCTCTGATGGAGTTGAAGAGCTACGGACTTAATGAAGATAAAAGCTTTGCATTCATCTTTGGTTTTCGTACCGATTCCATTTTGGTTTCAGTGTTTCGTAAACTATTTCCGAAGACCCCACTTTTTGGACTTATAACATACCAGACGGTTATTGGCTCCTCTAAAAACTTACGCGGAGGAAATCATGTTTCATGTTCATTTGCAGTGTATGGAAGTGTAATAGTTCTTATGTCTGTTGTTGATTAAAATATAATTTACTTTTTTTATGCTTTTCATTCAAGGCTTCATTTTCGTTATTTCGTTTTACAGTGGAATATTACTATATTGATTTTGTTCTAGTAATTGGAGTTGTTGTAAATAAGCCGCATCTTTCACTTCAAGAAGTCTGCATCAGATACAGGATCGATGGGGGCCAATCTTAATTATATTAATATTATAAGGGTCGTATGAATGAAAACGAAAATTTGTGTGTGGAGAAATCGTGTAAAATCATAACTTTCTGTTTTCAACAAGAGTTGCATCATGTGGGAAAGAACGAGTGATCGCTTCGTCCGGGACGGTCATCATTGCAAGATGATCAACGACCTGGATAATCGCTGTCGTGGTTGCTAAAATTGGCCTTAGTTGTGGAGCGGTTCACTCCTTTATTAGGAACCTTCTGCACTACAGAAAAATCTGTGCACAATGGGTCACTGCAAATTATCAAATGTTGGTTCACTCATCGCGTAAGCCAGGTGGAAAATCAGTCGAATTCTTATAATTTCCCCTGGAACAACCTTTCGTGTATTCATTCTTCTACTGCGGCAATATTGCTATAAACATCAAACTACACATAAGGAATAATAACTAGCATGCGCTGAACGCCAAAAGGCATGGAAACGATGAAGACGTTTATAAAATCATGTACCCGGACTGTGGATTGCATTATGTGGGATCCACAAGACGCTCTTTTATCGAACTTTTAAAGGAACATAGACATTCCTGGATTAACAGTGATGGAAAATACATTTATGCTGACCTCCTGGTTGAAAAAAGGACACCGAATGATGTCAATCAGATTGAAAAAAGATCTGATCCCGGACATCATTAATGGATGCCAAGACAGGTACTAACCGGAAATGGCGTCATCATAAGCACTCTATTCGGTCCGGTTTGTAAGTCCACCAGGCAGAGTTATCTATATACTATAAATTCCGTTGCTTGTGTTCAATAATTTTGTAGGTATATAACCTATGAAGATGGCGTAAACCGAAACATGTGTGCTATTAAATACTCCTACCCCTCTTGATCTGTTCTTGACTTTACCTTATTGCGTATCCAGGACCTTGTTGTGTGTAAATTGATTAGAGCGACTTCTGTGGTTCTACACGTTAATATTCCAGTTTTAGGTGTCCAATATATAACAGAATCCACTTATAAAAGAGTAGTTCTGATTTAAAAGCAATTTCTCATGTTCTCGAATATATTTCCCCTCTTTTTTTCTATATTAAGCTAGTCTGGATAAAAGAGCAATCCGCTTATAAGATGTTATTTTTTTTTTTTACACAATTTCTCTTTTAGTTTTGACTATTAGTGATTGGTTCCTACAATCCATTCTGTCATGCAGTCCGTAGAACAAATCTACTGTAGCTATCAAAGCGCAATCGATTTTGATTAAAGTTCCTCAAGTCGAATTATAGAGAATGGCATCTAAAACAAAGAACACCTTATCTATGGAGAAAAAATTGTAAGTCCAGGAGGCACTGACGACAAAATCGAAGCTAGAGGTGCAAGTCTGTTGGGATTAATAGGTACAGTTACTTTGGTTGCTTATGTAGATTCCCTGGAATGTAATGATTTTGAGTCAACGCATAGTTGGTTAGAGCGTCTTGAAACATAAAACAACTATTGGACCAAAGCATCATCCGAGCAACAAAGGCGCACTTTCGAACGAAGATTATGCGCATTATGTGATGGCATATCATCGACCGCTTTTGCGATATCGATTGATTTATTGAAGGCGTCCCAAATATCGATGGTATATTGACAGACTGGTATATTAAATTGTTCACAGACTAAAATAAACGATTTCTTCAATTCTTGATTTCAGTATGTATTCAACTATAAGAAATTGTCAGATGAAAATATCTTAATAAACGATCTTAAACATTCAAGTGTCTATTCTATTGTTTAAGTATGATGGTCCGGTTGTAAGAGTAGTCCGGATATAAGAGCAATTTCCTCTGCTCCTCAGGCGACTCTTATAAACGGACTCTACTGTATATGGAGTTTTCTCTCCCGTTTTACGATTTTATGGGGGTTCGGAATAGATGTCGACGGAAATGATGTACCCGGAACAGAAGTCGAACGGAATAAATGTCGACGCAAAAATCAGTGGTGCCGACCATTATGATGCAGAAGCGGTCCACGAAATGTCTGCAGAGGCAAGAGCTACACTAACGGATGCTGATTCAATCAAGAGAAGCATTCGAAAGTATCAAAGTGGTCGATTTCCCCCTCAACCCAGCTCTTTAGTTGAACTGCGAATCGAGGGATGTGTGAATGCGGACCCCCGCACAGTGCCGTCGCCTCCTTGCAAATTCTCCTATATGGTTCATGGATGGAAACTTTGTGACGGATCCACAAGGTTTCTTACAGACCTATGTGATCCACGTGCCATTGGGAGAATGCGCAGTAGACGTTGTATATGCTTTGTTGCAGAAGAAAACTCATGAGGTTTACATAGAGTTGTTCAGAGCTGTGCTCGCAGAATGCGAAAGGATAGGAAATTTACCAGACCCGGAGACAATTGTTGACTTTGAACTTGCCGTCCATGTAGTGTTTGGCGAACACGTGACGGTTCGTGGATGCTATTTCCATTTGACTCAGAGCATATAGAGAAAGATACTAGAGGTGGGACTGGTTACGCGCTACCGTGACAGTGAGGATTTCCGACACGGGGAAGTTGTATGGCCTAGCCTTCTTGTGAGTGGATGATGTGCAGAATGGGATGGCCTGATGATTTACTGAACTACTTCTATACCACCTATGTTAATGGTGCTTTTCGACCGGTGCGCTCCAGACAAGAAACCCTCCGACTCCGGCGATGTGCCCCTAGGTTTCCCCCTTCCATCTGGAACATGCATGCGGCCACTCTGGGTGATAGGCACAGAACCAACAACCATGCGGAAGCCTGGAATACCAAATATACCCATGTGCTAGGGCATAAACACCCGACAATCTGGAGGGCCATCCATGCTTTGCAGACACATATTGGAAAGTGCGGCAACACTGATAGCCCAAGATGCAGTACGGCGCTCCCCTAAAAGCAAGAACCGAAAGTTTGAGGATTTCAGTAGACGGTTGAAGACAATCTGTCAAGATTATGTGGACGGCAGGAAATCAATTGCCGATGTCCTGTCTGGAGTCGATCGGTTAACACTATTGTAAACATTTTATCCAAATATATTACAAACAACAAGAAATAAAATTAAAAATACTCTCTTTTATTTAATATACTTAAAGGCTGTGCTAAACATCGATATCTATTCCACACCACCGCTTTTTGTTTTGCGTCGACATTTATTTCGGGTACATCATTTCCGTCGACATTTATTCCGGGTACATCATTTCCGTCGACATCTATTCCTAAAACTGATTTTATGATATTGTGCTCCTTTATGCGAAGAGTGGGTTTTGACTAAATCGGTGACGCTCTACAATTTTGTAATTTGAAGTTTTCTCTGTCTATCTCTGCCTGTTTCAAAAGTTCGTTTTCATAACTTCTCACTGCTTACACTAGTGGGAATACTTTTATTCAATCGGGCACGGCCGCTTTCCTGCATATAGACCCCACTTAATGGCTCTAGAACCTCATAATTTCCTCCAAACCCTGTATGTATGTGGTTATTTAATGTACATATAAAATCTTTGAATATGAACCTGGGCACGTAATTTTTTATAATCGAGATATTATTGGATATAAGCGTTGCCTATATTTGTATCGGTTCGGAATTTTATTATCACTCCGTGAGGTTCCCAGTAAGAATCATTATTTTTCCTTATGTGTCAATTATATACCTGGACCGCAAAATGTATTGTTATATGCAAGATTTGAGAGTGCTATTGCTGTTTATAACAAAACAAAGACCGTGCCCAAATTAACGAGGGTCCACACAAGAATACTTTCTGTGGGGTCATCAAGGGTATTTTCTATGGTTAAAGGACCTGGACTACCGATTCTCTGTGTTAGCTTCAAGAATAACTTGCAAGTGTTTAGTAATGAAACAAGAAGTGGGCTCCAGAAGCGATTTATGTTCATTGATCTTTTTTTTTATTAAAGAATTCAAGTGATGAGATTGACACAAGCTTTCATGACTTAAAATGAATCGACCTTGTACACGGAACGACCTGGCCTAGGATCTTGACCGTTTGGAGCAAAGGGAGCCCAACACTCCACGCAAGTCGCACGCTCTATGGAATAAGAAAAGACAAATCTGCTCAGACATTTCAGTTAATAGTTGGAATGTGAACCCAGAATTCCAAACAAGTCGAAGACAACTAACGAGGCCTATGTTTGTGTATATTGAATTATGAACAAGAAAAGACCCCAGAAGCGATTTATGGTTTTGGCTTTTATTAAAGGATTCTAATCAGGAAATTATTACAAAGTTCAAGAGTACAAATATATGGAACTTATAGATGGGGTCTAAGGTTTATCCATGGTATCTTCGTTTGCAGCAACGTTTCTGGCAGCAGCCGCACGGCTGGTAGTAACCCTTGGGGCAATGGACATAACAAGAAGGGCAAGCCGCACGCTCTGTTGAGAAAGACAAAACGAATGAGCTCAGACATTTCAGTGGAAAATGTGATAAGTATCGGGGCGTGAACCTAGAATCGCAAACAAATCGGAGATCTATGATTTGCATAGATTTATCTAGAACATTATCTATGGTTGAGGCATTATTTCTTGTTTGGTATTCTGGGTGGTTAATAGGTCCAGTAAGTTGATATTGATAAAAATTGCTTACTTTCTTTCGCAGCCTCCTCTGCTGTCGACACTGTCACAGCCACGGCGACGATAACCAGGAAAAGCAGACACGTGTACTTCATTGTTGGTTTGGGACGCTTCTAATGATCTACAACATTAAGTAGAGAAAATAATTAGGAATGATTAAGATTTAGATATTTAAACTCTCCATTAAGCTTTACAATGTAAGTACTCGCAAATCCATTAGTCCTGTCTCAAAGGAACTTGGCATCATAACTCAGAGCACAGTAATATACGAGAAGATATCAGAAAGTAACGCCATCTATCTTTTAAAGAAAATTACAAAACATACAGGCAAACAACTAAGTGCAGCTGAAACTACACGTCTTTATCTACTTTTCCACAAAGGCACCTTAACGATTTAGTCATTTAACCCAACGCTACACCAGTTTCAGAATACCCCGCTTATAGAACTCCGTCGGCTGTGAATACAGCCAATGGCGCACTGCAGATTTCAGTTCCTCGTCAGTTTGAAACCTCTGACCATCCAGAAATCTCTTCATGGGATCAAAGAGGTAGTAGTCCGAAACGCAACCTCCCAACTGAAACGGACCAGTTTTTCTTTGACGATCTTGGCCATATGCGGGCGTGCGTTTTCATGAAGAAGTCGAACATCGTTTCCTCTTTCTGATCGCTTATCCCGAATATCACTCCGCAGTTTAGTCAATGTTTCATAATAGGTCGCGATTTTGAGTGGTTGACCCAGGAGGCAGGAACTCTGCGAGTAGGATACCTTGCATATCCCAAAAAACTGTAAGCATAATCTTCCGAGCTGAAGGAGAAACTTTGAATTTTTTTCGAACCCGGAAATGTGAATGTTTCCACATTATGCTTGCAGTTTTAGGCTCAGGTATGAAGTGCAAGACCCAGGACTCATCTCCTGTGACAATGCAATTAATAAACGCATTTTGCTCCTTATTGTACTGCTACAAACGTTGCAGACTGCACGCCATTCTGTTGGCGGTCTGTTCTGGTATCAGATTTTTTGGATTCCAACGCAAACAAATCCGGTATCGAAGCTTCTCATGCACCATAATCCCATGCAGATTCATGGGATATGTAAAACGTTTCACTCACCATAATCTCGATAACAGCTAGTGTTACCACTGACGCAGGCCTCCCAGAACGCTGTTTATTGGCAAGGCTAACTTTCCTTCCCGAAACATTTTACACCACTTGCATACACTGAATAGTCCAGACAGTTGACACTGTAAACTTCTACCATTTCCCCAAGAGAGAAAACAGCGTGTTTTTTTCTTTTTGCGAAGAGCAATCTTATAACAGCTAGTCGTTCTTCCATTGTAGACAATGTGATAGCGGCGGTCATTTGTAAAACGACTGGTACCACGTATTGCGCGAGCGCAGGAACAATTCTTGTTATGCAATGTCTGTGTATGTACTCAGCCTTCTTTTTGGCTATGTAACTTATTTTCTCCGTAGCGTTGCTTTCTGATAACTTCTCGTAGTTCATCACATGAGGCTTCGTTTGCATTATGGTGCAAATCATTCAGGCCTTGTTATTAGACCACCGTCCCCCACAATGAGATCCTTGCTAGGGAGATTCTCGACCGCACTGATAATCACTTTGAACGTGTGAGGCCACTTTTCGCACATCGTGAAGATGAATAAACATATGCATATCGAAACGGGTACATTGTCCATTTGGAACACTTAATGAGGTACTCTTAGCAACGATTGATAACAAATATTGTGACTAGAGATTTTTATAATCTTGTGACTTCTGTCTGATAGAAAGAACTGCTAAACTTGTTAAATCTAGTGTTCCACATTTGTTTGTTACAACTATAAATTCACTTTAAATTCTTTTTGTAAAGCGTGCAAATAACGAAGGCAACCGTGTTGGGCACCCGATGTGTTCACGTACCGATGCAGACGTGCTTGAATAGTTCACATTTCAACGGATGGTTGACATTCACTTTTAACACACATTTCAGTGTTGGGATTGCTCTTTTTAACGTCTGTGGACTGGTGTGAAATTTGTCATATAGAAACCCCCTTTTAAGTTCTCGATCGCACAAGCTGTCAACTATGTCTGTAAGGATTTGCCTTCGTATCTTCACCTCCATCTATTAATTTGTAAATATCTGATTCAGAGCCTCCAGTTTCGTTCACAGATTTACCAGAAAATGCTATTAGTGACCAAACATTTGTCACATTAGAGAACTGTGTGAATTGCTTCTCTTTTGACAACAGAGTGGCTCTTATTGATGATTATGAACTTTTACAAACAGCAATTCACTCGACACTCATTAGAGCATTCTGAGTATTATTAAAGTAGTTTCTTGTAATTTCCATAAGAATTTATTCTTTATCAGCATCCCTACAGACCATTATCTAAACTTTCGAGATAGTGGTGGGATTTTCCAATTTTGTTAAAATATTCTTTAAAATAATGAGCTACAGGCCAGTGCTTTTGTTTTGTAGCTTAGATTAAAGATTCTCTACAAGGATGCCAATGTGTTGCGAGAAAACAGATAATGCTGGTCAGGAGAAAGTGAATATCTTCTGGACGTTCTCGTGTTGAGTTTATATTAAGAATATGAAGGAACTTAGTTCTGAGATTACGAAAAGAATGCAAAAAAAAAACTGCATCGTATCTATCTAACATAGTTTATGTCTTATTCAATTTCTTTATCAGGGAGAGATTGTATGTATCAACCTGATCACCCTGTTTTTATGGAGAGTTTCTTAATTAGAAAGTGAAAGCGTTGCTTACCTTCACAAGATGGGGGTTGCTCGGTTGATTTGACGAATGCTCAGGAGGCACTCTGGCGAGTCTTATATAACAGAAAGGGCGTTGCCTTATTTTACTCTGTGGCTTTGTTTTGAGGTTTTCCCCTCACTTTGTGCCGATTTAGCAGTTTTCTTGGAAGTATGTCGTTGTAAATGATGTCCTTAACCTTGACCGATCCCCTCTTCGAAGGAATGAAAACTGAATTCCCCGTCGAAAGCTTTATCATTGGTTTGAATCGTTCACCTCAATGGAGAGAGGGTTATTGGGTTTAAGTTTGCGTCATGTGATTGGTTAAACAAGCGCCGGGGAAGTTGTAGAGTTTTGTATTAAAAATTGTGCGAAACGTGCTTTTGTTTATGTTTTAGTGGATTTTATCAATTGCCTGGCATTAATGCAGGAAAACCTTTTTACAATAACTTTTTGGTTTATAAAGACAATAAAGGAACATTACTGCCTTTCGGTTCTTATAAACTTACATTCTCGTCATAAGAAACAGTAAAAATTAAAAATTTATATAATGCAATAAGAAAAATGGTAATTACAAATGCATTGTTACAAGAATCATAGTTATAAAATTTCCCATTTTTTTATCTACTAAAAAAGATTGTTGAGCTAAGCAGTGATTTGATTTATTTATATAATAGCTTTCTTTAATAATTTTTTTTTGCCAATGTTTTTCTATTTCTAAAATTTTAATATTTCCCTAATCTTTATTTTCCTTATGTAAAAAAAATAGATTATTTTCATTACATTCTTTATTTGATGTTTATGCTCATCAATTCTTTTTTTTTCGTATTTCCTTTCGTTTGTCCAATATAATGATTATCACATTCTTTACAAGGAAATTCATAAATTCACATTTTTTTTTTATATATTTATTATATGTCTTAATTTTCTATTCAGTAAAAAATTTCCAGATTAAATATATTCCTATCAGCTCTTCAACTTGTTTTATCTGAAAATCAAATGAAATTTAATAATAAACAATATTCTCAAATAAAAGGTTTACTAATGGGTAATTGTTTATATGGATTTTTTGCTAATATGCTACAGGGTGAGGCATTTATCTTGTGACAACTGAATATATTTATAACAGGCATTATACGAAGAAATGTCCAAAATCAAATATGAATTATTTCGCGGGGGAAATACATTAGTTAAAAAATTACCCCTCCCCCCCTTGTGAGGGGGGCTGGGAGGAGGGGGTAATATTGAAATCTTAAATAGAAATCCTTACTTTTAATGGTATATTCAGATTATACATCTTATTCAAGAAATGTTTTATTCTTGGTGTTCTTTTAATTGATCCAACCGTTTAGGAGATAGAGGCCGTCAAAGTGTGGAACTTTTAAAGTTTTCAACCCATTTTTATCGATGAAGACAAAGAGATAGAGGGCGGGTCTTACAGACATTTTTATTCTACTTTTTAATGGTCTTTAAGAATCCCAAGCCAAAATTCAAAAATCCAATATTTTTCAATACTTACGCACAGACTCTATCTTCATAGGACTGTTGCCCCCAAAAGTTTACTTGTGCACTAAAAAATTTTGAATTATTGAAATTCTGACTTTGGATTCTAAAGATAATAGAATAGGAATGTCTGCAGACCCACTCTCTATCTCTTTGTCTTCATCGATAAAAATGGGTTCAAAACTTTAAAAGTTCCACACTTTGAGGGCCTCTATCTCCTAAACGGTTGGATCAATTGAAAGAACACCAAGAATAAAAACATTTCTTGAATATTGTGTACAATCTGAATATACCATTAAAAGTAGGGGTTCCTATTTAAGATTTCAAACTTACCCCCAGCCCCCCCTCACAAGGGAGAGGTAATTTTTTTACCTAAAGAATTTCTCCCGCGAAATAATTGACTTTTGATTTTGGACATTTTTTCGTACAATGCTTAGTTTCCGAGATATGCAGTTGTCTCAAGATAAATGTCTCACCCTGTATATCTAGTCTGTCCCAAAAGTTTAGAATAGTTTGATATTTACTAAAAGTTCTTAAAGATTATTTTAAAAAAAAATTTAAACTGATTAATCCAAACATCTTTCTTCTATTCTGACACAGATAGTTAAGCTGCAGCTACATTACAACAGAAACAACTAACAATAACAGCCGTACACATAAAAGATATTGTTTGGATACAGATTAAGTCCCGAAAATTTAGAATATAACCAAAACTGTCCCGAAAGTTTAGAATACTAATTAGTTTTTTTAAAAATATTTAAATATGTAATATTTTCTACCCCTCTCCTTGATTGAATACACGCTACCTGGCCCATAAAAATTCCAATTACTCCTTTCCATCTACATACTCTGAAATCTGACTGCGATAAGTTACTACTGTCTAATATGGGAAATAAATCGCAATTATTGCCTGTTAAGAAAAAAAAAATTATCGCATTTTATGGCAATGGGATATCCTAAGTGGAAATCGCAAGCAAACTGTTTTGTTCGCCGATTAAACGATTTGAAGTAAATGGTTCAACATCTGTATAGATTCGTAGCTGAAGCTTATCCAAACTCACTAAACAGAATATGGACCAATGTAAAAAAGCCTAAATGACACCGTAGATACTCAGAGGAGGGTAAGCGAATCGACATGCCGCTTTTTCACAAAGAAATTTCTGGATATCATCTAAAACACAAATTTATGGAGTTTTCATCATCATTACTAAGGAGCTACTTATTGGTTTCACAATGTCCGTCCGTACGTCCCCTTCATAATTTCTACATTTTTGAAAATTGAAATTCGAAATGTAGCTTACTGTGGGCATGTCATGATGAGTACCTTAACTATTAATTAGGTTGGTTTCGATAGGTCCACTGGGGTTGGAAATACGGGGATGGGAGTTAGACGGGACCAAGTGATCTACAGTATTGAGGTATGTAAAGGAGTGAAATTCGATATGCATATTCCTCTAGGCAAAATCTACATTCCTATGAAGTTTGGGCCAAATTGTCCCAGTGGGGTCGGAGTTGTGGGGGTGGCAGTCACTTAGTCCTTAGAACTATGGCAACATATGGAGTGCGATATATCATTCGATCGAAAATGATGAGAAGGGAAAGAAGATGGGATCTTTTATATTTTCTAAATACTAACTGTAAGTTCGTGAAAATAAATTTTTTGATAAAATAACAACAAAAAACTGGGGTTAAAACGTGGAGATGAAGGTTAAAAATTGATAAACTCAGAACTTCTGCTACTTTCCTATACCTTCCTCGGAGGCTTAATTTCTTGTTGTCTTATTAATTCATTTTATTTTTAATTTCATTTAATTATTTTTACTTTTAAATTAAGGAAATTATGTATACTTTTGGCCATTTATATCTGTGAAAGATGTGCCTTTTTTTTTTTTTTTGAAGAGTAGTTGAATTTATGCCAACAAACGTCTTGTTACTGAGACTCTAAAATCCTTTGAATAATTATCAGTTTTAATGGTGAAAAAATAGTAGTAGGAAAAAACACAATCCACAAACTTATTTTCATATCATGTACGTACATTTTGTACGTTCATCATCAGTGTGGTAGCAATTTATTACAAAATAATTTCGTGAATTGTGTGATTTTTCCTGTTATTGATTTTCACCTAATCTAGATCTTCACAGTTTCTTGGCTCATTGCAATATTTTATGATATACAAAGTAATGTTTAATATTTTCATTTTGAATTTTGAAAAACTAGAATAACTTCCCGTATAAAAGTGTTAGCACAATATTTTGATTGCAGTGATTTTAGATATATAAATTACTGAAAAAAATTTTAATAAGAAATTAAGAAAATTTGTATCGAAAGAACACGAAATTTAACAATTAATTTTTTGTAAAATATTTGTATTATATTGTTTTATATGTCTTCCACAGAGAAGAGGCAAATAAATCAATAGCAATAATAATAATAATAATAATAATAATAATAATAATAATAATAATAATAAATAAATAAATAAAATTTTATTCCCAAGTTTATTTTGTGTAATCAATTTATATTTTGAGATGGCGATTACAACATAGATTATTGTTTTTGTTTTTTGTGCTCTTTTATTTTCTCACCTGTTTTTCCTCCTTGGACGGGTTTCGACTAT
>JAHWFO010048546.1:0-26877 GCA_023313115.1 Rhysida immarginata | reverse complement strand
GTTGATCAGTTTTAATGGCAATTCGCAAAATAGTTTTCTGCATTGACTGAGAATGAATGCAGGAGACAGATTTTTTACCTTTTCATACATCACAAAATTACTAGGAAATCGTTGTAGAATTTCTGCACACAATGAACGTAAAAAGTTGAAACATCGCTCCTTTAAAATATCCTTATTAACACCTTTTCCACATTTATGCAGCTCAAGTAAAAATTCAAATCCTAAATCTACTTTGTTTAATGGCAAAAAGATTGATTCAAAATTTGAAACGTTTGTTTCTAACGAGACATGATTAGGATGTACAATTCTTTTTAATAACGATAAGGCCAAGCCAGTTTTTTTTGTTATTTGACAATAATTTCGCCCAAAAATCGTCACAAAATTCGCACAAAACAAATCGCCCAAAAATCGCAAATTTGAAATTTTAGTAGCCCAATTTAGTCGCAATCGCAAATTTGAAATTTTAGTCGCAATTTGAACAAAAAAGTAGCCCAATTTGCGATAAATCGCCCAACCTGGCAACCCTGTGCCTCCAGTAAAATTTGTTTCCTTGACATTTCCCAAAAAAGTCTCATTTCCCTGACAAATGCATGAAAATCCCTGCATTCTTCCCTGACTTTCCAGAGTGTAGGAACCCTGTCGTCAGTTTTCTGTAGCATAACTCAATGCTTTTAGCTCACTGTTCGAATATTAACTATTTTAGTATCTGCCCTGTCACAGCTTACGTGAAATGATCGCGCGCGATACATTTAAATATTCATAGTAGCACTCATAGTGGCATACGAAATACTGTAAACCGAAACAATTATTATATGTCAACTTTGAGGACATTAGCAACGTCTCCTTCCCAGATAACCGGAAATTATAATTCTTTCACTTATTTTTCTTTTTATCTACAAACGCCAATCTTATTTTCCTTTCACATATTGTGCATGACCACTTAGGGTAGTAAGGCTTCTTGGTTAGTTCAGTGTATTTCCTTAGGTATTTATTGAGTCAGGCTTCCATTCCACTCCGTTAAATGTACATTTCACTGTTTGATTGCCGTTGGCTTTTGTATCCTTGACAAAGCCAGGAATAAAAGGCGAGATCGGCCAAAATTATGTTTTCTACCCCGCTAAGCACTGCAAGTTTTCTATCAATTGCATTTTCAAGGAGAGTGCATTTCATAAACCCTCGTTGGCTAAAGGTGATGTTCAACTTTTTTTCATTTTTAGGATAGACCTGCAATTTTAGAAGTGTTAATACAAATGGCAAAAGTTTATAACAACGTCATTTAATATTTAATTGGCATCCATCGATGAGTAGGGCCGAGAACTTTTAACCACGCCTTGTACATATATTTTGATTTCACTAATACATGATAAATGTATCCCGTTTTAATAGTTTGTAAAAAAAATTTAAACCTTTATATCATAGATGAACAAGAACTCTTCTCTCTGTTAGAAAAGCAAGCACTGCGTCTAGTGGTAATTTTTTCCAAATTTATCCTTGAAACACTTTGGCAATCAATACTCGAGTTAGTGAAATGAAAACAGAATTTTTTCTTAATTATTTCCATCTAATTAATTTTTAAATATTAAAATCTAGATCTTTTGTGGTTTCCTTTTAGGCTTGATCCGCTAGTACTGACATCCACCGGATTCATAAGATCGTTAACATTGGAAGGTTTAACCGATGCTGTGGTGTTAACGAACATTGAAATTAAAGACAATGGTGCCAATATTTATGATATACTGATTCCAGTTTCGTTTCCTCGTTTGAATATTTCTGCTGCCGTACAAAGAGGGTGAGTATTATATACACTCAAATGAACTAGAATCTTCTGTGATGCGTGTACAAATTTGTTTTTATGCAAAATAATTTAAGATCATGTGATTCAAGCATTTATTATCATCACTTTAAGAACCGGAATGAGGAAAAGTAAGGGACTAACTGGACGTGCCACGTTGCATTGTTTTCGTGCTGGCATCACGAGCTTGAAAGGGGAAGACGGCCACTTGAAGACGAATTTCGCCTTGAAAGGCCAGCCGAAGCAATTACTCCGAAAAACATCCCAGCTATGTCAGATACGATCGCGAATGAAGTACGGTAAAATATTCTCGGACTGAGGCAAGCTTCGCTATCGGATCTTCTGCGACAAAACAATCATGCATGATCACCTGCTACTCAGGAAGGTTTCATCACGATGGACCAAACCTCCCCAGTGAGCACAAGGTGTTGGATATTTGTTGGGGATTGTTGTTCCAGTTGGGAGATTGTTGGCGCACTAGTGGTGGCCCTAATTGGGACCGACATGTCTTCCAACTAGTGTTGAGAGCTCCAAAATTTTTTCCCGCTAAAACGGAGCTAAAAATCCGCAAAAAATCAATTGAATTCTCTTGTACTGATGAAATGAAATTGATTTGATTGAAGGATGTCTTTTTATCAAAGAAAAGGGCAAAGGTAGCTCTATGTTACACAGGTATCCCCAAGAAGGCATAATTCTTATGTGGTATCCGCTAAGTTGGCAATACCAATGAAAAATCAAAAAACATTATCAACTATTGTTACTTATTGGAATAGGTTTATTTAAAACATTACTTTAAATATTTAAAGAGCAAATATTAGATTCTTTTCAACAGTTCAATTATATAAAAAAATTCTTCAGGCACGCGAAATGTCCCGGCCGGTGCCCATGACACATGATGACGACATCTTCTTTAGGGCACCTCTTGGAATAAGCTGAATCCAAGTTGTGGAATTTTCTTTCCTATTTTTCATCAATATCTTAAACATCTCAGATTTGGTGTATGATAAACCCTCGTTCGTTATTTGGTGTACGATAAATAGGCTGGTTCATTCATGGGTTATTCTTTAACGAATATTACTCTATCAGGAAAAAGAGTCCCAACCTGAGAACTAGGCATAACTTGTTCGGACCAGCCCTAAGGACATGTGGATATCGTAATGATTCTTTTTCCACAATGGCGCTATTGGATAGGGCGTTCAGAGCGAAGAACTGAAGATTCCTGGTTCAATTCCAGACTATAGAATTTTCTTTCTAATTTTCATTAATATTTTTTTTTATGAATTTCATTTTTTTCATCAAATTTTGTGTACATTTTCTTTTTAAGTTTTTAGAGTTCTGAACTTTTATCAATTTTGTTAAAAATGTAGGGATAATATTAGCAAGCATGATGAAAAAAATATTGCCATAGTATTGACTACCATGTTGAAAAAAATATTGGCAAAATTTTGGCTAACATATAGGAGTGTTAGGAAACTGCGGTACAGATTATGGCAAAATGTTGGATAAGTACAGTCGAGTCCGCTTATAAGAGTCGCTACGAGAACAGAGGAAATTGCTCTTATATCCAGACTGCTCTTACAACCGAGCCATCCAGTACAATAAAAACGTTATTCTGTCCGTCATCATTAAGTTTCCCTCACATCTGACCAAACCATAGGGGTTATTTTGTTGAAACAAACCTGCTCTATAGGTCGATGATAAAGAATTAAAATGCATTGTCAAGTTAAAAGAAAATTGACTTCAGGTTTGGTCAAAATAATCGATTTTATGCCAAATTCTTCATATTTTTTTCAATTTAAAAGGATATCGATTAAGAATCGGTTTTTAAGATATCTCGACAAAATAAATAGTGAAATGTGTCTTTTTATTAGCTCCATTTATCGAGGTATAAATGGTATCAATCAGATTTTTCATTGCAAAATTATAGCCGTCTTTGAACATTTCAATTTTATTTCAATCTTCTTATATAATAAAAACGTTATTCTGTCCGTCATCATTGACTTTCCCTCACTTCTGACCAAATCATAAGAGTTATCTTGAGGAAACAAAAATGCGCTATAACCAACACAACCTCTACTCAAAGCCTGAGGGCGAAAAGCCATACTTTGTTACACCGCCTACGATAGGGTATTGTTAATCAAAAATAAGCCCGAAATTCAAGTAACAATATATGATTCTTCCTTGAGCAGGCTTTCTCTCTAGGCGGTATTGCTATAAGTCGATAACAGACAATTAAAATGCATTTAAGTTAAAAACAAAAAAGATTTCAGATTTGGTCAAGATACTCGATTTTTTTGACAAATTCTTCACATTTTATTTTCAATTAAAAAAGAGGTTTCTAATACATCTCGACAAAATAAAGGGTCAAATGTAGCTTCTAATTAGCTCTGTTTGTCGGGGTATATATGGTATCAATCAGATTTTTCATTGCAAATTTATAGCCGTTTTTGAAAATTTCAAGAGTGAAATTTAAATATTAATTTAGTAATTTTAATCCAACTGAAGAGAGCAGAGAAGCAGAACGACTCATTCCAACTTTAAATACTCAACACAGAGCCTCTTTTGCAAGGATCACTCAATGAATTTATGATGAAAATGCCACAGCTCCATTATTCTATCGTGATGGACCTGGTGGTTCTGGGAAAACCTATCTTTACAGAATTTTAATGAATTTCATCAAAGGAAATGGAGATAGTCTTCCCATGTACTACAACTGGAATTGCTTCCGCACTCATGAAAGAAAGTAGAACAGTTCATAGCGCTTTCAAGTTGTCAGTTTCAGTGCTTGAAAAGTCAACATCAAAACTTTAGCCTTTGTCTCTTTAAGGTAAAGAGATTTTAGAATATAAACTTATAATCATCGATGAAGTAACGATGTTAAGAAAACATAGACTGAGATGCATCGATAATTTCTTGAGAGGGAGTTCAAAACGATCCGATTAAACGAGACAAGCCATTTGGAAATAAGGTGATAATCACTGCAGGAGATTTTCGACAATGTTTATCGGTAGTTCCAAGAGGAACAGCAACAGAAGCTATTGAAGCATGCATCAAATCATCAAATTTTTGGCAATCTTTACAAAACTTTCGTAAGCAGATCACGACGATTTCATGAGTTGCTTCTTAAAATTGGTTCTGAAAATTTTTATCTTGATTTAATTGAAATACCAAATGAAATGTTTATCTTACCTGAGACTAATTTACAGTTTTTGGAGATGATTTACAATCACTCTCATCTGATGATATCGAGTAATCTTGTGTTCAAGAAATATTTCTGCTCTCACAATGAACAACGAAATTATAGAATTAATGGCAGGAAGAAAATTTATATTCAAAAGTTATGGCTCAGTGGTAGCAGATCCAAATGATCAAATATCTAATCAAGTTACGATAGAAATGCTGAATTCATTGACTCCATCAGGAGTTCGACCACATATCCTTCACATAAAATAAGAATGATTGCCATGCTAATAAGAAATTTGAATAAAAGAAAAAGATTTTGCCATGTGGAACTCGCTTAATAGTTTTATTGTTATTATTACTTTGCCCACAAAAAGTAGAAAACAGTTCACATACAAAATGAAACATAGAAGATCATAAAAGAAAGCAAAGATATAAAAAGTAACATTAAAGACGATAGTTACATCATGTCATAGACAGTTAATTTGTGCCCCCGAACGCGTGGGAGGGGGGGGGGGGCAACAAGTTCCCCGACTCGTAAAAGTTAACCACGCACGATAGGGACGGGTTGTAGAAAATGACTCGCGGAGGGGAGGTGACGCTTAGCTGAAAAGTAAGTGTGGTGGGTAATGAAAACAAATCATTCTAGTTAGTAATATTTAATAATCATAAAATCAATTGGGGCCCCGATCAAGTTTTCTTTTAGCAAATAAAAAAAATTGCAAATATTTACTCTAAACTCTCCCTTTAAGCGTATTAAAACAAGACAAAAATGGAATTAATGAATAATCCAATATTTAACAATCATATTACAAATTCAACAAATGCTTAACACATGAGATTGGGAACTTTAACATCAAACAAAACTCCGTCATGCGCAGTGTTGTAAGTAATGAGATATCCAGCTCGGTATCAAACAACCCTGGTGAGGGAAAACAGCACATGAACGTGTCACGCCCTTCTTTTCAGTCACTCCTACCCTTAAGATCCGGAAGAGGAGAGCGGAGGAGAGCTGTAACCTCGTAAAATACTAACAATACAATAACGCTTTTCCCTCACTCAAGATCGTTATTAAGAACTTCACACGCTGTTGCGACGCATATTTTAATCATCTCTAAATAAAAAAGATGCAAAAAAATTTCCCTTCCGTTTCTCATGTGCCAAACTCCCTTGAGTGTTAAATTCTCGCTTAACCTTCGAGTGTTAAATTCTCGCGCAACTATTACTAGGATTTATTCTTAACTATTACAGTTATCATTAATAGTCCAAAACCATTAAACGTTTTGACGAATAAAACAAGCACTGAAATGAGCGTCTCGTAATGGCGCAGTGATATACCTAGGTTCCTCTCTATGACGAACTCTAAGTTCCGCCGTGGCGGGTTGGTTTTAATTAAAAATAAATTTCGCTAAACAGCACCAAACCTTCTTGAACTGTGCACCAGACAGTCTTCATCGGGGACAAAACAAATAAAGAACAATCTCACCGGTCACAAGATGATCTTGACTAAGTTTCTTATCTTGGATGGCGGCCGACATTCCTTTCTGAAACATGACGTTCACGAAGCGATCCTTATTCCTTGAGGGGTAGACACTTGTCGCAAACAAACGGTTCTTCCCGAAATTTCCGCTACGGCCGGTCCCTTACGACTCTATGGGCCTTTAACGACGGGTAGCCACAAGTTCCGCAAAACAAAGCTTTTTGTTATATTTAACTTAGCTTTGCTGGGCGTCTTTCATAACGACAAAACCGTTCGACAACAACAAAAAGCTTGCGCTCTGCTTTTTAAATCATTGTCACAGCTTCTCCAATGGTACAAAAAAAAACTTCTTAATTATTTAAATTAATCTCTTACAAAATAAAATAACCCATTCTTAATAAAACCAGACAATCTTTAACCAAACACACCTTTTTTCTACACCAAACACCTGCACACCTAATTAACCTCCACGCAACGCAACAATAATAACAACCCACCATACAACATCTTATAACAAGAGCTCCAAACAAAATAAATCTAGGTGGAAGGGTCTCCAGAACAAGGGAAATTGATCAAACATAGTGATAGAACTTTCACTAAAAATATGATTTCTCGTGATGTTTTGTATTTTTTTTTTTCTGATTTGATTAAATAAGATAAACCGCATGGTAATCGTATCACAGCCGAGCGAAGCGAGGCCAACAACTAGTATATAAATAATAAAATATAAACTTGAATTTTTAAGATCGTTTATTAACATGATTCATCTGACAATTTCGTATAGTCCACTAAATTTATACAGTCTAGTATAAAGGTTTAGACTTAAGTCATAAAGAGCATGTACTTGTTATTCTATTTTCATTCAGAAGGGGCAGGTCCAGTCTAATCTGCCTTGACTCTCAGTAAAATTACCTGATCTTGCAACCGATCAACATCTGGTAAACTCAGTTCCTAAGGAGCAAGTAAAAACCTTTTTGATCTTTGTACATATCAAAAATAGAAGAAATCTGTTATTTTAGTCTCTGAAAAATTTAAAGTAGATCTTTCAATAATCTCTTTGAGTTCATAAAAAGCATTATAATCCAACTATAGCCAAGTTCGCAAGCCTTGTTCAGTGTTTTCTTTAATTTTCCTGGGCTACTGTTTGTGAACTGTATGCCAGAAGGAGAGTACTACATAAAATTGTGTTGCCTCAGTTTATTAACAAAATCAAACAGCAGCGCCCGACAATTCAAACCAGCAGAAGCTTGTTTTTACATGACAACGCGAGTGCTTATAAGACAAAAGTTGGTTAATTGGTTATTAGAAATTTTGGCGTCGACTACTAATGTCATTTTGCGCCTTTTACACAAGTTATATCTGTACGCAGCCCAGGACAAACATAAACATCCATGCCCACGGCGGGATTCGAACCTACGACCAGGTGGACTTGAGAACTAGAAAGCCTACACCCTAGTCCTCTCGGTCACTTGGCCGGCACACACAAGACGAAAGCTCCTGCTGCCTATCTAGAGCAAGAAAAGTTTTCCACATCCTGCTTACTCTCGTGACCTAGCACCATGTGACTTCTGTTTGTTCCCTACAGTTAAAAGAAAAGTTGCTGGAAAGCCATTTCGTCGACTCCAAGATCTCGCTCAAGCAGTAAATTCAGCTCTATGGACATTACCTGAAGAAAACTAACGTCTTGCTTTTAATAAGTGGCTTGAAAGTCTACAAATTTGCATGGACGTCGGGGGAGAGAACATTGTTGCGCTTTTTATATAATTATAAGCCTCACTTGCATAATTTTGACCCCCCCCCTCTCGTATAATATAGCAAAGGGAGTTGTATCGCACTCGACTCGAAGCCATAGCAAATAGGCTTCCTTCTTTGCCTTGACCGTTCCACAATGCAGTCCTTTTCTCACCGCCCTGCGCCATACTCAGCCGCTTACGACCACAGCAGTTTTAAACAACTGCCACTCCTCTTCAACAGTACCACGATCACTATGTAGTTCTTTGAAACTTGAAGATATGTTATCTGCAAAGGTCTTCCTCACAGCTCTATCCTCCAATGCCTCCCATTTGATGCGCCAAGTTTGTCTGAACCTAGTACTTCGCTTGGTTGGCATGGATTCAGAGAACCGCAAAGTGCAGACAACAAGGTGGTGATCAGTTGATAGTTCTGCCCCTCTTCTCACACGAGTATCCAACACTGATTGGAATAGGTCGGCTGAAACGATTACAAAATCAATCAGTGACTTCTGGTACATTGCATCCCTGTACCAGGTATACTTGTGGACATCTCTGTGCTCGAAGAAGGTGTTCGTGATGGAAAGTCCATTGTTGCAACAGAGATCCAACAAGCATTTAAAGCGGGGTCACCATTCCTCCCAATCACCCCTTTCCACGTTTGGTCATCAGCCCCTACGTGTGCATTGAAGTCGCCCATCAGGATGACAGAATCTGCATTCCCTCTCCTGCTAAGAGTAGCATCAACTTCATCTAGAAAAAGTGGATACTCTGTGACTGCATTCGGAGCATATGCAGCGAATAGAGAGACCATTTCCCTATCTGAAGCCTCAGGAGACACAGCCTTCCACCTAAAGGGGTCCAATCTGCCAGCCGGGGACTTGTGAGTATCCCACTCCCGCCTAGGCAGTCATGTTAGGGTCGACACCAGAGTAGAAAAGCTCTCACCCTCCTTCTACTTAGTTCCAGAACCCGGGCGTTCCCGTTAGCCAGAACCTTAGCCACAGTTCCAGAACCCGGGCGTTTCGTAGAGGTAATGCCTATGATATCCAGTCGATACCGTTTGGCTTCCTCCACTAACTCTGATTCCTCTCCTGTCATGGAGAATACGTTCCAAGTGCCGATTAACAGCACTCGATCCCGTTTCTCCTCCTGGGTAAAGGCATGCGCTGCCCCAGACCGTTTCCCCAACGCATAGCGAGTGCACTGGCGGGGCTTCTCGGAGGCAGTTTCTTACCTGGACAATTTCCTACCGCCAATGTCTCACTCGGACAATTTCCTAACGCAATTAAAAAATATATATTACAAAGATATATCGCAATAGATATCACGTTTATAAATTTATATCACAAGTAAAAATATATATATTCGCTTTTGTCTGTACGCCCGATGAATTCACGAGAATGCTTCAACTTTTAAATTCTTTTTTCGTTATTCGATAGAAATCATGGAGAGGTCTTTTATCCGGAGTTCTTATAATCGGGTTCGACTGTATATGCTTTTAGGATTAATCCATGTTATAATATATATGTCATAGCAGTGTCAATTTGCATACTGTTATCTCATGAACTTTGGCCTTTTGATTGCTTATATCAAACTAACTTGTTAATTCTTTACATTTCAGGATTGGAAATTTCACATTGGTGTTGGGCTCGGTGAAGGTATTCATTGCGAATGTGATGAGTTATGCAAAAGTGAATGCATTGGTGACGGATAAACTTCTCCACGGCTTTGAGGATTTCTTTCTAAAGGATTGGGAAGTTGAAAACATTGAATTCGAAGGCGAAGGTTTCACCAACGATTTGCAAGACTATCTTACTGAGTATTTCCCAGGAGTTCTGATGGGACTAGTGAAACAAAAACTTCCTGTGTGTTTAAAAAGAAAATTTGGCAATTTTATGCAGGAGAGTAATTTTACAATGTTTATTAAAGAACACCTCTTCAACATTAAACTTAACGTGGATTACGATTAAGTTTGTACTATTTTACATTTGTTATTATACTGAAAAGTAGAATAAATTTTATCATTCAGTGAGCAATTATTATTTTTAATTATTTATATTCTAAATGAATTTTTTTAAGTTTTCTTGCGTTTTCTTGAGAATCTAAAAATGTAGGTTGTCCAGAGCCTCAGCATTAAAATTCACTTGACCATAGAAGCCAGAGCAACAACTCAACTTTCATTATTTCCAACTTTATATTGTTGATTTGCCTACTATGGTCATACTTTCAAGTGCCGTAGCCTGTTTCTCTCGTCCGCTGCAAAGTTTTCGTACTTGCATATACTGTCTGTGTGAGAAAAAAGTGTGCGCTATAACTTTCTTGGAACACAGAATGAACCATTTTTGTACCAACAACGCTTATTATACTCTGTTTGATAACCTCTGCAGGCAAATTCGATTGCAAAGAGTTTATTACAATTATGAATCAGCAATAATTACAAAATATGCAGTTTTTTTGTGTTCGCAGTGAAAGGTCTGAAAATGTCACAAGCAGCATCTACCCTAGATGCCAGATGAAAAAAATCTGCGGCTTTTATAAGCAAGTAGGCAAACTGTTTTCAAGAACACAAAAATGTCGATGATCTACCGGAACGAGACGTAACAAGGCCTGTTACATAACAAAACAAGCAGGTTATAGCCCTTAGTGATGTGCGATCCATTGAAAACCATCGATGGTTTTGTTCGTCGATCAATGGAAAATTCGATGGTTTTCAACCATCGAACGATTTTTACAAAACACCGATTGCCAGCGATGGTGGTTTACAAACCATGGATGGAAATTTCGATTGTACTACGATGGTAGATAATTAGTTATCCAAAGATTTTTAACTCCACCAGCAACATCTGTGCCTGCAGAAAGACTTTTTACAAAAGCAGGTTGCAACATTGGAAGAAAGAGGACCATGTTAAGTCCAAGGCATTTGGAGAAATTGTTGGTTTTACAATCGATGCCTTTGAATGTCTTGCATAAATTTTGTTGAACCCAAGTTTTACATTTGTCAAATTATCAGTAATAAAATATTTGTTGTAGTCTAAGCTTTATCTATGTGATTTTATGCTATTTTAATGAGATTTAAAAATTGAAAGAACCATCGATGGTTTTCCTGTACCCATCGATTGTGTTTCGATGATGTTTGATACCATCATGGTGGTTTTTAAACCATCGCACACCACTAATAGCCCATTATAATATAGGGAACTTCATGAAGAATCCACAAATCACCTTGCAGATAAGAACAATAAAGACGGAGACGCAATGGTACTAAGTTGTCTCTGGAGACAATAAAAAGTCTTTTGTGGGTAAAAAGACATAAAATGGCAGAGTACAGTGAAGAAATCTTCTCTATCCGAAAACCATGTGAATACGTCCAATCTTTTCTATCCGAAAACATCTCCAATAGTCACTGGAAATACGGATCGTGAAAGGGGCAATGTCGTTTTCTCGGATGAATCTTTCTTTCTGTTACGTGATTCCTCACATCGAGACTGATCATCGCCCACATACAGAACTTTGCACGCTACCATTAAGCATCCTGGAAAAGCCTATGTCTGGCGTTACTTCTCAAATAATGGATTTGGGAATTTACGCATCTGTACTGGAAACCTGAACGCAAACAATAACCCAAATCTACAAAAGAGTTTGTTACTATCTGTTCGAAGATTGTACGGAATGAGAAATACAGCTGGGTTCTTCCAGAGGACAATCATGCTTTCGTAACGTAGGTGTACATTCATTGCTGCTGAACACTGCTCGGGAGGCATCATCTGACGAAGCACGTGGTCTTCCTTTTTATCTGCAGTTAGCAAGGTTCTAAGGTCTCCGTCTAAACCTATGGACGTTAAAAGGATTGTGCAATGGAGCGTTCAGTGAAGTGATGGACATCGTCTGTACAGCGAGTGTCGACTGTTTGCTATTGTGCGTGTTGCTATACACCGGACCAACACTTTATGATGGGTCAATTCCCATTTCCCCCGTTCTTCATTAATTGCTTTCTTTTCCGATTTTCCGTTAATATCTTCAGCCTTCAACTGACGGTTTTCTCCAAGTAAGACTCGTAGCACCGATATATACAAACCGGACTCCGGACTGACAGAAGCATTCTTCGATGTATAGGCACATGATTTATTACTCCAGATACCAGAGATATCTCATGCTGGTTCTCTACAACCAAAGCATTATTTATTTATGGAAAAGCCACTTTCCACTGCCGCATATGAGACACAATTTCCCTACATGGCATAGCTCTTAAGGGAGGGGCATGGGAACTTCCTTTTTTTAAAATGAAATAAAAACTTTCACATTCCAAAATTCCATCCATTTTATTATTCCCCTGTCACACAACACAGGAGATTTTATTTTACACCATTTTAAAAAGAATGCTAAATCAAGCGAATGCGCACGTCAGTTTACGCCCCATCTCAGGGAGATCAACCATTCATGGAAGACTTCTCTCAAAAAATCTATTGAAATCCTGGTGGTGTGAGCTGCGGACCCATCTTGAAGCAGAGAACGTCCAGACATGCCAAAGGCAACTGCATGTTTATGCGCAGAACGCCGAGGAGACCGAAAATTAGACAAACGAATAAGTGCTAATGCAGCTGATAAAATGTTTTATCATCTCAAAGGTTAATTCCGAGTCCTATAAAGCAATCTTGAAGACATTGCTTATTCCAGCAAGAGAATAGGATTTGGCCCCCGTCCACGCATCCAGATCAACCAAGAATGGTTGGAAAGCCATCAGATGACTGTGCTGAAGTGGCCAGCAACATGCTTGACCTCAATCCCATTGAAAAACTTTGGGCAATAGTAAAGAAGAGCATTATTATTATTATTATTGTTAATAGTCACATTATATAAAATTAGTATTAGTATCAGTATTACGAGGCTTGTATAATTTTTGACTCCTGGTCCATAACTGGACTTATAAATGTAAGTCCCTGAATTCTTCCTTGAAACTAGCCCTTCTTCGTTTCATTTCCCTGACCTTCCAGAATGTGGGAACCCTGGACGAGTATTGTAGCTTAGTTTACATCCAACTTTCTTACATCTACTAAAACATTTAAGTCTATCATAACGAGCTTTGCGGGTGTGTCTGAAGCCATCATCACATCCACTATTAGATAAGATGAAAAAGACTGGAGTGCAAAAATGGTTATGGACATTTTCTAAGAATGGGTTCCGAGTAAAATATACCTCCCTGAAATTTCCCAGAAAAATCCTCTTTCTCCTGACAAATGCATGAAAATGGCCCTTCCTCCCTGACAACTTTTCATTTCCCCGACTTTCCAGAATGTGGAAACCCTGCAATAATAATGAAGAAAAGAACAACACGAACTCCATATTGAAGAGACAACTCGATTTATTTCAATTACAAATATAACGCAAACGCATTAGCATGAACAAATTCACTCACGGATCGATACGAGGACTATTACAGTCGAAAAAATGGCATATACTCCCCCACCAATGCCGACTACGTCACTTTCCTCGGGTAAGTCTTCAGACGAAAGGAAATGATTCAACCCGATACTGCCACAGCCATAAAATCCAAAGACTGGCGTCTTCGGAAACATATTTCGAAATACTTCTACCTGAACATCGTTTACATCGTCGGAATATAAATACGAAGAAAACATAAACGCGAAACTCTTGTCTTCTGGAAGACCACATCTTTTCAACTGCATCAACACACCGATGATTCTATCTTGATCTTGAAGAGAAGCATTCAACGTTACCGATGCTGCTGAAACGTTATCTCCGCAAAAGGCGAGTCCAATTGTATGTGCCAGAGGAAATTCTGTATGCTTCGGAACGACAAGGATATCCCCAAATCCGCCACCAAACGGAATATTAACATTTTGACTCGCTTTGAATGATCGCACAATCAAACCGGCAACGTAGGGACCTCGTACAACCGCAAACCCGAAGAAAATAATACATTTAATCCTTGTACGGGAAGGAATATTGGTGAGTTTTAGAAGCTCTTCTTCACTTAGTAAGTCACGAACTTCCCAATCGTCTTGATACTGATCAATGATGAAAGGATAAACGTCTACCCCTGGCATCTCAGGCAGAAGAAGACAAGCAAAGGCAGGCGTTTCTTCTCCTGTTAAACAATCGTCAGATAACGGATTTACTCCTAAAATGGCTCCACTGCTTATACCTAGCACCTCACAATCGTCCGGTAGCTCGGACACCAAAGAGTCCACCACTGTAATAAAAAATTATATTAGGGATTTTGCACTCCAACCATCATAGGCCAGAAATTATTAAACGAAGCTTATGCGAAGAAAGAATCAAAAAACACTTACAAGGAACACCGGAAGAAAAAACTCTATCAGCTGAGGATCCCATGATTGTATATTGAGGTGTTGGAAAAAATGTGCCCGTAGCAAATAGGATCGCCCTTCTCGGGCGACTGAAAACTTCACGAAGCGTGCTAGAGATATAAATGACGATTTCTTCTTCTGATACTTGCCTAATCCGAAACATCCAGGAAATTTGATTTCGATCCTCCTTCGTCCAGCGGCTTATCCTATTCCACATTTTGCATACTCTCGCGCAGTTATATAGATCCCTTATCGGTAAATGAGTAAAGATTTTATCCACAATCAAAGGTATCTGACAAATTCGGTCAACCAAATGATCTTCATACTGGTCAGCCTCTTTTGCAGGTGACCTTTCTAATATGCTATCAGACATTTTCAAAGGTGTCTTCTGCAACGGTAATTGAATGCAAATGTAAATAGTTTCTGTAAGCGTAGAAAAAATGAGTTAATTTCTTTTATACTCAATGAGATTACACAGGAACAAAAGAAAACACTTACTAAGCTTGAATACTCTAAACCAAGGCGATGTGGATCTTGTGTCACTAACGATTGAAAGTCATCAACTTTTTTGGTGTATATCTAGAACACTAACCAATCAGCGAAATTGCTAGTTTTTTGGTCACACACTCTCTGATTGGCTCTTAAAAATTAATACGTCCAAACCTTCAATGTTTCCTCCTTTTTTTCACAAATATGATTTCGTGATTGGCAATGTTAAAAAAACATCGTCGATATACAACGATAAATAAAAAAAAAACATGATTAACTACTAGATGTAACCACTAGGGACGTAATATCGAATCAAAACATGGATGTATTATATCAAATGATATTTGAAATTAAAACATCGACGTTTTTCTGTAATTTCAGTAAATATTGCACAATCATCGATGTTTTTGTTAAACGATGTCTTTATTTTATTCATTAAATGAAAAAAGGCTTGTTTATGTTACACTGAACGAATTAAGGAAAATCCGATTCTCTGCCTTCTTTCCGGTCAGCCTACTTCTTTTTTCATTTATTGTCTGCCCAGCTTTTGGGAACATCCGTAGATATTTCATTTAGGAGATATTTCATAGCTACTTTGCTCATTGTGGGATATTTCAATCTTTACTCATAGAAGTTCAAGCACTTGCGTTTGAATGTTACTGGCTCTCGCTACTTCCACCCCTATTCAGTAATAAGCACTTAAACTGAAAAGTTTTTCTAGTACATATGAATCATAAATTTGGATGATATTTTAAGCCGCGGAATCAAGTGAATTTATTTCGATGTTATCGGGGTGGGCGATAAATCGATCAAGTTGATTATTCAGGGGTCTTAGATTAATCGATTATTTACAGCCGATTAAACGATAAAAATGCCTATTTACTGTAGGGTATCGACTCCATAAGTGGATAAGTTTTCCACAAAAATAAGCACTGGGGAAATAACAGCTGGAAATCGGCTTGAAACCATGCTCATTATTTAACGGTGCAAAACAAGCAATATGTTTTCTGGCACCAACAAATCCATTTACTGCTTTAACTATGTTTGATCCATTGTCAGTTACTATGGCCAGAATTCTATCTTTATCAATCCTCTGTTTTGCCATTAAGAACCGATTTCAAATACTCAGCAAGTGTGAGACTGATCTAAATCAATTAAGCTTATTGAAACACTTTGTAAAGTGAAATCATGATCAAAGTAGTGTGCAGAAATTCTTAAATATGCCACAGTATTTATGGTTTCAGTCCATACATCGCATGTTAAAACAACACAGTTTGCCTGGGCAATCTCATTTTTCACGATGTGTACATAAAAATGATATTTTCCTTCAATTAGTTCTTTTATCCGTTTTCGATTGGGAACTTTGTAAAGTGGAAAGGAAATCCGGAGAACATCTCTAAATTCCTCTGCCTCTACAAATTTGTAAGGCAAATTCTTCTTTGCAAGTAGACGAATTATCGCATCGGTCAGCCTTTCATGTTTCTGCCCACGCTCTATTTATGAAAAAAGAAAATTAGAATGCAATGCAGTTTAAAAATGTACAATCGATATAATTGAAATATCGTATCGCGATATATCGGAAGTGTAAAATATCGAAAAATGTCGACGATATCAGATAACGAATATCGCCGATATCGTTATTGTATCGTCCATCCCTATACTGGATTTTACTCCTTTACGTACCTAAATAGCACATAGATATGTTGCTCTCTCTGAATCCCACCCCCATAATTCTGACCCCCAAATAGCTAAACTAAAAGCCAAACTAAATAGTGCAAACGGACATGCCCGTAGTAAGCTACATTCCGAATTTCAACCATCTACCTCAAAAAATGTAGAAATTATGAACAGGACAGACTGACATTATAAAACCAATAGGTAGCTCCATTCTTATTGTACTTACGAGGGTCAGTGACATAAAATCCGGAAATATTTTTTTACAGCTCCTTTATTACAGTCAGAGTTAGTACACTATTTTTCAATGTAGTCCCCATCTTTTCGATGTAATTTCGCCACCGAGTCGGGAAGGCCTGGATACCTTGGAGGGAAAAAAATCTTCATATAATGGAGATCTAGCTTATACGAATCTGCATACCGAATTTCACCCCTTTATATGCATAAAAACACCTAGACTCTTTGGTTCCCCTCTAATTTTCACCTCCAAAACTCTTATCTTAGTGGGCTAATCAAAACCAAACTAAATAGTTAAGGTACAGATGTCCATATTCAACTACACTCCGAATTTCAACCTTCTACCCAGTGTTGCCAAGTCGCCAGGGTCATCCCTAATTAGTGACAAAAATTCCCCTAAATTTCCCCAGATCTTTCCAATTTATTCCTGAAAAATACCCCAGATTCGTGCAAAGTGAAGTCAAATGTAAAAACAACTTCCACTATTAAAGACATTTATTTGGAAACAAATCATGATACAAAATGTTAAATATTATTTTGAAAATTATAATGTTTCTGACAGGGAATCTGTAGAATAAGAGGTTTTCTACCTCTTCCCTGCTTCTGCTATCAAACTTACAACATGGTTACAATCATCTTCTTCATTTTTTGTTAAATGGTCATACATTGATTGATTAAATTTTGTGTACATTTGTGCTGCGGGTTGGAAATTCACACAATTTAACGCATTTTTTCGCAGACCGTATCGGATGAAGAGTATCGCTTCAGACATGTCAAGGCTTAAGCGGTTTCTTAATTTATTGTTTATGGCATTATGCTGGGAAAATACTAGTTCCACTGCGGCATTTGAAACTGGCAAAAACAGAATCTTTTTAGCTAACTTAGCAATTTCATGAAAACTATTTCCAGCAGCATCAACATCATTAGCAACTTCAAATCATTGCATGGCTTGAGTCCTTTGATTAAGGTAGACTGTTCACTGTCTGGCCAGAGCTATGTCCGGCTGCTTGCTGACCATCTGCACCCTTCATGGACTTCAGATACCTTGACAACGACGGGATTTTCCAGGATGACAATGCACCATTTGGTCATGATTGATAGCGACTGGTTTGAGGAGCATTCGGGGCAATTCCAGCGCATGATATGGCCCCCATCACCAGATATCAATCCAACTGAACACATCTATTCGTTCACGGGATTCTGCACCTCAAATAACCGTGCAATGGATTCTGTGTGGGAAGATCTCCAGTCGGAATGGTTGAAAATATCTTCAGATGTCTTCCACCGAATTGTGGAATCAATGCCAAGTCGCAGTGTGCCGGGATAGAAGAGGTCTCACACGTTATTAGGTGCATATCCCATGACTTTTGGCATGTGAGTGTAATTTAAGGATTCTTCATGTGTTCTCATTTATATTCAAATATTGCCAAATTTTATGAAAAAACAGCCCGAGCAACGTCGGGCCTATCAGCTAGTACATAAATTAGTTAATAAAAATAAAAATATACAAGTGAAAACATTAATTCAAAATTTATTTATTTCAAAATTCAAAAATTGAAAACACTTGTTCAAAACATCTAATTTTTTTCCACTTTTTAAAATTAATTACATTTCTTAAATTTTGACAATTCTTCCAAAAATAATGAACTTAGTATTAACAATAGTTCAAGAAGCTTAGGTTTTTTCAACTACATCTCTTTTTATTTATAACTTTCCAGCTTAAGAAAACAACCTTTCAAAAATGTTTTTAGGAAGAATGCATAAATGAAAATTATTCCTTACATTTGATTGCCAAAATTTTAAAGGATCCACATCAATTTTTTCATTTCGTGCATCTAAGTATTGCTTCAAACTGGAGTGCAAACTTCGTTTTATTTCTCTGTTGCCAGATTAAGTAGGAATGTGCAATACTGCATCGACTGAACGCCTTTTCCAAACAGATTTACAACCTGTGTACCATTTGAACCATTATTATAATTAACTGGAAATTCAGCAGAAGGAAAGTTATATAATTCAGAGCTGACATAATTTATTGCAGCATAGAAGAACCTCGATCATTGATGTTAAAAAACATCGACAAAATCGATGATAGAAGGTCAAAAACATCAACAAAAACCACGCCACAGAATCTGGAAAGGTTTTGTGGGGTGCTCAGATCCTCAACAAGCCTCCATATATGCATCTGACGCTCGAAAGCCAAACTGTTCTTTCCGCATTAAACCATTGGTGAGGATAGTTTTCTCCAAGACTTTAGAAATCAAGTAGGGTGATAAGTCGGTAGCTCGCGGGAATTGTAGGATTTTGCCCCTTCTTTGGGATTGCAAACAGTCGGGAAATAGGAAAACTTGAACTCTTCGCACCAACCTGTTGTATTTAGTTTTTCGCGCTGCCAAAACCTACGGGTCTTGTTTCTTTCTGCAATCAAGCGTTGGATTCCTAGAGTGAGCATGAGTGATTTAATAAACGGGCTTGTTTACCAAAGGATACGCACTCGCTTCAGTGATGTCTTCAACACGTCAATCGATGTCATCCATATCGTTTGCTGCATGGAGATGCCAGTCATCGTCCTTGAGGATTTCTTTGAAGAACTTCCAGTCTTGCTGATGGTGGACTTCTTCTCTGAAATTGATGTCGATATTGTCGAAGTTCAGCGCCACAAGCTTGTGGTCAGAAGAAAGATCATCCACCGTGAAGATGTTGAATGGCTTGAAGAAACCCTTTATTAGTGATATGTCTAGAACATCACTATTAGGGGAATGATCACAGTAGAGGTTAATAAATTCAAAATTTTTAGGTTAATAAAGGTACACAGAACAATAGGGCTTAAAATTGTACATGTATACGGAGTTAAGCCACGTACAAGTGATGCCACTAGCGTCAACAACGCAGAAAATAGCTAAAAGAAAAGAGTTCGGCCTAACCAGGTAATGGAGATTAGGCCTATTTTTAACAGTAGCAGTTGCTCTGAAACAATAGTTACCGATAACCAATTAATATTAAACCTATTTGGCCATAAAGTAATTGGTTGTTAATTAAGGATAACCCTATTGTTATTACATTCTGTAAAATTAAAAGCCAAAATTTTATATACTCTCAGCACACAAGTTTTTTCTTCTTCTTGGTATCAATATTGATTCATGGTACAGTATGAAATAGGCATCATACATATGCAAGTAGTAAATGTGTGCTGCTTTTGTACACTATGGTAAGTTTGCAAAACGTATATAATCAATACTCAAAATGAATATACCATACGGAATAAAACCTATTTTTATACAGTTAACATTTAAGAGTTCTTAATTTTAAGATTTAATTATTCAAACACATTAAGCACTTCTAAATGCCAGTACAATTAGCAAACACATTTTACTTTTTTTTACAAATATAATTTAAAGCATTAACTAAGCTAAGTTGCAGAACCTCCATAATTGTAGGGATGCATAACCCAAGATATAAACCTAAGTTACCACCGGTGTCACATAAGAAATCTATGAGAGAGTAGGAATAATGTTCGTTGGCGATTTCAACCGCATTATCTTTGATCATATAGTTGAACACCGAAAAATCTGGATATTGTTTAAGAATATCTAATGTCTCTTGATTATAAATGATAGTGTTGCACTTTTCTGGGCATATACAATCTTCCATATAGTCAGTAGTGGCAACGACTTCCAGTAATAACATTTGCAGGGAAATTGAAGACAATAACTCATCACAAATCGGTAAGTTCAAATTCATAAATGGAAATCTGGAAAATCATTCATAAAAACGGTTATTTCATAATATTTGTAGCATCTAAGCAGTAGAAAACGAACTATCGATTACCATATGTGGTGACGAATTTGAAGGGCAACGCCAAATCTACAACCATAGGACATTCAAAATATGCTACCTTTTTACGTAAACTATACACTGAGTGGCCCATTTTTTATTAACAGCTTCTCATTTCTTCATAACATCACCTTTTGCCTTAAATACTGCGTCGAGATTTGACAGGAGGTTTTCAGAATTTCAGACTATGTTTGAACGACAGCACTTTCCAGTTGTGAGATCTGATGGTTGTGAATGCAGCTGGCTGATGCTGATGGCTTTTACGACTTCATCCTACAAATGCTTAATGGGATAGTGACTTGGAGATTGTGTATGTGTGTGTAGGAGGGGGGAGGGGGAACCTAAGCAAAGTAAGCTCTAGTTCATGTATGGCAGGATCTATTATCTTGTTAAAAGTAGCATTCTCCATTCGGATAAGCCATGAACTTAAGCCACACGCAGTTGACGAAAAAGGCAGGCCTGAGCAATCCAATAAGACTAAAGTAGTCTGAGCAGCATTTCAATAACATCAAAGTAGTCTGAGCAACAATCCAGCCTTCATTGGGCCAAAAGTCTGTTACCACCCATACGATTTTAAAACGAGTGGAGATACAACAAATTTGTTGCAGGCAACATATAGGAAATTAGGTAGGGGCTAAACAATGGTGGTGTCAAATTTGGTCTTGGTCCTCGAATTTTGTACCTTGCATTAGTACCACTGTACCAGCATCAGTAAATGATTTGAAACAACGAATTCAGCAGGCTTGTACAGACATGCTATCCATCATGATGAGAAGAGGGAATACACTGTGGATAAAGACATGATGCAAGAAAACAAACCTCTTGTCCACAAAAGTTTTAATGGGCGAATACGTAATTCGATCTTTCTGAGATCATTATTCAACGCAAAAAATAATTCAACGGATTGTGCGTTGAATAATGATCTCAAAGAGATCGAAATACGTATTCGCCCATTAAAACTTTTGTGGACAAGAGGTTTGTTTTCTTGCACCATCCATCATGATGTTAATTGTGATGGGTTTTGTGAAGTACCGTGCACAGTTATGAGCACTTCATTCATTGACGAATGTAGCATGAGCACTGAAATTTCATTTTGTGGTAGTGGGTTTATTTTTACGGTTATTTTAATCTCTTTATTTTTTTGTTACAATCAGCTTTTTAAGCTCTACAATGGGAGACTCTTTGTTTTAGTTTCTGAAGTCTACCATCAGAGTGAAAGATGCGTCATCTAGAGTTGTTTTAGGTACAACCTGAGTAGTAACGTAGCATCATCGATAAGTTATTGAAACAAAAACAAAAAGAAAACAATGAATTCAAAAAATGAAAATGAAAACCTGAACTTGGCCGTGATTAAGCAAAAGTTGAAAGAAAAAGGAGCTAAAGTATCAGGAAACAAAAGTGAATTAAAAGTAAGGTTAGTAAACCAGTTAAAGAATTGGTATATGCGTATTTTAGTATACCAAGGCTTATACTAATTCAGGATTCTTCAATAATGACGGAAAATAAAGATTAAACTAATGAAATGTTAACGCACTAGCAGCATATACTTTCAGTGTAATTTCTTTTGCAAATTCCGAGTTATCCGTCGCTAAAAAGTTGGTTATCCGGACTCTTTAAGCTAATATTTTAATCCCAAGTTTTATAGAGTAGCAGGCTTACGAGGCCAGCTTACAGTGTAGCAGTCCGGATAACCTACTTTTTAGCGACGTATAACTCAGAATTTCTTTGTTATGATGTATGTATTCTTTAACTTTGTAAAAATAATTACATTTTAGAAGGATATAATTTGATTAAATTAAATAATTTTCAATTAAATTTTTATTCAATGACATTTGAATTTTAATTTATATTTTTTTTAAATTTTATAATAATAGTCTAAAATGCAATTACTTTAATACAGGTGGACGAATATGGGTGGACCATGATTTAGATGCCATCCTTATACCAAAGATTGATACCCACTCAAACAACACTCTTCATGTTTCCAAATTCTGAATTTTTACCAATCAACAAAATGGATAAAAATATCATTATGAATTTTATATTAGATATAATTAATTCCTGGTTTGATGAAAGATTCTCACATGCAAGTTTGAAAAATGGTTCAGAATTATTTCTCCAAAAAAAATAAAAAATTTTCAAACTTGCATTGAAATAAAGCTAGCATATATAAAGTCCACCTATAGTTTTAACTTGTATTAGAGTAACTGCATTTTAGATTATTATTATAAAATTTTAAAAAAATAATAAATTAAAATTCAAATATCATTGGTTAAAATTTATTCAAATCAAATTGTATGCATACTTTAACTGGTTTACTAACCTTTCTTTTAATTCAATTTTGTTTCCTGACACTTTAGCTCCTTTTTCTTTCAACTTTTCCTTAATCACGGACAAGTTCAGGTTTTCCTTTTTATTTTTTGAATTCATTGTTTTCACTTTGTTGTTGTTTTAATAACTTATCGATGCTGCTAGTTACTACTCATGTTTTACCTATTCAAAAACCAGGCGACGCGAGAAACCGGAAGTAAAAACAACTCTCAATGACACATCGTACATTCTGGTGGTAGATTTCAGAAACTAAACCAAAGAGTTTCCCATTGTACAATTGGAAATTTTTCTCTAACTGTAACGGTTGCAAAGTTGCATGGTGCAAAAAATTTAACAACATGATGGGTGTTATGTCCGTACAAGCCTGCTGAATTCGTGGTTTCAAATCATTTACTGATGCTGATCCAACGTGCAAAATTCGAGGACAAAGGTCAAATTTGAAACCACCATTAATTAGCCCCTACCTGACTTCCTATATGTTGCCTGTAAGAGATTTGTTGTATCTCCACTCGCTTTGACATTGTATGGGTGGTAACAGACTTTTGGTCAGGTGACTTTTAAATGCAACTTTATACCAAGGTCAGGCCTGTGTTTTTCGCTGAATGCAGGTCTGCTGCCGAGGCTAATCATGGTAGTCGGACCAACAATCCAACTTTCATTGTTTTCACAAACAAAAAAAATACTGATTGTTAAAATCCAAGATGGAAACGATGATGGTTAGATTGTTTTTGGATTTGTATGGTCAGGTGACTTTACTGCGTCAGGGCACGGTCTTCTAGAAACTACCAAGCCTCAACATGAAAAGGATAAAATATTGTTACGTCATCGTCATATTGGTAGTGCCGAGGCCCTGCTTGTTTCTTACTAGCCTCAGGTGGTTCTCAAAGCCAACTAGAAAGACAGGCTCTGAAGTCATCTGACCATCTTAGTCCGAGTAACAATCCAACCTTCATTGTTGTTATCATGGATTTTACCAATCAATGTTTGTTTTTCGTTTGTTGGATCGATCTACTTTGGTTATGTGATTTTTCATGCCCCAGCCTATCTTCCTGGTTGGCTTTGAAATTATTGTAGATTAGAATTGGTCTTTTGTTATTTGCTGTTGCAAAACCACCAAAACAGAAGGCCTGCGCACGGAAACGTCACACAAGGTTACATCATAAAAATATAAAATAAAAAAATTTTAAATCTCATACTATCACCTTAAAATGCACTTAAATGTGAAAAATATAATTTAAAAAAAAGGAAAAAGTGTGGTGGTACGTTTATTTTATTATGTAGTATTTTCATTTTAAAATTTAATTTTAAATGCGCCACCACACTTTTACCTTTTTTAGATTATGTTTTTTACTTTTTACTGCACTTTTAAAAGTGATAGTATGTGCTTTTAAAGTTTTTATTTTATACTTTTTAGCTTCTATATGATAATACGAGGTCTGTTCAAAAAATACGTAGACTGACGTCATAAAACAAAATATACTTTATTCAGAAGTTACACATCTGGGTCCCCTTCAAAGTACTCTCCTCCCCGACGCACGCAAAGTACTCTCCTCCAACGGTGTTTCCACTTTTGGAAACAGTCCTGGAACGCTTCTTTTGTGATGTCTTTCAGCGCCTTCGTCGCATTTGCCTTTATGTCGGGAATCGTCTCAAATCTCCGTCCTTTCAAAGGTCTTTTGAGTTTGGGAAACAAGAAGAAGTCACAAGGAGCGAGGTCAGGTGAGTAGGGTGGGTGATGAAGAACAGTGATCGAGTGTTTGGCTAAAAACTCTCGAGTTCTGAGGGCTGAATGGGCTGGAGCGTTGTCGTGATGAAACAACCAGTCACCTCTCGTCCACATTTCTGGCCTTTTCCACTCGTCCAGTGGCAGTTTTTCCGAGTTTAACACAAAATTTCACAGCAACTCTTTGCTCGTTCAAGTCACTCATTCTAAAAATCCACCAAACGAAAAAAAACACACTTCACAAACAACCGCGTAGCTAATCAACCAATACTGATATTTGCAATCAAAAAACTGCCTTGTAATCAGCGGATCTGTCAGAAGATGGCGACACCAAGCGATTTTGATTGGGACCAACAGGGCCCGCGCAATTCAAACAGTCTACGTATTTTTTGAACAGACCTCGTATAAAACCGCAAAAACCTTGCAATTCTGCCCAGTCAACGCCACCTAAAAAACAAAGCCTTCTTACTGCGTCATCACACGAGGGCTGACAATCCAATCTTCATTGTTAACAACAAACGAAAAAACGCTCGATGTAATCAGTAGGCAGTGAGCAGGCCTTGTTTTTTTAGGTGGCATTGGCCCAGTCGGCTAAGTTTGTATCCGGGAAAGCGTTTATAATACATTACGCTGGCTAATCATAAACAATCCTCTCCAGAAATACGTCACAATCAACAATCTTCCAACCATTGATGATCAAATTAACAACAATTACATACAACAATTAACAACGATAACTATAATACAGGCAGTTACGTCATGATTGCACTATATACATATTAAATATTAAATTACCTACGAATAAATGAAAAAAATAGTGAAACTAACGATTGCAACATGCATTTTTATCGATAAAACACCGTTGGGGAAAGTTGCAGAGCCGTAGATAGTCAGGAAGTGGGCAAAATATTGATTACAAAATTTGCGCACAAACACACAAACAAGTGAAGTTAAATAAAAGTGTGTAAAAGTCATCTTTAATCGTATTTCTACCAATAATAAGCCCTAAATTATGACTTCGTACCTTGATGTGACAGTGTTGGACATTTCCGTGCGCAGGTTTTTTCTTTATGGTGTTTGCTGTTGTCATTAATGGTCTTATGTAACAATTGTTCTTTCAAATCACTGAATGATGGGCAATTTCAGTAATCAGTGACTGCTCGTGTTAGTCGAGGGCATCTCTCCGATAAGATTGAAGACGCTCGTGCAGAAGACTTGAAAGGGATATCTTAGCTTTAGATTCAGTAGTTCGAACGAGAAACAGCTCTTAGTAGACGTTCACCCGCGATTCAAACTAGACCTTCCAGCAACTGTCTCTGCAGTTGAGTAGTAACTTGTGTAGATTCGCTTCAACTGAGGCATAATTTCGCGCTAAAAACGAGATGTCTCAATAAGTAACCTGGTAGTCCAAAATACTTGAGAGAATCCTGCTTTGCAGGGTTTGTGGTTAAGATGTTGTCCTCGGCCTCCGATGCTGTCATAGAAAAAGTGATGTCAAATGCTAACCAGTGAAGAATTTATAATAAAAATCTAGGGATGGTTTGTGACTGGACGTTTACTCTTTTTCAGAGTATGAACAATTTTCTGTCATCACAATTTCACAGTTAAATTTCTAGATTTAGACTTTCCTAGCCAAGCAGATGTTTTAATGCTATTAAGTAACTTTTTATGTGACTCAAAGTCCTGCTTACTGACATGGATAAGATTTCACGGGCAAATAACAAAGCTCGACGACTCAACCATCATCTGACTGTCCGGTTTGCATAAGTGAAAAAAGCCACCACATATAGTAATAGACTTTTCGGTATGTGTATGTCCTAACCACTGTTTTCGAGAAATGTGGCATACTTCCATAAAGAGGCATAGTGTTCCTGATAAATAACCAGAATGAATCTTTAAAAAATGACAATGGACCTACTAACGTTTCCTAACAACACCCCCAATAATGTACTCTCATTATATATTAGTAACGTTTGAACACATTTAAATTTTGTTGGAAGGGCGTAGACAAAGCTGATGTCCAATTGACAAATACACTATATGATCAAAAATATCCGGACACCCCTCACAGATCATCG